>JACGCL010000018.1:0-461586 GCA_014925845.1 Crassisporium funariophilum | reverse complement strand
AACCCCTAACCCTAAGAGAGAGATAACCCTAACCCTAACCCCTAACCCTAACCCTAACCCTAACCCTAACCCTAACCCTAACCCCCTAACCCTAACCCCTAACCCTAACCCCTAACCCTAACCCTACCCGTGGGGTTCTACCCTACCCGTGGGGTTCTACCCTACCCGTGGGGTTCTACCCTACCCGTGGGGTTCTACCCTACCCGTGGGGTTCTACCCTACCCGTGGGGTTCTACCCTACCCGTGGGGTTCTACCCTACCCGTGGGGTTCTACCCTACCCGTGGGGTTCTACCCTACCCGTGGGGTTCTACCCTACCCGTGGGGTTCTACCCTACCCGTGGGGTTCTACCCTACCCGTGGGGTTGCACTGCCTTTGGCAGTGCTTACCCCAACCTATCCTATCCTATACATGCACACTTGTACTTCACACATATACTACTCACATTCCAGTATACTATCCTGGTTGACTTTAGTCACATACCATACAAGTTGACATCACATATAGTCTATGGCTTATACTCATAGTCAGATGTATCTCTCACTTTACTGGTATACTTACCCAGTATATGGTTGGTCACATCAAGTTGGCAATGATACTTGACTGATTGGTAGTCTTTGACTACTCTGACTAGACTTTTAAGTTGTTCAATCAGATATGTAGTTGCTTTACTCTACTGATGTATATCACATACTTGGACATTATACTCATAGTCATACATACCTTTGACTTCACTCATATGCTGACTTGGTATATGGTTGGTCAGTTGAAGTTGGCCATGATACTGTCAATTGACTTGTTTGTCCTGATTCACTCTGGTACATTACAAAAAGTTGATGTCATTTTAGTCTAGTCATTTGGATATATATGTACTGACTTGACTCTACTTGTATACCTTACAAGTCACATTTACTTATTGCATACTTGGATGTTTCATGTATTGATAGTCAGATATATCTTTGACTTGACACTCATACTGACTTGGTATATAGCTGATGGAATATGATACAAACAATCGACTTTCTGGTATTGACTGACTCAGATAGTTTGTATCACAAATACTGTCAACTTCAAGTTGGTCACAATTGCTTGAGTCGTGGTCAATCGTAGTTTGGTCATTGAGTCAGTCATTGATCTGACCACCAAGTGAACTGACTTGACTGATATTTTTTTGACGGTCACGATTGCTTGAGTCGTGGTCAGTCAAAGTTTGGTCATTGAGTCGGTCGTTGGTCCGACCACCAAGTGAACTGACTTGACTGATATTTTTTTGTCTTTTTTTGGAAAGCTGATTTTGGAGCTCAAGGAACCATGGTGCCTGTTTTAAAAAATATTTATAAAGATATTTGATGGGCCTGCCATAGCCTGGGAATTTGGGACCCGCCTTCAAAAATTATGGTGCAGGGGCACCTTACACAAGAGAACATGCACCAAAAATTTCATGCCAATCGGAGCACTCCTTGTCAAAAAGTGGCAAGTCGGTGGCGAGTCAAAAATCGACCTGACTTGAAAAAGTCCTGCAACATGCGTTTAGAACAAGGAGTGCTCCAATCACCTTGAAATTTTCGGTGTGTCTTCTTTGCCATTGGGTGCCCTTGCACCACAAGTTTCAAGGCTGGGTGCCAAAAAGCCAGGCCCAGGTTGGGGGATTGACCTGATGCAAAAGAGTCCTGCAGCACGGTCTGGGTTTTTGGCACCCAGACTTGAAATTTATGGTGCAGGGGCACCTGACACGAAAGAACATGCACCAAAAATTTCATGCCAATCGGAGCACTCCTTGTCAAAAAGTGGCAAGTCGGTGGCGAGTCAAAAATCGACCTGACTTGAAAAAGTCCTGCAACATGCGTTTAGAACAAGGAGTGCTCCAATCACCTTGAAATTTTCGGTGTGTCTTCTTTGCCATTGGGTGCCCCTGCACCATAAGTTTCAAGGCTGGGTGCCAAAAACCCAGGCCGAGGTTGGGGGATTAACTTGATGCAAAAGAGTCCTGCAGCATGGTCTGGGTTTTTGGCACCCAGACTTGAAATTTATGGTGCAGGGGCACCCAATAGCAGAGAACATGCACCGAAAATTTCAAGTTGATTGGAGCACTCCTTGACAAAAAGTGACCAGTCGTGGCCGACTCTACTTCACCAAGAACGGCCGACCCTCTTTCTTTTTTTCAAAGATGGTCTTTTTTTTCAAAGATTGTCTTTTTTTCAAATGTGGATTTTGAAGGCGCAGGAACCATTATGCACTTTTTTTTTTTTTCTTGTGTTTTTCCCGTACTTTGATGGGTCCACCACGGCCTGGGAAAATGGCACCCTGCGCCCATATTCAGGGTGCTCCTTCAGAACATGCCAAAGAACAATGGTGCAAAAAATCTAAGGAATCCGAGGAATTTGAGTCTGAATCTCGGTTTATCGGATTAACCGAAGACTAATATAGATAGGAACCATTATGCACTTTTTTCTTTTTTCTTGTGTTTTTCCCGTACTTTGATGGGTCCACCACGGCCTGGGAAAATGGCACCCTGCGCCCATATTCAGGGTGCTCCTTCAGAACATGCCAAAGAACAATGGTGCAAAAAATCTAAGGAATCCGAGGAATTTGAGTCTGAATCTCGGTTTATCGGATTAACCGAAGACTAATATAGATAGGCCATGTTGCGAGTCGTGTTGACCTGCAAGACACCGAATTTGTATCGAGCGGAACGTATGGTAGTCCATCACCACGATCTCGTCAGCGCTACCAAGCGAGGTGCCCTTAGTGCTCGTCTAAAGGGTTCGTAGTGAGTGAGGTTTCAGCGTTTGAAGAGTCGACGTGGATGAGACATACATGAAGACCGTCACTACGCATTAGACTGCCATTCATTGGTATGGCATATACCATACCAATAAGTTACCTACGAGTACTAAAGATACGCGGTCCACGTAACCTTGCCCACCTCGCTAACTTGCTCAGACGTCAACACCTGCACGACCGTCTGCCCGACCAAACCCCCATCAAAGTCCTGCAACCGACGGACTTGAGGCGTCGGTTGCGTGTTTGAGAAACGAAAATGTACGATAACCCGCCCATTGAGATTCGTTACAGGTGTCTTACACAGAGCACCCCAGAAGACCGAAAAGAGCACAAAAATAACCATGATGATCGAGACCGTGCCGAGAGAGCCCCGTTCTTGAAGAGAGACCATCGAGAGGTGTCTGTGGCGACACCGTTTTCAATTTGATCAACGTGCATCGTGGTTTGACACGTCCGAACCCGTGTAGCGCTAATCTTCAATACTTGCACCGCGTAAAACTCCCTTTATGCCTCTAAGTCTCTGCACCATCGTCATGGACTAACTCATGGCGTTTGAGTCTTCCATTACGGTCGTTTGGGCTCTTTCGTGGTACTCTAATGCAAAGATCTCGAATCGAAAATCTGACAGGTATGGATCATACATACTACAAGGGCTTTGATACAGCGGTTGAGGCAAACACTACGGAGGGACAGCACGATTACGCGTGCGAACGACGATCTATGGAACGTAAAACAGTTCAGTAGGTTAACAAACAGAGTAAATGGAGGAGGGTCACTTACGACGAGCCATGACACACCGCTAATACCCACTGTAATAGCTCGGAGGATTGACATCGACGTACCAATCCGGCTCCTGCTGTATGATCGACCGCAGTATATCCATCTGCGCTTGGGTCGGCCTCTTCTCGCAGGAGCTCCTCATCGAGGTACACACGCACACGACTCGAAAGGATCTGCCGGGCGAGCCTTTGAGCTTGAGCGAGGGGTCACGGGCATTGCAAGTAACGCCCTCCATCGTCAAATTCTTAAATCGTGAAGACACTCTTAGAAGTTTCATGGCGAGGTAAGTCTTGGTTCCTAAACTGACGGTCGGGCCGTAGCCCTTGATGCGGTGGGCGTTCTGCTCGCAGTAGCTGACGAGCCACTCGTGGGAAACAGGAAAACCGTAGAGTATGCGGTGGTCCTTCGCGGCGGGTGTGCGGTAGGGGACCGTGAGGTTGATTTGATCTGGAATAGCCTTGTTGGTGGCTTTGGTTGGGTTTCGGGGTTGTTGTAACTGCCAGTGGGATCATCATGAGCATACCTGGAGAAAAAGGCTATAGGAAGGGAGAGCCTTACGCTCATAGCTTTGATAGATCGCGTAAGAGACGGCATTTGAGATGACATGGGACGTGCAGTGGGATGGTGATGTGTATAATGAGTCAAGAGTTCGAACGCATTGTTCTCTTGTTCTAGTAGTACCTTAGTTTTATAGTGGACAACATGTACCTTAAAAAAAACAAGCCCGTGACCAAGGATGCAGTATTCCTCCGCCACGCACTCAATACTGATATGTTCTAGTATACAACGGTTGGATGCGCATTCATATTTCGTTACGTAGACAATGAGGACCATCAACGGATTCTAAATGGTATGTCGGTATCGATCATGAACTACACAATTCAACCCTTTCGCCTCAATCTCCCTTTCCGCTTCGACATCGCGACAGAAACAGCTGGAATGTGCTCACGCCCCTCATCCAGGAACCCCACAGCTGATATATCATCGAACCCCTCCGCCTCCTCAACTGCCAACTTGTCCTGCGGGTCCCACCCATCCCATATCTCCTCATCAACTGTCCCGACAACATCGGCGTCCAACAATTGATGCGTGCTATCGCTCGCGGGGGTGGCGATTGAGGACGCTGAATCGGCGCTGGCGCCTCCCCGTGATGTATCGCGGGACGTGGAGACGTCTTCGCGTTCGTTGGAATCCTGACTTGGTATGGCGAGCGTATCACGTAGAAGGAAATCCTCATCTTCTTCGTCGAACTCGAGAGGCACATGGCCGGAGAGGCTGCTATCTGATCGTGCAACAAGCTGAGGCGAACGGGCTTTATGCATCTCCCTCCTGATACGACCTAAGCCCTCCGTCACACCGTCGCCAATACCAGTCATAGTACGTATGGGGATCGAGTTGCGGAAGGACTTTGGCTTCGAACCAGGAATGCCGTTAGGATACATGGGCAGGATGATGGGCAGGTTTGAGTTATCAAAGCTGCCCAAGATGGCGGACGCGATGGGTTCGTCGAACGATGATGAGGTGCGCCGGATGTCACGGGGTGCGGAAAAGCCCTCTACGAAGGCAGAGTCGTCCCTTGTGCTAGAGGAATATGCACTGATTTCGACTTCCTTGCGAACCTCAATCTTGGCGCCGGAGATATCGAACTGGTATCCACGAATGAGGGCGTGGTAGTCTTCGCCGAGGGTGTGGAACGAGAATTGATGGGACAGGTACAGCGAACGAGGAAGGACACGTTGAGAGCTTGAGCAAGTTGAGACCTCAGCCTCAGAAAGCCAGCTTATCAACATACAACAATCAGTTCGCGAAGTCGAAAGACAGTCACGGAAGATACTCACTCTCCACTTGTTAACCTACCTCTTCGCAAATCTGCCCTTTCGTCCAAGCCCATCGGCTGCTTGATCTCCACCCAATCTCTCCCCCTCTGCAAATCCCACGTAGCAACCGTACCCTCCTTCCCCACCAGTTCCATTGGAAGTTCAGCAACAGAAACAGTCGCCGTCAGCCCCAACATCCTCCCACCACCACCACCCCTCATCGACGGCGACCCACTCATCCTCCCAGCACCGCCCATACCCGGCAAAGAGATGCTCGTTACACCCAAGGCTTGCACCGAAGCCGCTACGCCTGGCTCGTGAGCCAGTTGCTTGTCCAGGGTGAGGCGACGGAGAGATAAAATGCCGTCCATGGGGTCAAACAGTAACACGTCCTGGAAATTGGTAGTTTTCTGCGGCGAGAATAGTGGAGATGAAGGGGAGTCAGTGGTCAGGTTTGGGGAGGATGGGGGACGCAGTCGTGGTGAAGTGGAGATATCGACTGGAGAAATAAAGATAAAAGCCAGAGGGGCTTTTGGCTGGTCGGGCGGCGACGCCTTCGCGCCACGTATCCTCGCAACCGGTGCCAATTCCGTCAAAGGGGGCTGCTAAAACTCACACTGCGGTAAGTCATATGAACATTGTCAATTGTAATGTGCAATGCTCACGCTATTCTAGACGTTTTGCGACTCGATTTTCCCAGGTTTGCGAGCGCCAGTCACCTTCTAAATAACTTTCGTTGTCATTGACTGGATTATATTAGCATTGGGAGAGGGAGGAGCAGTAGCGCAGCGTGCTGCGACGACTGACGGTTTAAACTAGGTGCGATTCATGTATAAGAAATTTCCATATGTAACTAACAACGAATAGATTATACACCTCCTTTACTCATCATCGGTTGAGGACCGTTGCGTGGAGAAGGACACCAAAGGTCAGTTTCTCCATGCTCCAAAACAACTCCAAAAAATCAACGTCTCGTCGACTTGACATCCCACCTGCGTGCATGTCCTCTACCTAATACACGAGCCACCCCAGTGTCTCATATGTTGTCGTCGGCATTTCCTGCAATGGGAGAGGTGAGTCAGTTCACATACGACGAGTTGAGTGATTATTGATACTTGCTGATAATCTAGATAGACTGTTGACCCCTGGTTCAAGTTGAATCGGATGTTCGCGTATCAAGCCGGAAAGCGTCGTCGTCATCGCGGGGCAGGGTGATTTGCAAAGGTACACGAAGGTCTCATTGACTGCCGGAGTGTGTGGTTAGGTGGTTATCCGGCTTTAGTGTCAGATCTTGGTGAGTTGTATTCAGTAAGTTGTTGAATACTCTAGGAACAGAGATCTGCGAACGTCATGTTCGATAGATCGGGGTATTTGAAGAGAGGAGTACATCACTGAGATATGACGACAGCCTTCCAGCCGAAGTTGTACACAATGGTCCTTGTATTTACAACATTCACTCACAGCTCGTTGAGGGTGTATACTATGTAATGTACGGTTTAAATTGGTGTATTGTTGGGTCAAAGGCACGAAAGAACTCGACGATGAGTTCTTTTCAATCCGAGTGGTATATTTCACTCATATCTCTCGCCCAACGCCGTCTCTTCCCTCCATTGAAATAATTAGCACACTCACATACTTTGGTACTCTAATCGGCTCTTTGTATTAGTTTCTAGAGCCTGCCAGGGAGGTATTGCAATCGCGATTCGCAACGCCGGAGTGCCCATGACTCTATGCACAATTAGCTTTGCGAACAGGTCCGAGCGTACCTTTCAATAATATAGGTCCATTTGGCTGCGTACTGCACAGGGACATGCAGGGAATGAGGGAGCTGGAATGCTTGGAATCGAAAATGGGAGGCACGAAGTGCCGACAGTGATTGTATTCATTTCCGGAGTGTGGCGCAGCATGTTCATGCGCATCGTGCAATGAACACTGCGGAAACGTCGCAGATTCAGAGCGCATGTGGTACACGGAGTTGTCTCTAAGCGATACCAAGGAGCGCCAGTCAGTCTTGTCATACATTGAAAAACAGCATCCTGGCTACATGCTACAACGTACAAGTAAAGTCATCCTTGCGTCCGAGTTAACATACGCTTCAGAGTCAGCAGTGTCGACACTCGTAGCGGGGCCACCCGCAACGTCGCATATAAGCACCAACCAAGTGCTCGACGGCCAACTACCTAGCTCTCATCCCGTAGTTGTCCTCAAGAGAGACGAAGACACTTATAGGCACTACGAGGGACGTGGCAATGATTGTGGGTGGTGCTGGAGGGATGATTGGCTTCCCTGCCCTCACGAACCTACAGAGACCGAATCAACACGCAGCGACTGTTTTCAGGTGCCGAGTTCATTCGCAATTCCTACATTCATTCCACGACTCGTACAACAACAGTCCACGCCACAAGCACGCTATCTCCTATACATAAAAACCAAGTGCATGCCGATCAAGAAAATCGAATGCAAAGCAAAGCAATGAATGTACAACCTCCCTCCGACATATTTTCATTACAAAATTCGATGGCCAACTATGATAACGATAACAAAGAGACTACGCTCTGCTGATAAGCTGATAATAAGTGACGAGACTAACCGTGATATACGCGTCGAGGAGGTGGGGTTTGGGGTGTGAAACAACATCGAGAGGTGCACTGAAGGAAAAGGAAAGAAAAGGAAAGACGAGATAGCAGAGTCCCATGAAAGAACGAGAGGGAAGCAGGAAACAAGGAGGAAGAAAGGAAAGAAAACAAAGCAAAGTAGAAATATCGAAGCTGTAATAAGCAATAAAAAAGCGTAAAAAAAAACGAACGGAACGCAACACGCCAGCATCATCTCCCTCCCCACATCCCCCCACCCCTCCTCCCACTATACTCATAACCCCGCTCTCTATCGTGCTCCCTCTCTCTATCTCTATCATGCTCCTTCTCCTTCTCCTTCTCCCTCTTCCACTCCCTATCCCGATCCGCCGACGGCTGCCGCGGAATACTCGGCGAGTCCCCAGTGCGCGAACTAACCGCCGGACCCGGCGACGACGACGACGAAATCGAAATCGCACCTGTGCCCATGGCCAGCGCGGGTCGATTCGAGAGCAACGACTGGCGCAGGGCACGCGGGGCTCGGGGCGGGCTGCCGGTGCGGCGGGGAACGACGGTCGTGGCGGTAGTGGTGGAGGACGAGGTCCTGGTCGGCGTGGTCGTGGACGAAGGTCGTGGAGGTAGATAGGGAACTGGGCGGGGGGGTATATAAGCATAAGAATACCCGCCCAGTCGCCGTCCGAGGTTCGCAGGAGGAGGTGTCGAGCCGAAGCTGCCCGAGTCGGTGGGGGGTGCTGCTGAGCTGGCCGCGCCCGCAGGCGACGCGATGGGGGTGGGCGATTCACGTGGGGGGTGTCCAAAATGCGACCGTGGTGCGGTGGGCGGCGCGGACGGAAGAAGAGGGTAATACGACGACGCCGACGACGCCGACAGTGACGGCGCGGTACTGCGTTCCAGCCCGAGGCAAGGGTATATACGACGGCGGCGACGGCTCGCCGATCTCCCCATCTTCCTCTGTCGATGGCCGCCGGTAGTGCTGTGGTGGGATGGTGGAGGGCAGGATGGGGTGGGGAGGCTTGTATGCGGTGAACTGGGGTGGAGAGGAAAGCTGCGATCGCGGATCGGGGTTGATAGGTGACACGGAACGAGGAAGGTAGATGTCGGGTTTTGATACGGGTGGGTATAGTGGTAGGTTCGGACGAGTGGTGCGTTCGGGTGGCGAGGCGGAGAGGCTGGGTATCCCGTGCTCGATGGCCTCTTTCTTCGTCGCCCAGCTGACGCCGTCAAACGGAGGTGCGGTGCGATCAACAGACGTCGTCCGGGCACCGAAGGAGAATGTCGAGGGATGTGCAGGTGGGGTGGGCGATTTCCACGTCATCGGATCGGGAGATACAGCCGTATATGCGGAACCACGACTGACAACCGACGAGAACTGCTTGTCCGGCCTCGTCGCCGCTATCAACGACATCGAAGGCGACGGTTCGTCCATCTCGACGTCCTCTTCACCCTTAATACTGCGCGGTGGCGGCGACGGCGACTCCGGGCTATCCAGCTCAACCTCCCCACCCCCACCCACCCTCTCCATCTCCCGCTCCCCAATCCCGACCCCAGCCCCAGCAGTCCCATTAACCAACCCCCTGTCCCCCTCCTCCATACCCAACACCGCCTCCCCAACCACCGGCGACGCCTGCGCACTACCCCCTGCATGGACGATCTTCACCCCCGTCTCGAGCTCCATCTTCTCCTCGAGCTCGCGCGGGCGTTTCTTGCGGAGGACGAAGTCCTTCAGGGACATCTTGACGACCTTCGGTGGAGGCGGGGTGGGCTCCCGAGGGGGCGTTGGCGTTGGCGCTGGTGCTGGTGCTGGTTGGGATTCGGGCGTGGGTGAGGGGGCGGGTGCAGGTGTGGGTTGCGCTTCTGTTGCTGCTGTCCTTTCGTGTGGTGGCATTGGTTCTGGGTCAGCAGTTGGTGTGGATTCGTGAGCTGGGGAGATAGGCTACGACGGCGAAGGCGAAGCAGGCGATGGCTCTATTGTCGATTCAAAAGTCATCGGAGGGGGCGTCGCTTCGTGTTCGTGTGCAGGCTGCATATCCACCTCATCATTATTCCCTGACTCTGGCATGGGCGTGGGCGACGCCGACGATACAGGCTCGTCGTGTCCAGACGCTGCTGCTGCTGCTCCTACCGCTGATGAGAGGTGCTTGTCCGAGGCGGCCCAAGTCGTTGAAGGGTAGTCGAGATCGCCGAGCATCAACATCGTCGATGGAGGCGACGCCAACTGCGACGAAGGCGCAGCTCCTCCCTCACCCTCTTTCCCATCCTCTTGCCGTTGCCCTTCCACCTCAGCTTCAGCTCCGCCATCATCGTCGACGTCCATTCCGTCATCTGGCGACGCAGATCTAGCAGCCTCGATCGCAGGCGACAGCGAACTGGACCACACCTCCTCCTCCTCCTTCTCCTCTTCCTGCTGCACACCCTCCATCGGTACGTCCTCCTGGACTGCTTCCGCGCCTGCGACCACTTCACCTTCTTCCTTAAACCTCGAAGAACCCTAAGCGGTTCCAGACATCGGCACCTGCAATGGACTCTCGTCCATCCGCCCAGCATCGCGCGACGAAGTATCTGCTCGAGATGGCGACGAGGAAGATGGGGCTCGCTCCGTCGAGCCCTTCCCAGCTGCCTTATCCGAACCAGTGACAGAACTCGATGACGTCTGCGACGATCAGTCCAAGGCACCTCGATCTTGTGCTGATCATCCCGCTCCGGCTCATGCGGCTCCTCCTCCTCCTCCTCTTCCTCCTCCTCCTGCAAATGGCGTAAATCCCCCAACCGTCCCACAAGCGGCGGGAACGGGGACCCCGCTCCCAACCCCTTCACCGATCCCAACCCTGCCCCCACTTGCGCAGATGCAAACCCCATATGTCCCTGTCCTTGTCCCTGTACTACAGCAGGCGACATGAGCGAAAGGTTGGCAAATCCGTTGAGGGGCGAGGTCGTTGGGGTTGGTGGTTGTGGCGATAGATGGTTCGTGGACTGTCCAGGGGCAGAGGACGACGAGGAAGGAGGAGCAGAGAAAGACGAAGAAGGAGGAGCAGAGGACGAGGAGGAGGACGGGGGAGGGAGGGGAAAGGAGGAAATGGTGGTTGGATCGAGGGAGGCGGGCATGGGCGGGGGCGGCATCTCCGTGTTGGCGTTGGTGTCGGACAGTGGGTGCGCAGCTATAACAATGAAAATGAAAGATGAATGAAGATTCGAGGTAATAGCAGAATGACGTACGTTGCCCAGGCTCAGACTGCTGCTGCCTCCCGCCTCGTTCCACCCCCCGCTCAAATCGAATACCCAACCCCAACGCCTTCCCTCCAACCCCAGTTCAACGCCTCGACCTCACGGTGCATCCACCGCTTGCGCATCTTGGGCGGCATCCGCTCCTCGTTCTCTTCTTTGAGCGGCGGCGGGTCGGGGTCGGGCGGGCGTTTGGCGGTGCGGGATAAGGTGGGTGTGGGTGTATGCGTGGTGAGGTGGGTGTATGCGTTGGTGGTGGTGGTGTTTGTGAGTAGGAGGGTGGGTCGGAGTGGGGATCTTGGGCCTGTTAGATACGCTGTATGACTTTAGTACGCATACATTATGATAATGAAAGAAACATACCCTTGGAGTCATCATCCATGGCCACATCGCCATCTACCGCCCAAACCCAAGCGCATACACCCCCTCCCCCTCCGCTTAACCGGACTCGGACTAGAAGGAGGGCGTTGTTGCAGGCATTGTCGCAGGCGTTGTTGCAGGCGCGATGACTAATCGGCAGGTGTCGTGGCAGGCGTAGTGGATATGTGGCAGTAGGTGGCAGGCGTTGTCGCAGGCGCAAAAAGAAAGTGGCAGGCGCGATGGCAGGCGCGATGACTAAGCGGCAGGCGCGAAGAAGAAGTGGCAGGCTCGGTGGCAGGCGGGAGGGACCGAGGCAGCGGCAGGTGTTGGCAGGCAGGACGGACTAAGGAAGTGGCGGGCGTTTTGGAGGGCGAGACGGACTGGAGCAATGGCAGGCATGGTGGCAGGCTCGTTGGAGGGCTCGTGGGCAGGCAGGAAAGACGGAGACAGCGGCAGGCGTTTTGGCAGGCAGGACGGATTGGAGGAGCGGCAGGCGTGTTGGCGGGCACATTGGCAGGCGGGATAGACTGACGGGACAACGGGACGGACGGAACAACCGGAACGTTGGCAGGCATATTGTTCCATTTTTAGATTGGCAGGCATTGGCAGGCGCGCGCCTGACATCTTTACTTGTTTATTCTCCTCCTCCCTTCCCTCTACGGAATAAAATGTTATGAGATGTGTTCTGGGGTATCTCGGGGTCGAGGAATCCGAATCTGAACTCAGATTTCCGAAATTCGGGGGAGGTAAGTCTATGAAACGAGAGTTTTTTTTTTGGTCATAATAAGGTTAGAACATACCGACGCTTGGATGAGTGTTCCTTTACTGTACCTGGACGCCTCATCCAACCATTGAACCCTTCAACGTCAACTACACATCTGGCTGGACAACTTCCCTGGTTTCTATTCCAGAGTACCGTACTTGTTGCGTTAGCGGCCAGTCTTGTTGAACAGGTCACGGTTTCTCACCTCAAGAATATTCCTAAACTCTTGGCGACCAACGAATTTCCCTATCGTGAAGCATCAGGCAAGTCAACCATTGAGTTTGTAGTTGACGAGTACTCATACTGACCTGATTTGTTGAATTCCAGGCAGTGCATGTTTTGTTTGCGGCGATGATTACAACCTGCCGGATGTTGGTACCTCGGATTGCCCGCAATGCTCGCCAGCCGTTACATTGGATCTATCGCAAGGTCAGAGAGTGTTAGAACACATTGGGGCGCATATTCTCTTCGATCCTTCAATTATACACTCAGCGTTGCCACTCTGTGGTCTGTGTCTTCGGCCGGCACCTCTTTGTCAATACTTCTTGAAGAAGGGGAAAGGTGTGCATGCAAGTTTAACTATCAACACCGAGTCGTCAAAAGGCTGTCTGATAAAGACAAAATACTCTTACCGCGTCGCATCAGAGTCTACTGCCTCATCACCATGCTCGAATGTTCCACTCCGGTGCCCGCTGTGTCCCAAGGCCGATCCTGCCGTGTGGCGATACTTTCTCAAAACACATTTCCTGGAAAAGCATAAAACTGCGACGCTTTCGAAGTACGAACATCTATGGAAGCTAACAAATTTTGAAACATCAGAGATGAGAAAGATATGGGCGAAGCGCATGACTGCAACGGTGAAACGTACTAAAAAACCACAACGGGCGCCCTTGGTCGTTTTGGAAGACCATCATGCTCAAATTCCTTCGAAGTAAGTCAATATATTAGTGTTCTCGTCTAAAATAAAAATACTTACTGCTGAAGTTTCAGTGCTGACTCTATTCCAGACCCTGATAGCCCCAAAGCCTTCGAGCTACCGTCTGAATCTGAGGACGACGAGGAATTGATTCCCAATAGATTAGGGAGAGGTGAGTATATAAATTTCGCACCTTGTAATTGCTTGCTCAACTACACCCCTGTTGTAGAGAACAACATTCCCGCCATAGAAGACCAGCGCTCAAGCTTGCGTGAGACAGACATAGAAGGAAGACATCCGGCCGCAGCGGTGCCAGTGGTGGTGTTACACGATACAGCAGAAGTGCTGGGGGGCTCCAAAGAGGCGTCTGCACCAGATGGCCTGGATGAGAGTGTTAACGAAGGAGACGCAAGCAACTTGCGGCCGTATTCAATTGTTTCAGTGGGAAACTCCGAGGCGATAGACAATGGAAGGCCGTTGACGGATGACAGCGTGAGTTTTGATATCTATTCAACATTCAATCGGACAATAATTCAGTGACATATGTTCACAAAACTGACCAGGTAAACACGTTGCAAATGCAGCAACAGGCAAGTTTCGCTGAGGAGGAAAGACCAGGAATACTGTCAAATGTGACGCCCTCAACAGTGTCTCAGGTTATCTCATCAGGTATAAATTTAGAACAGCGACTCAATGACGCACCTGCCAAACGACGTCGCGCTCCCACTCAGAAATCAGTTGACGCATTGAATGGGTGTCTCTGTGGGGACATAGTCGATCCATCATCATCGGCTGGTGTGATAAAATGTAGACAACTTGGATGTGAGACACAATGGGTGAGTATTTTACTTGTATTCTGTGCGTAATTTACTGAGAAATTATTCTAGTATCATCTGGGATGTGTTTCATTAGAAATAGCACCATGGAGTTGGCTGTGCAATGCGTGCGAGGGAAGTGGGAGGGCAAGAAGTGGGAAGCGCGCAAGGAAATGATGTCATATTACCATGTATGGACGCGTGCCTGATTACGTAGTTAGTTAGTCCAAGCCCAAACTGCCTTATCAAAAAAATCGACCCCAGGTCGGTTTTTTTAGTTCTCGCACCCCCTTGCGCCCACCTGTCGAATGGCGCATTCCCTTTTGTTCCCAGCTCTCACATTCTGATATCTTAAGCACGAGTCCTTCCACCTTCGAGAATATTACCTACGACGTCAACAACTACACCAAACCAACGGGTTCACGCAGATCATTCCCGAAAAGCTAAGTACTTCGATCTTTAAGAACCCTTTTCATTCGCTACCTTCAATCACGTCCCTCGCCTAAACCGATATCCTCGACCCACACCCTGTACCTTACGATTCACCCGAGGTCTAAGCTTCCTCACCGGTCTCTGCATCGTTGATGACGACCACCCATCTGTTTCCGAGTCGCATCCTAAATACGGGTCCGTAAATCTTGCTCCATTGATGATACGTGTCTGCAGGATCTCTTCCACGTTGGAAGAGACTTCCTACTATAGGCCATCCGCGAGGACCAGGGAGGTCGGGTGCATTGGGAGGCGTCGTGGACCATACCAGGGTTAGAATGGTTAGCAATACGAGGAGTGCACTGACAACCACGGAACTTGGATGAATCCAAGTGAGGTCCTGCGCGAGATTCGACATCGTCACGAACAAGAGCTTTCAAGCATTGTTCCTCCTTATATCGAGTCTCCGCGTTCGTCTTCCTCGTTGAAAGTCATAGAAGCTGGTAGAAAAATTTCAATGAAACTCTGAGCAGCTTCTGAGCAATGAGCAACGAACGCAGGCTGCTCAGAAGTGCGACGCCCGAAAGGCTACTTATTCGCATCCATGGATCGCCGTTTAACCGCAAAATTTTGAAAGCGACATGCCCTCTATCAACGTCACTGTTGAACTTGCATCGCGATAAGGACCCGGTTGATTTGAGTGGATCTCCCTCGGTCTCTTCAAACTGCGGGCACCGGGATTGCACCAGGAGCTCAACCGTGACGGCGGTGATGCTCAACTTCAAATCAGGAGATAAAAACAGAGCAAAAAAATCGATTTTTCATACCAAAATATCGATCTCGAAGCCTTGTTTATCCTCCAATTCTAGGTCTAACAACACATTGGACGATTCGCAGCCCGTCCAGCTGCAAAATGTTGCTGATCATGGCCTTTTTCTTGACAGATTCGCCATCTATGACCGCCTGTGGGCGTTGGTGTCGGACAGTGGGTGCGGAGCTGTGACAAAAGATAGATTAACGAATATTCGAAGGAATGGCAGAAATGACGTACGTTGCCCAGGCTCAGACTGCTGCGGCCTCCCGCCACCATCCCCCTCCCGCTCAAACCGAATACCCAACCCCAACGCCTTCCCTCCAACCCCAGACGGACTTCTCGGGCTTCTCAGCCCTCCCCTCTCCCTCTCCCTCTCCCTCTCCCCCACCCCCTCCCGCTCTCCGCCCCCCACCACCGGACTGCCGTAACTCTCCTTCAACGCCTCGACCTCGCGGTGCATCCACCGCTTGCGCATCTTCGGCGGCATCCGCTCCTCGTTGTCTTCTTTGAGCGGGGGCGGGTCTGGGTCTGGTGGGCGTTTGGCGGTGCGGGATAGGGTGAGTGTGGGTGTATACATGGTGAGGTGGGTGTATGCGTTGGTGATGGTGGTGTTGGTGGGTAGGAGGGTGGGTCGGAGTGGGGATCTTGGGCCTGTTAGATACGCTGTATGACTTTAGTACGCATACATTATGATAATGAAAGAAACGTACCCTAGCGCATACACCCCCCTCCCCCTCCGCTTAACCGGACTCGGACTAGAAGGAGGGCGTTGTCGCAGGCATTGTCGCAGGCGTTGTCGCAGGCGCGATGACTAATCGGCAGGCGTCGTGGCAGGCGTAGTGGATGCGTGGCAGTAGGTGGCAGGCGTTGTCGCAGGCGCAAAAAGAAAGTGGCAGGCGCGATGGCAGGCGCGATGACTAAGAGGCAGGCGCGAAGAAGAAGTGGCAGGCTCGGTGGCAGGCGGGAGGGCCAGACGGACTGGAGCAATGGCAGGCGTGGTGGCAGGCATGGTGGCAGGCTTGTTGGCAGGCTCGTTGGAGGGCTCGTGGGCAGGCAGGAAAGACGGAGACAGCGGCAGGCATTTTGGCGGGCACATTGGCCAAACATTGGCAGGCGGGATAGACTGACGGGACAACGGGACGGACGGAACAACCGGAACGTTGGCAGGCATATTGTTCCATTTTTAGATTGGCAGGCTCGCGGCAGGCGCTGGCAGGCATTGGCAGGCGCGCGCCTGACATCTTTACTTGTTTATTCTCCTCCTCCCTTCCCACTACGAAATAAAATGTAATGAGATGTGTTCTGGGGTATCTTGGGGTTGAGGAATCCGAATCTGAATCCAGATTTACAAAATTCGGGGGAGGTAAGTCTGTGAAACGAGAGTTTTTTTTTTGGTCATAATAAGGCTAGGGTTGCTTGATAGGTGTACGTGCCGACGTAGAGGCAACTTTGTTTGAATGGGTGAGTGTGCCAGCGAGTGCGTTAGATTGGAGTACGGGGATCTCAGGACAATACTCACATGCACCGCACTCGTCGTAGAACGAGTCCCGTTCCCTGGGTTTTATATGGCTCATGTATGTGGACCATGGGATATAGGACAGTCGTTCAGTATGCATTGGATGGGCCGTAGTGATGATACGATTGGAACGAGAGTTGGAAGAGACGAGAGATTACATTATGCTATGTAGATACTTTCAACAAATCACTTTTGTTTTCCTTCGTTCTTTTCGCATTTATCTGACAATGAAGTATCTTTCAAGCTACCTACACATCTATTATATTGCAAGGGAAATGCAAAGGCATTATCGAGCCGCTCGAAAGAATAGATGTGTTTGGTATCCCGAACAAGTTTCATCTCCCAATCTGAGAACCTACAGGGTCTATCACATTATTATTATTTCGCTACTTACTGACTAGTACATTATATTAAAGTCGTACACTACTTGAAAGGTGAATAAAAGGAATAGGAACCTTACCTTATTATCTTCATTCCCTTTTACCCTCCTCATGTCATCTCATACATTTTCTCCGCATTCGCCTTTCCCCTCGCTATCGTCTTGTCGTCCTGACAGTTGGCTCCGGTACGAGTTTAGCCACCCATCGTATGACGAACAACGACTTACACGACGTTCAGCAGCAGCGCCTATTGCTATATTTTACTACGAGCTCACTGACCTGTACGTATCGTCGTTGTCGCTGTTGCCGTGCTGACTGACTCCATTGCAGCCGCTCTTCATTAATGCACCAAGCCCGGAGCTTCTGCAGAGTAAGTCAGTACATGCGTGCCGATGATTAAAAGAACTCACCCCCTTCTTCTACGTCTTCAGATCGAATGTGACGTTCCCCGCCCATCGTGGACGCCAATCCCTCCGGTATACGAATGGGTCCCCGAGATATGGTCACCCTGAAGTCCGCGACGTCACCGATTCGGGTTACAGGGAGGGGACGGGCGATCATTGTGCGTGATTCGGTGAGCAGTCTCCTGTTTGCGACGTCGAAACCGAGGTGCTGAACGACTAACCGTAGTGAACCGGGATGCTCACATGTCGAGGTTGTCGTCATAGAGGGAGTTGTTGGGGCCTCGCCCGACTTCAACAAGCCGCCTCCCATTCATCGCGTCGTCGTCGCCGTGTCCGCTGGCTTCATTGTGGGGCTGTTGAGCAATGAGCTGACGCTAGGTAAGTCATAACATTCCTGACTAGTGAGGATATAAGTCACCTACATGATAATCTCCTTCGTCCCGAGGTAAACCGTTTGTCGACGTTGACCTACGTCTTTTGCGGAAAGGAAGGACAGCGTGTGCGGTCGGATCGTTTGGCTTACCCGTCGACGAGTCCGTCCTTCTGGTGAGTAGTTATCTGGCTCCGTCGTTTCTTACTCTTGCTGATGCTCGTGTAGCTCTCCTGGCTCGCAGACGAACACCTACAAAATGACGGGTTAGTCATACACTTCATTTTCGAGACACTGACCTTATGTTGACATTACTACCGCCTTCCCCAGCCTTGTCACCCTTCCGTCGCTCGTCGCGCCGCCCATCCGGCGTTGTAGTCGTATTCGTCGGCCGTGCATGCGCTCAGAACAGTGAGTACGATCCCTGATGACCAGTGAACCGAACGTTGCTCACCGAGCCGTGTCGTTCTTGACTAGAGAATCAACTCGGCGGTGCCCGAATCCGGGGGTGTGTGTTGTCAGCACGGTGTGAGCCGAAGGTGGACTGGGACGATGGCGATGAGAGGCCGACGTGCTTGTATTGCGAAGGCAAGAGGAGGGAGTGTTGTAATGGTTGTGTCGTCGGTACTGGGGTTCTGTGAGACGGATATCGCGTTCTTTGAGGGTCGCTTCAGGCCATCGAGCTATCCTCCTTCAATCGACCCAATGACGCGTTGACCGGAAGGGGCACCCGAGTTGCCGAGGGGGAGGGGCTGACAGGAAGGGGAGGGGCACCCGATATGGAAGTGACTGCTGGGGAGGGGCCGACAGGTGCGAGAAAGAAGGGGAGGAGCGGTTATCTATGAGCCGGTAGCCGGACAGGAGGGGCGCCTACTGTGGAAGGGAAGGGGCAAAGGGGCTGCCAGGGGCGGGAAAGTGATCGGAAAGTGCCGGGTGCTGAGCCGACTTGAGAACCCGTCCTGTTGGGAGGGGCGGGAAAAAGGGCCGAGGCGCTCACCAATGCCTGAGAGGAGGGGCGCCCCTACGCCAGGGGGTGCATATATGATGTCATCACACCAAAGAAGGGGCTGACAGGTGCGGGAAAGAAGGGGCAAGGCACGATGTCATCATTTCCTCTTCCACCAAAGGGGTGGGGTGGCTGTGTGGGAGGGGCGCCTACCGATGACGCAAAGGGGCGCCCCTCTCAAATATTCGATTTTCCGTGAATTAAAATAATACTCTTTTCACCATTATTTTCATAGCTCCCTCAAATGGTAACGGAATCACAAGATTCTACCCTTATCTGGAAGCACTCGCGTGCCTCTTTCATATCATATATGTAGCATAATATATTTGTATCTATTTGCGACGTAAAACCCTGGCCCCTCCTGATTAATATCGAGGGTTTTTTTTTTTGGAGAAATAGAGCTAGGACGCGCCTGATGTGCGTCCTCCCTCCAATCACTCATCACATGACCCGCACCTCACATTCATAGATTCTCCTTTTAGTTGGGTCGTCTCTTACACTCCCAATGAAAAGGTATGTAGTATAATTATTCTGTATTAGATAGGTCTCTGACACTCCCAACAAAAAGACCACAGTTTTGTCCTTTCCCACTGTTCCCTCCTCTCCTCAACCTTCCAGTGAGGCTCGTCGTACACGGCAGCCTTTCACTTTTTTTTGAAAACGACGAAAAATTTTCACAAAACAATTTTCCGCCACACCATCTTCTCTTCTCCACCCTGGCTTTTTCCCGAAACACGCCCACAACCAATATCCCTCTAGTCACCCGCGGCGCCGCCCGCAGACGCAAGACCGCCCCACCATCCAGCCCACCTTGCAGCCCAGGGACCCCAACACCACCGCTGTTGCCCGGACACTCACCAGAGGACATACCAGAACTATCGCCCAGAGCGATATCACAGCCACCCTCCGGCCTACCATTGCCAACCTCCACAACCCTCCCATCACCAACGTCAACACCAGCTACGCCCCGTTCACCACCCATATCCGGTCAAGGCAATACCGTAACAGGTGTACATGTCGTCCCTGAGATCCCATCAGACACCGCTTCTCAGAAGTCAGACTCGTCCAGCAAATCAGAAGACAAGCTCACCTCCATCCATTAAACTTCAACTTTGCGACATCAGTCGCATCAACAACGCTCAGCAATGACCGCACTCGCCAAAGTCAGAGTGGTCAAACTAAAAGACTGCCCAATGCTCACCGCTGGGAAGATCACCCCCGCCATACTCCACACTTGGACCAGCGCCTGCAAGAGGTTTGCTAAGCATTCAGGCAAGTCGCCGGAGGAGATTGTCTCCTTTGTCGCTGATGCCATGCTCGAACCTCGACTACAAGCCTGGTACCAAAACAGCTCCGACCGCATAGACGCGCTCACGCTCCCTGAGTACATAAAAGAGTTAGCGGCGCTGGTCCTCAACAAGAACTGGGGACATCAAGTAAAACATCAGATCCTCGCCGCGTGCCAACCTGAAGTGGGTACTAGGTTCGTCAACTGGATGATCGAAATTGAAAATCTCAACGCCCTCCTCACCACCTCCTCTCCAAAACACGCGCTCAGTGAAGGGTCCCTCTGGGACGTCCTTGAGTCCAACTGCCGTTTGCCGCTGTCAACGCGCACATCATTCCGGACAACCTCTCATACAACAAATGGGCCGACAAGATGCACGCGCTCGACAAAGAGCTTCCGAGCGAAGAACTATGCATTGAGGCTAAGATGGGCAACAAGAGGAGCCTCATCAGCCGCCTCTCAGACAAGGGTCCCTCCCCCAACACTACCTCGATGTCCTTCACCACCTCCCAGACCTCCGCACCCACCAAAGTCCGGGGTATTGCCCTCACCGAACCCAAGCGTGAGCTCCTCTGCAAACACGGCGGCTGTGACCGTTGTCAAAAGTTCTATGCCGGACACAAAACCGACTAATGCCCGCTCCTCTCAACCAACTTGTGGCCGGACTGGTTGTCATATAAAACACTGACACGTGAAATGGTGTTAGCGGCCAAACCGCGCCTCCCAGTGGGATTTGTGGGGTCCGCCTCAGCAAGAACAGAGGACAACCTCGACGATGACATGTACATCTCCAATCCACCTCTTCCCTCCATGACAATTCCACATCTCTTCACCACTGTTGAGGCCACCGGCCCTGCCGTTGCCAATTTTCTTCTCTCTTTCCAAGCCCTGCTTGACATCAGCTCCCCTTCCACAGTGATCGATGGCGCTACCGCCGCGTCGCTTGGGCTCCGACGTTTTCCCCTCCCCAGCTGCAAAGACAACCTTTTGTCGTTAACGGAAGGGCTTTTACCTTGCCGCGAGTATGTGAAGCTGGAGTTGACATCAGGCAACGGGGAATGGATTTCTGGGATTATCTACGCTAAAATTTGCAAACTCCCCCTCCCTGTACCCATTATCCTAGGAATGCCATTCTTTGTTTCCGAACGCTTTATGATTGATTCCAAAGCTCGCACCGCCATACAGAAAACCTCCAGATACGATCTCATGCACCCCAAGACACATGAGCGGGTTTGGCTGCCAGAAAAGATCACCCCGCCGCCAACGCCGCCCAACCCAAAAATCCCAGTCCTCCCTCACTCAAACAAACCCCCCCACCTGCGCTTGACGGCTCACACCTACCCATGGCCATTGTGACTGCCGTACGCAAACACATGAAGTATCTCTTCTTTAAAGAGAAGAGGGACGCGTTAGACGCCCGACTGAAGAAGAAATATGCGGATTGCTTTCCTACACGCCTACCCGACACCACCATGGGGGTCCCTAACCACATTTACCACCGCATTTGCCTGAAAGACAACAACAAGGTCATCAAGGGCCAAGGGTACTCCGCCCCCAAGAAACACCAAGAAAGCTGGAAGCTCCTGCTCAAAGAACATCTAGCTGCTGTGCGCCTACGCCCATCCTCATCCGAACACAGTTCCCACGCATTTATCATCCCCAAGCTGCAAGACAGCATCCCTGACCACACCATCCCTCCGTGATGGGTCAACAATTACCGCGAGCTCAATGCCAACACCCTCCCCAGCAATTTCCCCCTTCTACGCGTCGACGACATCCTAGCCGACTGCGGCCGAGGAAAAATCTTTGGGAAGTTAGACATGACCAACTCCTTCTTCCAAACCCGCGTACACCCCAACAACATCCACCTTACCGTGGTCCGCACCCCCTGGGGGCTGTACGAGTGGACGGTCATGCCCATGGGCGGCTGCAACGCGCCCTCAACACATCAACGCCAAATGACAGATGCCCTGCAACATCTTATTGGGAAGATCTGTCATGTATACCTTGACGACATCATTATCTGGTCCCAAACACTCGAAGAACATGAGAGAAACATGTCTGCAGTAGTGGACGCACTCCGCGCAGCCCAACTCTACTGCAACAAAGGAAAATCCCAACTCTGCGCCGATGAAGTCACATTTCTGGGGCACATCATCTCACACCGAGGCATCATGGCCGACCCACGCAAGTGCAAACACATCTTGAACTGGCCAACACCCACCACCGCAACTAATGTCCGGGGTTTCTTAGGCTTTTTGCGCTACCTTGCGGCCTTCCTACCGGCGCTCGCAGAACATATGTCCATCCTAACCCCACTTACCAACAAGGAATGCAATCGAGAATTCCCCACATGGACCCACAAACACCAGGTTGCCTTTGAAGCAATTAAACTACTGGTCACCAGCTCGGAATGCCTCACTGTGATTGACTACGAAGACACGACCAAGAAGATATTCCTCACTACCAATGCCAGCTGCCAAAGAACCGGGGCTGTCCTCAGTTTTGAGAAACTTGGGAAATGGCCAGACCCGTAGTGTACGACTCATATCAACTCAACGCTGCCAAACGAAACTACCCAGTCCACGAGCAAGAACTCCTTGCCATCATGAAAGCGCTCAAGAAGTGGCACACATCCCTACTTAGAATGCCCTTCAAGATCCACACCAACCACCGGACACTGGAGTTCTTTGAAACACAACCAGAAACCTCCAATCCACAGAAGCACTGGATCAACACCCTTGCCGACTTCGACTTCCAGATTGTCTATGTCCCTGGCAAAGACAACACCGTGGCCGATGCCCTCTTGCGCATGCCCGACGACTTGCCCACCGCGGTACTGGCGGTGTGCGCGCTAGCATACACCCGCTCCCCCTCGTGCCAGAAACCCAAGGCCGGTGCGGATACAGACAACCTCACTACCCCCCTCACTCTCACCGACACACCACCACCGGCTGGGGTACAAACCGTTGCGGCCGTCCTCACAATCAGTGCAGAAGAAACGCTCCTTGAGCCCGTGAAAGCGGGATACCTTGAAGACGACTTTTGTAATCAACTCTCAGCCGGAATCACCGCAGGCAGCATTCCGGGCGCACACCTCAAAAACGGTCTCCTGTACGTGGGACGCCAACTAGTGATCCCAGCAGACGTGAAGACATGCAAGCTACTATACAGTCCTGCTCACGACGCGCTTGGACATTTCGTGTTTGACAAGAGCTATGGCGCATTGAGGGAGTCATACTACTGGCCAAACATGCAATGCGACCTCGAAACTACCTACATCCCATCATGCGTTGAGTGCCAACGCAACAAGGACCGCACATCCAAGCTTACCGGTCCGCTACACCCCCTGCCCGTCCCCGACAAACAATTTGAGACGGTGGCCCTAGATTTCATCGGGCCTTTGCCTGAAGAAGACAGCAAGGAAACCATACTATCCATCACTGACGCCCTCAATGCCGACATACGTCTGGTCCCAGTCCATTCCACCTACACCGCTCAACAGGTAGCCCTTGCCCTCTTTGACGAGTGGTACTGCGAAAACGGGCTCATGCGCCACCTCATATTGGACCGCGACGTCTTATTCACATCAGAAGTCTGGCAGGAACTCCACAGACTCACAGGTGTCAAGCTTAAGATGTCAACCTCCTTCCACCCAGAGACAGATGGAATCAGCGAACGCACCAACAAGACGGTCATACAGGCCATCCAATACTATGTTGACGCAACCAAAAAGGGTGGCTGAAAGCGCTGCCGCGCATACAATTCACCTTCATGAACACGATAAACTCCTCCCCCCCCTTCCAGCTCAAGACCGGACGGTCACCTCGCATCATCCCGGCACTAGTGAATCCACCCAACAACACCGGTACCCCAGCACACTTGGATGCCCACAAGATTATTGCGGACATTGCCACAGACATCATGCAGGCGCAAGACGCCCTCACCGCGGCCAAGGTCAGACAAGCTTACCATGCAAACCAGCACCAAGGCAACAAGATCCAATATGAAGTCGGCGACCTGGTCATGCTATCCACAGCAAACAGGGCGCCGTGACTACAAACGCAAGGGCCACAACCTTGTCGCAAAATTCATGCCTAGATTTGACAGACCATACTCCATCGTGGCCGCCAACCCCAACAAGTCCGTCTACACATTATGCCTACCCAACAACCCTTGCACCTTCCCCGGCTTCTATGCCAGCCTCCTGAAACCCTTTGTCCCCAATGACGTCCTCGCCTTCCCTGACCGCGCGCTACACAGACCAGGGGTAGTAGTAACCAAAGACGGCACCATTGAATATGTAATTGACAAAATTGTCGATGAACGCCGACGCGGCCGGGGCCGGCAATATCTAGTGCGATGGGTAGGCTACAGCAGAGAACACGACAAGTGGATTGCGGGCTCAGCGCTACAAGACAATGAGGCCCTCAACGTCTGGGATCAAGAAAACCCGCCATTACTAGACGAAACACCGACTTAGAGCACACACACCCAACAGCTTGAACACACTACCAACAATTTTTTTCATTCTGTCTCCCTCTTCACTCCTCCACACCTCTATGGCAAACACCTCTCCCTCCGCCACACACTGTCCTCCAGGGGGGAGGAGTGTAAGCTTGTGGATATCTTACAGAGACACCCATACCTACACTTACCACACACACCCAAGGACGCGCCTGATGCGCGTCCTCCCTCCAATCACTCATCACATGACTCGCACCTCACATTCGTAGATTCTCCTTTTTGTTGGGTCGTCTCTTACACTCCCAACAAAAAGGTACGTAGTATAATTATTCTGTATTAGATAGGTCTCTGACACTCCCAACAAAAAGGCCACAGTTTTGTCCTTTCCCACCGTTCCCTCCTCTCCTCAACCTTCCAGTGAGGCTTGCCGTACACGGCAGCCTTTCAAAGGCTCAACATTGAAATTGTGTAAAGTTGTTTTGAACTCCAACATTGAACCACTTACAAGTTGACACCGTCAACCTTTATTCACACTACCACCTCCCCTCTCCCTCCCGCCTCCTCCGTATCCACCATGGCGCACAACACCACCAAGGCTCAATGCCATCCCTCACCCCTTTGCTCTGCCCATCAAACAGCATTGAGCTTGGAGGGTGCCGCTGCCGCCTCTTTCCTGCCATGTCAAGTGTTTGAGGCGGCCCGTCAATCATGTGGGGTTTGAATCCAAACCTTAGAGGTTCAAGTTCATCAAACTTCACCTTGACTAACACCACCACCCACCGTCCCACACGCCTAGCAACACGGCCAACAACAATTGCCAGGTACATGGCCACCCCCCACGCAACATCAATACTAACCGCCGTCACCAAACATTGACAATGCCACCCTCTCCTCCTCCGCTCTACCCATCAACCGGCACCCAGCTTGGAGGACACCCTTGCTGTTGTCCCTTTCCTGCCACATCAAATAAGGTTGGGTGTTGAACAACCCACCTGCCCCTCCTGGATTCACCAGGTATGTGGCCAGCCCCCACGCAACATTCATACTGACCGCTGTCAACAAAGCCCACCCACTGCCTTGGGCAAATGGCGTCAAATGTCAATGATGCCACCAAATGTCAACAACACCACTGGCATGAATATTGACGACACCACCGCCGGCACCCAAGCATATCAAATGTCCCCCCACACCAACCATGCACTGTCCCGTACGACCCTCCTCCAAGAGATGTGGGCAGGGCTCAAACATTCACCAGCCCAACATCCAACATCACCCATAGGTCAGCAAGGACAAGGCAGGGAAAGAGGCAGGGAGGTTAACAACACCAACACCTCTTGTCAGCATCCAACGGGGCAGCGACATGGGTGGCAACATTGTTATTTGACAAGGGAGGAGGGTAGGCGGCAGAGTGCCCCCGCGCCTCCTCATCATTTGACAAGGCAACAAGGCGGGTGGCAGAACAGCACTATCCCTTCTTGTTGTTTGACAGGGCAGCAAAGCGGGTGGCTGCATGCCTAACATTGCCCCTTGCTCTCTTGCTCCCTTGCCGTGTCACTGCTCCCTCCCCTCCCCTCCCCTTCCTCCCCTCCACTCACTCCCCTCTATTGCATTTGTATGTACTTCATCAGGAAAAACACTTTGATCCCGGCTAGCTTTAGGACAGTCACTTGATGGTAACATGTCACAAGGCTTTTCTGGGATCTCAAGGCACTGTAGGCACCCTGCAATGCCCTGGGTTGCCTTAGATGTCTTCATTAAAACCATAACAAAATTTTGGGTTTTCCTAGATTTTCCCAAAGTTTGTATAGATATACAGGGCATCAATCTATATAGTAAAAATGATATGTAAAATTGATACAAGTGCTAGTTTACCCCTACCATCTACTGGCATATTCCCATACCTGCAGCATTGTGTTTGGCATGGAGGCCGTCTTTGTGGCACCTCCCGCTTGGTGCTGCTCTCATCCTATCCATTGTGTTTGTTACTGGGTGTTGCATTCATCGTGTTTGCCGTAGAGGGGGCTGTTGTGGCTCTATCGTGTTTGTTGCATGTGTTGTATTTATCGCTGGGGGGGCCATCATTGTGGCTCCTCCCACCCAGCACTGCTCTTGTCCCATCCATTGGGTTTGTTGCTGGGCTTTGTGTTTGCCGCAGGTATCGTGTTTGTTGCAGAGGGCCGTTGTCGTGGACATATCATGTTTGTTGTGGCTGTATCCCGTTCATCTCCGGTGTTGCGTTTGTCCAGGAGGACCATTGTTGCGGCTCCTGCCCAGCGCTTAACACTGCTTGTTGCCTTCATCATGGGTGGCCGCTGTCATGGCTCCTGCTTGGGCCGTGCTTGCTATGCCCATGATGGCGCCATCATGTTAGGGGCAACATGTCATCACACCATTGCACCGGCATAGTGTCGTGTCCTTACTTTGTTGTGCTGTTGCCATGTCACTGTCATGTTGTGGTTGTGTCATTGCACTGTTGGTGAGTTTGTGCGCTGTTGGCGCATCATTGTGCCATGGTTGTGTGGTTGCGCTGTTGTGTGGTGGTCTTGTCCAGAGGAAAGGGAAGTGTCAGGGGGGAAAAAGAGAAGAGGGCAACTTGGGTGCACCTGGTGGATCTCCCGCCTCCCTGGGTCTTCCCTTTAGCCCTTCAGTCCCCAGATCCAGTTGTTGTTGCAGGGGCCCCAGGCAACAGAGAACGGATGTGGTTGGTAGTTGAGAGATCAATGAAGAGTTGCTTGATGAAGGTCTTGGCAAACAAGACGCATGAAAAATGCCGGAGGAGGGGAAAGGATTGAGATGGAGGAAGGGATGGAGAAGAGATGGAATGTGGGAGAGCAGATCCAGCTTGAATCTGCTTTCCCACCTTCCATCCCCAAACAACAAGACATGTGCAAGACATGTTGACATGTTGTGTTTAGATTTGTCTATGTCTTGCAGTTGAGTTAAATCACGTGACAACTGGCACCCATGCAAGCACATGTTGAATGTTTGAATGTTGAATGTTGAACATTGAACTTCTCTAAGTTAAACTGCCACCCCGCTTCACCCATGCTCTACCTTGCTCAACCCCCACTCACTTGCTTGCTCACCCAGTGCCTCCCTCACCACCTCAGTCCTCAGTTGCTGCACATGTCCACTGGCCGCTTGCCATGACAACTGCACATATTGTGTGTGCACTGTGCCACATTGTGACAAAGTTCATAAAATGTTGTATTGACAATGTTTCTCTTTCAGATCTATTCCCCCCATGTCATGTTGCTCACACACATCTCATCCGCTTATAGAAAGCACACCCCGCTGCTCACCACAAACACGGTACATACCGCGGGCCTGTGCCACATCACGACAAGGACCATGGAACATTGTTGGCACAATGCTCCATTCTAGGTAAGTTCTTTATGATGTGCTGCTCACAACCAACAACGCAGATGCGGGCAATGTGAGTCTCCCTTCCTCTTCTGGCCTCCAGCAACAGCAGTACAGTGCACAACACAAACAACAAAGCACCATCTCCCTTGTCAAGCTCCACTGCGTGGAGCGTGAAGCGTCTGTCAAGCAGCTCCCGCTTGGCCAGGCCCTTGCAGCAGTGTGACAGCAGCACAATGATTGCATCCTGCCATGTTGCGCCGCTTGCGCACCCTCTGCCCAACAACATGAGTTTTGGGAACCATGTCAGGACACAAGCGCAAGGCTCATGGATTTGCTGCCACAGAATCTCCAGTCAGCAACACAGACAACACAGGCAACAACAATGCAATATGGTGGTGAAGAATGAACAGAGAATGCAGACAACAAACAGTGAATGCAAATGCAAGCAACAGCAACAGCAAGCAACGGCAAACACATATGCTTGGCTACCCAACTCCTTGGTGGTGATGTTAAGTCTTTACACAATGCACCAACAATGCGCAGAACAGAAAAGATTTCCCTCTTCCACTTGCAAAGAGAATTCATCTTCACGTTCTTTGTGGGATTGCTTGTGCCCATCAAAGCGGTGTTGTCCATACGGATCTCAGCACAATAATATCTTCTTTGATACTGGAATGTCAACCACCAACATTGAGAAGCTCCTTGCTTCTGAACCTGCTTGTTGGCATCCTCCAGAAGCCTCGCATGATGGTATTGTCCAAGTTGCTGTGTCCCAGCCACTTCCTGTCCCGAGTTGACAGAAGCTATGAAACACACCTATCTAGTTGCTGATTTTGGAAGCAGTATTTTCCTCACTATGCAGGCAGGATTTACAACACTAAAAATTGTTGTTTTAGCCCAGTCAATTAATTACCGACCACAATGTCAATGAAATTACAGCGTATCCACTTTGTGCACCCAAAATTTTCATTGGTGGACATTGGATTGAAGAGGTAGATATATGGACTTTTGGGTGCTTGGTAAGCCCTTTCTTGTCGCTTAAGCTTTATTGGACTTGGACTATATATATGTGTGTCAGGTAGTCAAAATTATCACCAGTCGTGGACTTCTCAAATACAAACCGATCCCAAGGGGGTGTCACAAGCAGAATTGTCCACATTGGGATGGTTGGTTTGTTCAACCCAGCTGGCTGGAAAAAAAACTTGGGTAGTTTTTTTCCCTTCTTTTTGGGTCTAATAAGCCTTTATATTGTTGAATACACGCAATAAAAGTATGTTGGCAACTAGGAGAGCATTCAAACTTTTATATTAGGGTTAAACTACCATATCAGTGTGTTGTGGTGAGAGTGGGCACCTAACAGTTGTCACGGCCCAGATAATCTTTAATGACATAGTGATCAAGGGTGAACCTGCCCACCGGTTTCAATTCACTGGCCATATGCACATTGGGACCGGACAGGAGCACTGCATTAAACGGGTCTGGGGAACCAGGGTTAGGCCCAACTTGTCGATGGGTAGTCGAGATCGCCAAACATCAACGTCGTCGAAGGCGGCGACGACAACGGCGACGAAGGTGCAGCTCCTTCTTCCTCTTTCGCATCGACCTTGACCTCAGCCTCAGCCTCACCGTCGCCCTCTTCGTCGACGTCCATTCCGTCATCTGGCGACGCAGATCTAGCAGTCAGGATCGCAGGCGAAAGCGAACTCGACCACGCCTCCTCCTCCTCTTCCTCCTCTTCCTGCTGCACACCCTCCATCGGTACGTCCTCCTGCACTGCTTCCGCGCCTGCGACCACTTCTCCCTCTTCCTTGAACCTCGACGAACCCTCAGAAGTTCCAGAAATCGGCACCTGCGATGGACTCTCGTCCATCCGCCCAGCATCGCGCGACGAAGCACCTGCTCGAGATGGAGAGGACGAAGATGGACCTCGCTCTGTCGAGCTCTTCCCGACCATCTGATCCTTGACCGCGACAGAACTCGATGACGTCTGCGACGACCGTCGAATCGGGGTCTAAGGCGCCTCGACCTTGTGCAGAACCTCCTCCTGATGCTGCTCCTGCTTCTCCTCATGCCCAGAGGGTACGCCGCTCGCAACCCCTTCACCGATCCCAACCCTGCCCCCACTTGCGCAGATGCAAACCCGATATGTACCTGTCCTTGTCCCTGTACAACTGCGGGCGACACCAACGAGAGATTGGCGAATCCGTTTAAGGGCGAGGTCGTAGTGGTCGGTGGTGGCGGTGATAGGTGGTTCGTGGAGTGGCCTGATGAAGGAGGGGCAGAGGAAGACGATGAAGGAGGAGCAGAGGAAGACGAGGAGGACTGGGGAGGGAGGGGGAAGGAGGAGATGGTTGTGGGGTCGAGGGAGGCGGGCATGGGCGGGGACGGCATCTCGGTGTTGGCGTCGGTGTCGAACAGTGGGTGCGCAGCTAGTTCGAGGAAATAGCAGGATGACGTACGTTGTGCCGACTCAGGCTGCTGCTGCCTCCCGCCTCCATCCACCTCCCGCTCAAACCGAATACCTAACCCCAACGCCTTCCCCCAACCCCAAGGGGACTGCTCGGGCTTCTCGGCCCTCCCCCAACCCCTCCCGCTCTCCGCCACCTGCCACCGGACTGCCGTAACTCTCCTTCAACGCCTCGACCTCGCGGTGCATCCACCGCTTACGCATCTTGGCCGGCATCCGTTCCTCGTTGGCTTCTTTGAGCGGCGGCGGGTCGGGGTCGGGCGGGCGTTTGGCGGTGCGGGATAGGGTGGGTGTGGGTGTATGCGTGGTGAGGTGGGTGTATGCGTTGGTGCGAGTGGTATTGGTGGGTAGGAGGGTGGGTCGGAGTGTGGATCTTGGGTCTGTTAGATACGCTGTATGATGTTAGTACGCATACATTATGATAATGAAAGAAACGTACCCTTGGAGTCATCCTCCGTCGCGACATCGCCGTCCACCGCCCTCTCCTTCCCCTTCCCCTTCCCACTCCCAAAGCCCAACCCAAGCGCATACACCCCCCTCCCCCTCCGCTTAATCGGGCTCGGACTAGAAGGATGCACCACAAACCGCGGCAGCTCCTCCAACCTCTCCTCCCCATGCCCATCCCACATCTCCATCCCCCCAGCCCACCCCCACCCACGATCCTTTCCCTCGTCCTGAACCCCCTCTCCTTGCCCGGCCCCACCAGCGGTCCGAGATCCACCTTCGCCCCGCCCTTCCCCCTTCTTACTTTGCGCCCTCTCCCTCGCCATGCATCGTCGAAGTCCATGTCTACTTCTGTGTCGGCCGCCTAGATGGCTTCGATGCAACTATGTCAATCACGCGGAAAAATCTGACACATGACCAGGCCTGAAGGTCACTGTCCTTCGCATTCCAAAAACCGAGACATCGTCTGAGGGGGAGGATGTGTTCTGGGCAAAGCAGAGCGGTCTGACAGACCCAGATATGGCCTTGGAAACCCACCTGCGCATCAGCAATCCGCCCAACAATCTCCATCTTTTCGCATATCGTCACAAGAAGGGCAATAAAGGCCTTGACAAAGTCAAAGTTCCTCGAGAGGGTAACCAAGGCTGCGCGTGCTGCCAACCTCGATCCGCTACAGGGCCATGGCATTCGCATTGGCTCAACACTCGAATATCTACTGCGTGGTATGCCTTTTGATGTTATGAAGGCCAAAGGCCGTTGGGCAAGCGACGCTTTTCTTGTGTACTTGAGGAAACACGCTCTGATTTTGGCCCCATATATCCAAGCTGTACCAGCAGTTCAAGAATCTTTCATAAGATATACTATGCCACCTGTTCGCTGAGCTATCAGGTATGCAAATACCTGTTCCTACTTTTGGGGGTACCGAGACTCACTCGCCGCGTCACAGGCTCCTTATCGTTGGGTGTCGCGAGCTCGTCTCGAACATGCCGGAAAGCTCCCGCTCCAGTCGGGGAGCACTTCGTGCTTTCGCCCACGCGCTATCCATTCATACATTCTAATTTCTAATGACCTACATAGTCCATTATGCCATCCCACAATCTATGTCACCAAGAGTGAAACCTCAAAGATTGCGCTTAGATCGATCATCCACCCTCACCGACCGGTGACGCGCTATACGAACCCATCCCTATCGAAACGCAACCACTCCTGCTCATCCAACCATACTTGTGCCTCTTCAACTTCACCTCATAATAGTCTAGCAGTCACCCATTCATAGAGACCTGGATTCAAATCCAATCAACTTATCAGAGAATTCAAACGAATATGTTGTACAACAATAGACAAACATTCCATTATTTTTTCCCCCCACCTCCACCTGTCGAAGCGGATTATAATTGACTACCGACTAATGGAGTAAAGCATGGATAACGAACTTTGCGACTTTCTGTCGTTGCTCGTCTTTGACGCCATGCATGACGGACATTATGCCTTTGTGCGAACTAACAGTGTTGCAACCAAAGCACATTCTTATCGCGCGGTGAAACCTCCCTCCGACCTTCTCCATTGCGTTGTGAAGGCCCCCTCACCACACGACATACAGCGACTGCCCTATCTGGTAACGCGGATGGCGGGATGAACCGGGCAGCGGCCATCCTGCCTTTGCGACCCGCTATGCAGCCATTTCGCTAAATTCAAATCAGCCCCGCCAGTCTCCCGTCGACAATTATCCCGACATCTTTGGATTGCCGCAGTCAACGCCGTGAATTCTATGGATTCGGCGGACAATCACAGCGGTCGTGGACCATCCAAAGTCCATTTCGGTTCGGTTTGATCCCAGGACTTCTCTCATACCCCTCCTCTTAGTCTGTATGATCCTCGATCGCCAATAGACTATCTTTTTACGCGTGTGATTCATTCAGTCGAATATTACCCTAAGTATATGTACATTATATGTGCTATCAGACAGTCAACCGTCCTTTCTTCGACCTGAGGTCCGTGATTGACCACCAAACCCGACTGATGCTCCAATAGATTATGCGGAAACGCGACGTCTCTACAATGTCCAGTTTTCCTTATTTTGTGAAAGACTTGTTGAGAAATATTCTCCAAAAGTTTCCAACTGTCTGTCTGACAGCAATGATATCCGTTTCAGCGTGGCGGTCTGGAAGGGTCGCCTGCAACGGGTTCAAGCAGGTTGTGCAATCCAAGCTGGGACTCGATGTTGGAGCTAGCGTTGTTTGAATATTGCTTCAGTCTATGCAAATTTAAAAAATCTGTATCACACCTCTGCAATCGATCTTGGCCTCCTTCGCGAAGACCACCATATATCGCTTGTGTTAAACCCCACGTTTGTATTCTGTATGAAATCCACTACGTAGTGTTTGTGTTCTTGACATAGCCTCAACAACGTCAACTTGGACCAGGAGTTTGTTCGTGTTCACTGCCTGCTGCCTGTCGTCCTGAATTTAAATGCCATCTGGTTTTTAGCTCTAAATCATCGCCAGAGCCGCTCCGAGTTATATGAATATCTGCATCACACCCTTACAATCAATATTCACCTTCTTTACGAAGATCGTGAAACATCGTCTGCATCTGCCAGGTCTGCGATGGCCTGCTATTTTTAGGGACGACCAAAGTCGGGCTACACCTGCGGCACCGAATTTGATGGCGCAAGTGTAGCCCGACTCTACCGCCCCCAAAAATAGCAGGAAATTACAGACCTGGCAGATACACACGGTATTACACGATCTTCATGAAGAAGGTGAATATCGATTGTAGGGGTGTGATACAGGTGTTCATGCAACGTGAGGCAGCTCTGGTGATGATGCAGTCTACAAACCAAAATATTCAGATATCTCGGACCCGTAATGCCCAGTGAGAAAAGACCAAGTCGCGGGTTGTGCCCTGCCTGCATGCTTGACGTAGCTTATCCCGTTGCAGCAACCGTAAGCAGGGCAATAATACGGGTCGGTGCCCAGCTGCGGAGTGTGGAGAACGCCATCAGAGAGAAATAAAGGCTGTAGACTTGGAGTTTGCTTACCAGTTAAGTTTGAGTTGCGGAGGGGGTTGTTGATATAGAACCTCAGAAACCGCAGGGGCTTTTATAGAAGAATGAATGCTGTTCAAATATCCAAATGGAAACTCAACACGAGTTCTCCGATCAGTATCTGACAGTCAAGAACTGGGGTCTGTCCAAAGAACAAGAACCGATCTCGGTTTGTACAGCCTCTCTCTCTCTCTCACAGTGGCATAAGCCCGATGTACCCCGGCTACAAGTATTTCCTTTTCGACTGGTCACATCTCACACGTACAACAGCCTTTCGGATATTTTCTCGAGTTTCACGCCACTGGGACAAGGCTCATTAATTGCGCCCACACATGAAAAGAAAGAGACCAGATTGATATATCTTGAAGAACAATCTTGAGAAACAAGGACTTTACAAGGACTCTCACCAAGTGGTCCAACAGGCGTGAAAGTATTGATTCTGCGCTTCCTGGTAAGAACAACAAAACAACAAATATTTGGCCCACTTATCCTGCCTGATGCGGCCGCCGCCCACGAGGAACCTCAAGGTAAATCCAGTACAGCATATACCCAGACGCGTCTTCAAAAGGTGAAATCCAATGATCGATCAGCATACTTCCAGAACAAATGCCCCTTGGACTTGCCCACCATTCTCTGCATCCGTCACCCATGGTATTAACCAAACCCTAGTAGGAATAGCGTGGCCAGATGACTGTGGGTACGTGGTGGTGCGGAAATAAGCGCCCGCTGGATGGATGACAGGGGTACGTAACCGTGAGGCAGTGCTGTTGACAGAAGTTGAACAGAACGGAGAGAGAGAGAAAGAGAAACGCAGTGTTTGGGTACCGGCAGAACGACCGAGATACTTTTGAAATTCCAAATTCTTCACAGCAACGGGAGAACTGATGGCTAAATACAAGTACAACAGGCATATTTGGCACAAGGGCAGCAACACCAGGGGATTCTTCTATTGCTTGACAGCGTGATGTTGCCCTTCACTTGACCCAAATCTGGGCCTGATTCATCGTCGATGGGCCGACGGCCCCAAACACGCCCACAAGGAAGATGGCCCCCAAATTACAATTATGAGTTCAGGGATTTGTAGGTATATCTGGTACATAAATTTTGTGATGAGGTTACTTATAGCGCCATCGCAGCCCGAAGACTACTTGATGAAAGGCCTTGTCTCTTGAGGTCGTTCTTCTAGATATCCATCTGTTCTCTTTCTTTTCATGTGTGGGCGCAATTGATGATCATCGTCCCGGTGGCATGAAACTCGAGAAAAGACTTGAAATGCTGTTGTACATGTGAGATGTTACCAGTTGAATACGAAGTACTTGTGCCGGGGTACATCGGGCTTCTGCCACTGTGAGGCTGTCCAGACTGACATCAGCTCTTGTTCTTTGGACGGATGTGTAGGACCCCAACTCCTCACTGCTAGAAAGTGACTCATTGTGATTTGAGAACTCGTGTTGTATTTCCATTTGGATATCTGAACAGCATTCCTCTCGATTTTCACGCCACTGTGACTATGGTAATCAATCTGCGCCCGCACATGAAAAGAAAGAGACTTGTCCGCGAAAGTATAAAGGATGGAGGAACATCACCGTTAAGCAAGTTAAGCAACTGCATACCAATGTCTTCCCACTCAAGTAACCATACTTATGAGGTGAGTCCGAGAAGAAAGCTCCCGTCACGGTCCAGACTGAAGACTTTCCGATCCAGAAATATTATAGAAACTCATTGGATGTTCCACGCATACACGAAGAAACGGTAATGATATGCAAGTCTTGTAGAAGTAAGTGCGTCTCGTCAGGCGAGATATTTGCAGCAAACAGTTGAGATTTCCCGTCAGGTCAAAAAATGAAATGCGACGGTAAACGACCTTCGTGTGGGACTTGCTCTCGTTTGGGGCGCCCTTGTAGGTACTTAGATGTATCTTCCACTGCGTGACGTAAATCGAGATAACAATCGTGAGAAACAAGGCCTTTCATCAAGTGGTCGTCGGGCTGCGATGGCGCTTTATGTAACCTCATCATAAAAACCAAATTTGTGTACCACATGTACCTACGCGTATCCCCCAACTCATAATTGTAATATTGGGGCCATCTTCTTTGTGGGCTTGTTTGGGGCCGATGATTCATCCCCAGAGTTTGGCGAAGTGAAGGTTGCGTCAAGGGCAATATTACGCCCTCAGAGCAGGCTTGGTATATGTTGGTGAAACACAAGCTGAAAGATCGATATTGGGTTTCCTTGAGCATAAGAGAAACCCCAGGTGTTGCTGCCTTTGGGCCGAATCTGGGTTCCGCCGGGACCCAAACTCTCTTTCTTTTTCTCAGTTCCGTTCAACTTCTGACGACAACACCGCCTCACTCTTACGTACCCCTGTCATCCATCCAGCGGGCGCTTACTTCCGTTGCATTTCGCCATTCCTAGACATACGTAATACTCGCCCACAGCCATCTGGCCACGCTAACAACATGAGTGACGGGCAAGTCCAAGAATCATTTTTCTGGAAGTACGCTAATCGATCATTTGATTCCATCTTTTGAAGACGCGTCAATGTATATGCTGTACTGGAGTTACCTTGAGGCTCCTCGTGGCGGCGAGCGCATCAAGGTAAATGGGACTATTGTTTGTTGTTTTGTTGTTCAGAAAGCGCAAAATTCATACTTACAGCCCTGGGTGGCCCGGGAAACGTTAACGTGTACATTGACAGATCAGGCATATTGTGGTATTGGACAAAGCGGAGCGAGGCGAAACGATGGATAATGGGAAATACAGTAGAAGACGATTACGTCTGCGAACGAGAATCTGTCGAACGTAAAATATGTCAGCGCATTGCCAAGGAGCGAAAAAAAAAAACAAAAAAAAGGAGAAAACTCACCGGGAGGATGGGCGTGACGGGCTGCTAGCCTCCTGTGTAATAACTTGAAGGGTCGACGTCGACAAACCAATCTGGATCCCGCTGCAGAATTGCCTGCAATTTCTTCAGCTGCGCTCTGGTGGGCCTCTGGTCGTACGAGCTCTTCATCGAGCTGCAAACGCTCACGAGTGGCACATGGTCGTCGCGGCCACCGAGCTGGAGCGAGGGCTGACTGAGTCTGCAAAAGACACCCTCAATCGTCAGGTTCTTGACTTTTGATGACGCGATCAACAGTTCCGTAGCGAGGAACATCTTGGCTATTGACGTGTGGGTAGGATCGTAGCTGATGATGCGGTGCGCGTTCTTCTCGCAATACTCGACGAGCCAGTCGTAGGAGACCTCGAAACCGTAGAATAAGCGCCGGTCCTCCGAAGCAGATGTGCGCTTGGGGACTGGGACGACGATTCGATCTGGCTTGGCCGTTCGTGCGGCGAGTCGGGAGGGCGGCTGCAACTGGGGGAACGATGAGCATAGAAGCAAAAGCCTGTAGAATGGGAAGCCCTTACACTCATTGCTTGTATAGACTGACCGAGAGACGGCATTTGAGCCGACATTAGACGTGCAGCAGGACAATGCCACTGGTTCAAAGTTTGTAGAATCGTGGATAAGCACGTGACTCCTTTCCAGAAGCCACACTAACCCACACAAACTTACTCATCGGCACCATCAAGGGTAACATCAATCGTTGGTCCCTCGGTCGCAATATCGTTCAACGAACAAAGACAATTTCAGAGAGTACCGAGTTTTAAGAACCGAATCCATTCATATCTCGCGTATATGTACGTGAATAATCTACTTTGATATAATAAACATGTACTGATACGATCATAGATATGGCATTGGAGTAGTTCTGGATGTTCTAGCAGGCCTAGTAGCCTTCGGAATTACAAGGCAGGGAAAACGTGGCAGTCCTTGCCAACTTTGACATCCAAAGTAAGCCAGCGCTTTCCGGTGCAGCCCCCTCGCTGACCCACGGACAGGGATGACCTCAAGTCCTCGACGAGCCGCTCCCTCAGTCCCCGTCTAAGGTTCTGTTGTCGTCGTTGTAGGCAGTTAAGAAGTGTAGGATAGACGAAAGGACCTGGAGCGGAATAGCCGTGATCAAGGAAGGCGATGGATAGTGATGGAAGAGACGGATACTAGCAAAGTTGGAAAGGATGAAGCAAGGCTACAGTCGCTACTGGAACCCAACCTCATTGCGCTGTCCAATACCTTCCAACTATGGGCATGCGCGTATCTGCCTCATTGTCACTCCAAATCTACCAGCCTCGCTTCCCTGCACTTCACCTCACCTCGCCACCCACAGCTAATATCAGAGACTCGATAGACTTGTTCTCTGGGTACGTCTGGGAGGCGGCTGTCATTACAGCACAGAATTTAAACTTCAATTAGTAATTCCGATGCCGTAGAGGCGGTCGCAGCGTTAGACCCCCGTAGATGATAGAGGAAGAAGCACACAGACGAAGTGGGGTCCATGGGCTGTATCTAATATGCCGTTGAAACATCATGTAGCGAGATGAAGATTAAAATATGGGCGGCGGCCTGTGATCTCGCCTTTGTCACAGCAAAAGCTACTGGCCTCCCCGTCAACTGCCACACACCAAGGAAGTACAGATTTGGCCGGGAATGACAAAACTGGCCATGTCCAAGTGACAGAACTTCGAGGGTGTCCGCCATCAACCAGCCAGACCTTGGGCAGGTTTTGAAACGCGCTTACCAGATAGATTTCGTACGGAAGTCGGCCTGCGCGTCGTTCTAAAGCACCACGGCACGTAACTTAAATCCATGGTATAGATATCATACGGATGGGATGCTGAACCACACATCTCACGGAGATAACAATCGGATTGGAGCTTCAGACCAGCATCCTCCCACTCATCCTCCCTACGTCATCTATATTATCGACGTCGCAGCCGTGGAGGGAGCTCAACAGGCCGCCACAGCCTGCCCGTTAGGGACTAGATGGAAGCAGCGCCTGCGAACGAAAGGAACGAAGATAAGTATGAATACAGGGCGGCGCTTCAAGGAACGTGGTCATACACAGATACGTGTGCCTTCAGCCGGCAACCACAGCAGACATACATGTCTGCATATATGTATACGTTTCCCGTCCTCTCCCCTTCTCTCAGGCCGGTCCGAAGGGTAGCCCCCGTTGAAATCGTCGATGGTTGACCGTCACGTGATGTCCATAGCAGGACACGGAGGAGCCCTGACTTCGGGAACGATTCGAGGCGGAGCGGTGGGACGATGGGATGATATATGCTGAGAGCTCTCGTAGCCGTAGAGTGTCAACAAGGAAGGGTCATTAGGAGATGAGAACAGCGGATGAGAAACGACGACGAACTGAAGGCGTACGAAGATATATGAGCACTGAGGGGCTCTCACGAAGCTACAGACTAAATGGTTGAGCCTTTCATGGGGATTGCAGTTCATACCCTTCCATAATCCCTTTCCGAGTCCACTTATTTTTTCTATCGCTCATACGCTGATGGGGTTGTAGCATAGAGCTGATCATTGTATTCTCGCACGTGACTGCGTAGCATACACTTGCCATTTTCTCTTCCTCCGATCTCAGTTGTTCTTTCCTTTCGACCACTGAGATCGTACGTATAGGCTACTCATCTCGTTCAATTCTCATTTCCTGTGTGACACGTATTCATACAGCTCTTTCTGCGTGTCTCCTAGATATAACAATACAGTTGTTCTTTCCATCCCCGTTCAAGCCAGATACTGTGTTCGTCAGCGATTCACGGGGCTTCTGACAGATCTTGGTAGGGGAATATAGGCTTGAGAAGGATAACCAATAGGTCTGCAAGCGTTCTCTTTGGGACGCACATTCTCTCCTCCCCCCGTTCAGTCATTATCATCATCCCAAACCAGCTCAATCCCCATTGTACCTAACCAACACCCAAACCCCGTCTCCTTCGTTCCGACTTCGGGTGACCGAGTTCACTAGCCTACCTAACGACGCCGAAATCGTTCGGAATTAGCGTGACGGAGTTCAGCAGCCCCCAAGTCGGGGTACGGTCCACCTCCGTGAAGCGTGATCTTGATGTATACCATCATTCTGGACCAGCCGTAGTAAGCGCGCCTCTCACCAAGATGGTAGCAGTCGTCGAACGGTAGATACCAAGACCATCCACCATATACATACGCTGGTTCGGGAATCCCATCTCCGTTCGAACCAGATGCTGTATTCTTCGACGATTCGCGGGCCTTTCGAAAGATCCGATTGGTAGGAGAATGTAGCCGAGTCTAGAAGGCCATGTTGCGAGTCGTGTTGACCTGCAAGACACCGAATTTGTATCGAGCGGAACGTATGGTAGTCCATCACCACGATCTCGTCAGCGCTACCAAGCGAGGTTCCCTTAGTGCTCGTCTAAAGGGTTCGTCTCAGTAAATAGCGAAGTTGCACTTTGGTCATGCAATAGTCAACAAATTGAGAGTGTTTGACTAAAAGACGTTTTTTTGACAGATTTCTGACTATCATAGTCTCGAGAAAGTCAGGCATATGTATGGACCGCTGAAGACTTCTCTCAGGGACAAGTTGAACTCAAGTCAAACAGAAGTCATAAATCTATGGTCCGAGAGTCAGACTTCGGTCGTAGATCTGTCGTCCACAAGCCAACAAATGTCGTATATAAGTCAAGCATTAGAATCCACATAGTCATGCAGGAGTCATAGAATAGTCTGGTCATGGTCGTACAATTGCCACTCAGATTTTCGCAGAATTCAATAGACAGGAAAATAATATTAAATGTGACATAGTATAGGTAAAGTTGAGCAGGCACTAGTATCAATTACGGCGATTTCTTCTTCTTCTTCTGCTGGTGAATGCTATCAAATCGAGAAACACCACAAGCAGAACAGAATACTTACAATACGGTCTACATCAGCCTGAGTTGGTTTCTGACAAGTTGAGTTTGCAAGAATGGCAGCAATGATTTCTGTGAAATAAGGCGGTAAAATATGTGAAGTGTCGGAGTGCACAAAAAAATTATACACACCCCCTTTGTTGCGGAGTTTATTGCTGGGTGCGACCTTAATGCTGTGGTCTTTGATCCATGCCTTGAGCTCTGGATTTGTAAGGAGCTGATATTCGAACGTCAAATCCACGGATAGGAAACAGTGGGACTGGGAGCAGCATACCTGTAAAATCTCCTCGGATGTCTTTTCCCGAGAGGGCTCATCTCCACCACTTGCTGACGTTGCCACAGTGCCAGCGAGATGCTCCTGAGCGGACGTGGATGATGTAGATGTCAAGGTGCCGTTTGCTGCAGGAGGCTAAACAAGGAAGTAGTCAGCTTATGGGCTGATGAACGTAAATAACAACTTACCCCTTGTTCTGCTCCCCAAACTGCCCAAAGGTGCTCAACCATGATCTGGAGGTATGTATCACTCATGTAAGAGGTGACTTCAACTTGCTGACACTTGCAAATATACTTTGCAACCTTCGACGTTCTGATAGCAGCTGCAATCAGCCTCCGAACCACATCGGTGTTACCAACTGCCGCCCATGATGTCATCACCGACCAACAGTTAATCCCACCTCCTGTATACTGATAATGACCCCAACTTTGGCCTTTGTCATCCTCGTCGATCAAGTCGTCATTTGGGTCGGAAACCTCAATGCGTGAGAGAAAAGCCTTCATCTCGTCAGATGGATCTTTGCGCTTGAAGTCGGGGGACACCTTCATTGCGTTGAGAAGGTCAATACCGGCCTTCATTGTTGGATATTCATGTAAGAGTGTGGCTGGAAGTTGGTCGTTGTGAGTTAGTTTAAAAGAACAAGTACTGAACTTACAGTGAAGTTCATCGACTGTTGGAAACAAGTATCCGCAACGATTCAGAATCAGATGTGGCATGCGACCGCAGTGAGAAACCCACATGAATCGCTGACAATAATAAAGCCCGTATCAAGCTTCTTGTCCATAGATAAACTCGACTCTTCACCAAGACTCTTAAGCGAGAGCATACTGGAGGCAGCCGCAGAATATTTGAGGTGCGCTTTGGGTTGGGTACTAGTGGTTGCTAGAGAAAAGAGAATTAGTGGTCGTAGGATTCTAATCAAGATGTGTTCATACCATTCTCATTCCCTTCGCTGGCAGGAGGCAGGTCTGCGGTAGTTTTTGCTTTCTTTGTCACTACCCCAGTGCTTGACGTGGCCAGCGAATTTGAGCGTTGTCTCTTTTCGCCAACAGCAGCACTTGACGGAGGGGTGTTCATGTTTTGAGGCGGTATGACATTGTTGTCATCAGTATCGTCTTCCTCTTCTTCTCCGCTAGTAGCTGCTTGAGCCTTACCTTTCCCCTTCGATTTTTTTCCAGCCATTCTATCAGTGTGTCGTTTCTTCTTGGTTTTTGCCGACTGGTTGTCCGATAGAAGAAGAGCTCCAAGCATATGGTTAGCCTTCCAATTTGAGGCGCAAAGCCTCAGAAGTGGCTGCTGGACTTCAAAGTCAAGGATGGCCGCAAGCCATTCTTTTCGGTGCCATGTAGAATACCAGGTCTTCGTACGGCACTTGCCTTTTCCCATTCTATCCATAGGGTCTGGAAGGTTAATGAGGTGGTTGGAGACGACATTGTGACCCGATGTTCTAATGGCATCGTATTCCGCCGAGTTGATCATATTGCCATTTTCATGACATACACAAGAGGCCATAGGTGGTCAAGACTTGTTACTGACAGTCATGTTGACGTCGGGGTCGCTATCACAGTCCGAGAAGTGCCATAGAATTGATGGGGGATACTGAGACGGTCGATTGATAGGTTGGTCGTTCTGTTCACAAAGATTTTGAGGAGCGCTACTGCGACTTGCCATTTGCGAGAGAGACTCACTAGGAGACACTGATTGCTCTCGAGAAAAAAATGGTCCGTAGGATGGCCTGCGAAAACTTGATAGAGCAGTCAGTATCTTGCTACGCAAACACTTTGGAAATTGCACTTACTGTGGCTCTATTCCATTCAGTTTCAATGACTGGATCTCTAGCTTGAGATGCGAGTTTTCCTGGTGTAAGGTACTATTCATTTGGGTAGCATCGGCAAGAGCCTTTGCCGCATCCGAAATCCGTTTGTGCAGCTCCCGGTAGTGCTGATTCTTCATGAGATCAGCTGGTTCCAGCTGCGTTATTGCCGTGTCCACAGTTGGTCCAGAGTGTAATGTGTTTGAAGACCCAAATGATGGGGTAGACTGGTGCCCCAACTGATCGCTGAAGGACACATCGTAACGAGGCCAATTGCCCTCCTCTGGGAACATAGTAACTGGAATGCAAGAGTTTCATTTGTAGACAACATCTTTTGCGCTGGCGGCGACAATCAATCACGTGCTTTCAACAGCGCCACTGGCTTGGGCGCCAAATCTACCATAAGGCTCCAACCGTATAGTATAGGTATAGGACCCAAGGCCTATATATATGGATACGGTATATTATAGGGTATATAGTGTATATACAGTTAAACGGTAAATCTATAGGGTTGTTCTAAGGGTCCATTGGGTGTGCACTTCAGGCACACCGACAATGAGGGAATGGTCACATGACCCAAACCTTCGCACTGGATATGCTGCACAGACAACCAGCTAACCCACACACATCAGGAAGAACTGAATTTTTGCATAGAGCTAGTATACACTATTTAGAGCTAACCTGGGGTGTTTTCTAAGAAAGTTGGTTGCTGTGGAAAGTGCCATGACATGAATTAGAATGCCCACTTTCCATAGAATGGTCACATGACCCAAACCTTCGCACTGGATATGCTGCACAGACAACCAGCTAACCCACACACATCAGGAAGAAATGAATTTTTGCATAGAGCTAGTATACACTATTTAGAGCTAACCTGGGGTGTTTTCTAAGAAAGTTGGTTGCTGTGGACAGTGCCATGACATGAATTAGAGATTGACCATTTGTGGCTGTGCTGCACAGCCACAGGCTTGGACACACCATTCACCGACAATCTCAAACTGATAACCATATACAGATACCGTATACATATAATTACCGGACCTCAATTGTCTATTCTATCCTGTAGGCCAGAGTGAAAGTGCAGCTACAGTGGGCACTGAGATATGCAGTGTGGTCTACCTAATTAGATACGTGAATCAGTGTCCATTCTGGTATACAGAAAGCTTGCTTGGTTATAAAAGCTCTTTGCTCCCTTGACATAATCTCAACAATCCGACTTCTGCATCACCACATTTACAACAACTCTAAAGATGAAACTAGTCTGCCATTGCTCTCTGTGCGCAGATAGAGGGAAGGAATGGGTGGCCAAAACCATTCGCAAACACCTCCAACGGGATCAAACTCAGCTAGCTCGCCCTTCTACAATCAGAGAACTGAAGGAAAGGCTGGAAACTTGCATCAAACGGACGCAGGAGGAACTATCAAGAGCAAATAGTTGTCAATTTTCCGGGCATTTTAAGCTACATCAACTAACACAAAGACATTTATAGCATCTCTTGCAACCAAGGCAGAAGGAAGCTTAGGCAATATCTTCGATGATACAGTCCAAGTTGATGAAGGCACTAGTGGTTTGTTAGCCAGCAGTATTATATACCAAATGTTTTCTAACTCTCTTCAGTATCTGGCTTTAGATCCCAGTTGCATGTTTCGGACATGGATAACAATCAAATGATCGATCTATTTGATCTTATCAATGCAAACAACAACTCTGCAGACTCTGAGGACAAGGACTCTGAGGAGACTACTATTCAAATTGTGCAATACAACGAGGGAGAAACTCCAGACACCACACCATATGAAGATGGCAATACAGAATTCAACGGTTCTCTTAACATTCCTCACACCACCAATGAAGGCCTTCCACAAGAATTGCTCAACCTTCGTCAAGAGCTCCTTGGAGACTACAAACTCCCGGAGAATCCTCCTTCTAATCATCCAAAACCACGGAACCTAGATGGATCGGAGACACTGTCCTTACAGCACTACATTGCATGGCGAAAATCAAATGGGACCGTGCGTGCATATGAAGAACATAAAAAGGTCCTTCAAGCTGCCACTCACACCGAGATCCTTTCCTTATACCGCGTTCGAAAGCTTGCTGCCAGCCTAACCAGATTCCGACCGACAAAAATCGATATGTGTCCAAACAGCTGTCTGGCATACACAGGAGAATTCCAAAACCTTGAGCGCTGCCCCCATGTCTCTAGTTCTGGCGATCTATGTGGCGCCCCTCGCTTCAAAGATTCCTCAAAAAAGCGTAGCCATGCGCAAGTTACCATACTTCCGGTCATGGACACAATAAAGGCATTGTTCTCAAATGCTGAAATATCGCATAGTATCCGACATCGTGATAGATGCTTGAAAAGCGCTATTGATGTTGTTGGTCGTGCAGCCATGGGACAAGGCGCAGGGAATAATGCTGTAACAAGAACCTACTCTGACTTTGGCGACTCTGCCATGCATGCATACCAACACACACAGTTGGGATTGTTTCAAGACAGTCGCGACATAGCATTTGTTCTGTCCACAGATGGTGCTCAGCTGACGATGAAGAAGCACTCAAACACCTGGCTCCTGATCTTGACCATTCTTAACCTTCCTCCCGACATTCGCTACAAAACTGGTGTAATCATTAACCTTGCCACGCCTGGACCAAACTCTCCTGGACTTATCGAGACATTTCTCCGGCCATTGTTTGAGGAAATGGCGCAAGCAAGTGAGGGTTTGTGGATCTGGGATGCCTTCGACTCATCCTATTTTGTCCACCGCGCTTGGATTGTGTTAGGAGCGGGGGATATGCTTGGATCTGCAAAAATCAATGGCATGGCTGGGCACGCCGCAATACATGGTGATAGATTTTCCACTGTCCAAGGCGCTAAAGCAAGCAAGAAAAGAGGTGCCAAGGCTCTATACTATCCGATGAACCCGCCCGAGAATGACGAATACAACCCTCAACGTCCCCCAAGCTACAACCTTCTGCAGCTACCCATGCGCAATGAGGAAGATTACTGGAAGATAATCAAAGCACTGGGAGCATCACACTCAAAAGCACAGAGAGCCAAAATAACAAAGGACACTGGTATCTCTCGCCTACCACTCTGCGCTGCCAGTAAGGCTTTCGTCCATCCTACTTTCTTTCCCCTCGATCCGTTCCATCTTTTCTACAAAAATTGCATGGCTTACATATGGGACCTATGGACTACCATCACTAATCCTGCGGAGACCGCTTTACACCTTCCAATTGACAAAGCCCGTCAGTTTGGAGAAGCAGTATCAGCTGCAATGAAGACCCTCCCACCTGCATTTTGCGGCACCGTGCGGGATCCATTTCTCAAGCGACAGAGCCAGTACAAGGTGTACGAATGGATGGCACTTCTGCACTGGTATGTTTTACCAATCGGAATGGAGCTTGGCTTTGATCCAGCTGTCTTGGAGAACTTCTTGCACTTTGCCTCCGCCATCGAGTTTTCAATGACTGTGGCGAGCCGATCAGACCTTGAAATCGGAGACTTGCACGCCAAAATCCGAAGGTTTCTTGTCGTATTCGAAGCCCTCTATGTCAGAGCACATCTCCAGGGTTCGTCTGTGCATCTTTCAACTCATCCACGTCCCAATCCACATGAAATGGAATGGGTCAATCCGAACCGGCTCTCAAGCAACCGTGGAACGCACCATCGGCGAGGTTGGCCACAAAATCCGATCTAAAAAAGCACCATTTGCTCACCTAGCCAATATCATAACAGAGAAGGAGCTTCTACGCATCCTTACTATCATTTACCCGGTCTTATCACTGGATCTTTGTGACAACGACAACTCTGGCTCCAGGTTGGATACTGCAGCTGGCTATCCAAGCGTCCGCAAGTCTCAGGTGGTACAACACCTTGCTATACGGCGCTGTGATGTGGAGTCGACGCAGGACGAATTTGAAGCGATTTCAAAAGCTACAAATATCTATGTAGCGGAGCTGCGGGAAATGTCAGATAGATGGGGAAAGGCCCGCCTCACAAATGGGCGTCTCCTTCGGAGCAAATTGAGTGATAGTCGTTCTCCCAATGCATGTTCGTACCGTTGGTTTGAGGTATGCTTAAATTGCACATATCACTTATGCTCCGAATCAGACTAAGATCCAACTTATTTGTAGGCTCGTCTTGAAAGCAGTCAAGGTACGATGAAAACCACCGTCTTTGGTGAAGTGATCGCATTCTACACTCTAGAAGGTCCCACTAAACGTAGTCTGGCCGTCTATAATCCCTTGACGGAGGTGACCCAACCTCTCGGTCAAACTAGGGGGAAATGGGACCGCAGTCTCCTTCGCATCGTCGACATATCTTTGATCGTTGACATTGTCGGCATCTGGGAAGCAAAAGACTATGTCTATATTCTTCGGAAACACCCAGCTTTAGCAATGCTGAGTGCCGAAGAGTTAGGAAATGCGGAACACGACTCTGGGGACTCAGAGGAGGACAGTGACATGGACGACGATCATTGATTCTATTGGTAATGGACTTAGAATAATTTCAATTTGTTCTTCATACGCCTGTACAGCGAATGCGCGACTATTTACACTATGAATACAGGGCCAGTCGGATTTTAAACGGACCATTGACTACCTGTTGACTTTGTACGACTACTTGTGTACCATACATGACTTCGCTTTTTACTGAGGGTTCGTAGTGAGTGAGGTTTCAGCGTTTGAAAGAGTCGACGTGGATGAGACATACATGAAGACCGTCACTACGCATTAGACTGCCATTCATTGGTATGGCATATACCATACCAATAAGTTACCTACGAGTACTAAAGATACGCGGTCCACGTAACCTTGCCCACCTCGCTAATTTGCTCAGACGTCAACACCTGCACGACCGTCTGCCCGACCAAACCCCCATCAAAGTCCTGCAACCGACGGACTTGAGGGGTCGGTTGCGTGTTTGAGAAACGAAAATGTACGATAACCCGCCCACTGAGATTCGTTACAGGTGTCTTACACAGAGCACCCCAGAAGACCGAAAAGAGCACAAAAATAACCATGATGATCGAGACCGTGCCGAGAGAGCCCCGTTCTTGAAGAGAGACCATCGAGAGGTGTCTGTGGCGACACCGTTTTCAATTTGATCAACGTGCCTCGTGGTTTGACACGTCCGAACCCGTGTAGCGCTAATCTTCAATACTTGCACCGCGTAAAACTCCCTTTATGCCTCTAAGTCTCTGCACCATCGTCATGGACTAACTCATGGCGTTTGAGTCTTCCATTACGGTCGTTTGGGCTCTTTCGTGGTACTAATGCAAAGATCTCGAATCGAAAATCTGACAGGTATGGATCGTACATACTACAAGGGCTTTGATACAGCGGTTGAGGCAAACACTACGGAGGAACAGCACGATTACGCCTGCGAACGACGATCTATGGAACGTAAAACAATTCAGTATGTTAACAAACAGAGTAAATGGAGGAGGGTCACTTACGACGAGCCATGACACACCGCTAATACCCACTGTAATAGCTCGGAGGATTGACATCGACGTACCAATCCGGCTCCTGCTGTATGATCGACCGCAGTATATCCATCTGCGCTTGGGTCGGCCTCTTCTCGCAGGAGCTCCTCATCGAGGTACACACGCACACGACTCGTACAGATCTGCCGGGCGAGCCTGTGAGCTCGAGCGAGGGGTCACGGGCATTGCAAGTAACGTCCTCAATCGTCAAATTCTTACATCGTGAAGACACTCTTAGAAGTTTCAAGGCGAGGTAAGCCTTGGTTCCTAAACTGACGGTCGGGCCGTAGCCCTTGATGCGGTGGGCGTTCTGCTCGCAGTAGCTGACGAGCCACTCGTGGGAAACAGGAAAACCGTAGAGTATGCGGTGGTCCTTCGCGGCGGGTGTGCGGTAGGGGACCGTGAGGTTGATTTGATCTGGAATAGCCTTGTTGGTGGCTTTGGTTGGGTTTCGGGGTTATTGTAACTGCCAGTGGGATCATCATGAATACCTGGAGAAAAAGGCTATAGGAAGGGAGAGCCTTACGCTCATAGCTTCGATAAATCGCGTAAGAGACGGCATTTGAGATGACATGGGACGTGCAGTGGGATGGTGATGTGTATAAAGTGTCGATGGTGGGTGGAGGTTGAACTTGTTTATCAACACAGCCACGCGTTTTGAGGTTCCGATAATAATGCCGATGAGTCAAGAGTTCGAACGCATTGTTCTCTTGTTCTAGTAGTACCTTAGTTTTATAGTGGACAACATGTACCTTAAAAAAAACAAGCTCGTGACCAAGGATGCAGTATTCCTCCGCCACGCACTCAATACTGATATGTTCTAGTATACAACGGTTGGATGCGCATTCATATTTCGTTACGTAGACAATGAGGACCATCAACGGATTCTAAATGGTATGTCGGTATCGATCATGAACTACACAATTCAACCCTTTCGCCTCAATCTCCCTTTCCGCTTCGACATCGCGACAGAAACAGCTGGAATGTGCTCACGCCCCTCATCCAGGTACCCCACAGCTGATATATCATCGAACCCCTCCGCCTCCTCAACTGCCAACTTGTCCTGCGGGTCCCACCCATCCCATATCTCCTCATCAACTGTCCCGACAACATCGGCGTCCAACAATTGATGCGTGCTATCGCTCGCGGGGGTGGCGATTGAGGACGCTGAATCGGCGCTGGCGCCTCCCCGTGATGTATCGCGGGACGTGGAGACGTCTTCGCGTTCGTTAGAATCCTGACTTGGTATGGCCAGCGTATCACGTAGAAGGAAATCCTCATCTTCTTCGTCGAACTCGAGAGGCACATGGCCGGAGAGGCTGCTATCTGATCGTGCAACAAGCTGAGGCGAACGGGCTTTATGCATCTCCCTCCTGATGCGACCTAAGCCCTCCGTCACACCGTCGCCAATACCAGTCATAGTACGTATGGGGATCGAGTTGCGGAAGGACTTTGGCTTCGAACCAGGAATGCCGTTAGGATACATGGGCAGGATGATGGGCAGGTTTGAGTTATCAAAGCTGCCCAAGATGGCGGACGCGATGGGTTCGTCGAACGATGATGAGGTGCGCCGGATGTCACGGGGTGCGGAAAAGCCCTCTACGAAGGCAGAGTCGTCCCTTGTGCTAGAGGAATATGCACTGATTTCGACTTCCTTGCGAACCTCAATCTTGGCGCCGGAGATATCGAACTGGTATCCACGAATGAGGGCGTGGTAGTCTTCGCCGAGGGTGTGGAACGAGAATTGATGGGACAGGTACAGCGAACGAGGAAGGACACGTTGAGAGCTTGAGCAAGTTGAGAGCTCAGCCTCAGAAAGCCAGCTTATCAACATACGACAATCAGTTCGCGAAGTCGAAAGACAGTCACGGAAGATACTCACTCTCCACTTGTTAACCTACCTCTTCGCAAATCTGTCCTTTCGTCCAAGCCCATCGGCTGCTTGATCTCTACCCAATCTCTCCCCCTCTGCAAATCCCACGTAGCAACCGTACCCTCCTTCCCCACCAGTTCCATTGGAAGTTCAGCAACAGAAACAGTCGCCGTCAGCCCCAACATCCTCCCACCACCACCACCCCTCATCGACGGCGACCCACTCATCCTCCCAGCACCGCCCATACCCGGCAAAGAGATACTCGTTACACCCAAGGCTTGCACCGAAGCCGCTACGCCTGGCTCGTGAGCCAGTTGCTTGTCCAGGGTGAGGCGACGGAGAGATAAAATGCCGTCCATGGGGTCAAACAGTAACACGTCCTGGAAATTGGTTGTTTTCTGCGGCGAGAATAGTGGAGATGAAGGGGAATCAGCGGTCAGGTTTGGGGAGGATGGGGGACGCAGTCGTGGTGAAGTGGAGATATCGACTGGAGAAATAAAGATAAAAGCCAGAGGGGCTTTTGCCTGGTCGGGCGGCGACGCCTTCGCGCCACGTATCCTCGCAACCGGTGCCAATTCCGTCAAAGGGGGCTGCTAAAATTTTCCGAGTATCAACATCCCATAGACGAAACAATACCGAAAGGATGAAAAACGCACGATAACATCCACATTCCTCACCCTCCCCTCCAAATGACTTGCCACATCCGCTGTCCCACCATACGGGTTAACAGGAAAGACATGCACAGTCCTCTTCCGCGTCCCAATCGCCAACCACCGTCCATCCTTCGCCCAATCCACATTCTCCACCACCGCCGACGTCCGTCCCCGTCTTAGTTCATACACGTGCATCGCCGTCGTCGACGCAACCACCCGCTCTGGACTGCTCCTTCTGCTCCCACCAGATCCAGCACCTGCCCCCCGCGTCACATCAGCGCCGCCTCCGAGACGTCGGTTCGGAAGAAGGACGGCCGGCGCTGGTCTGAGTTTGAAGGTTTTGACGAGGTGCCCGTCCCTCGGAACTATAACCAGGTTCGTGCCATCGCTAGAGAACCGGATATCCGCGACCGGCTGGCTCCTCGACACCCTGAACTCGTCTACCTTCACGGGCGATGCATCCTTGATCCCTGACCCATGAAACAAAGATGCAAGGTCAACGACGGTGGCATAATAACCGCTCTCCGCAGGTACCCCAGTTGATGGGGTGATGGTCGTAAGATGCGCATGCCCAGAGGTCGGCGCAGAAGAGTAGGCGCTGCTGTTGCTGCTCCCTGCTGCGTCATGCTGGTCCCACGCGTTGGCGTTCAACGCCGAAGTGTTCGAGTACCTCCTCTCCTTCAACCGCCGCGCAGCAGCGTCCTCCTCGACAACCCCTGAATCAGGCGCACTGCGCGAGACAAATCTCCCATCCGGCGCGGCCTCCACTCTACCAGTCCTCGCCGCTACGCCGAATCTCCCATCCCCAGCAGCACCACCCCCCACACGGCTCTTCGCAGCCCCATACGCCATCCCGCCCAAGAACTTCATCCCGCTGAACACCGTCTCGCCCACCTTCAGCGCCGCATGCCCCAGATCCGCCTGCGTCACCTTGGGCATCGCCATGCCCAGCCCGAACGGCGATGAGGAAAGGCTCGAATTTGGGTTCGTTGTGCCCGAGCCTGTGGAAGAGGAGGATAGCCTCCGTAAGGCCTTGGAACCCAGCCCGCCGCCGAAGGAGGGAGAAGACGACTGTGACGGAGACGCGTATGCGAGGAGCCGACCTGAGAGGGCGAACACAGGGTGCGGATCCGCGTGTCGGCGGTGGTCGTGGGGGCTGGCTTTCCCACTGACGCTACGATTGTCGTTGTCTATAGATAATCCAACCAGTGATACAGGTTTATGGAGTGTTGATTGTGCAGTTGCAGATATGGCTTGCGAAATAGATAGAGCTGTAGAGTGATGCGAAGAACTGCTTGGGTGTATGAACGCTTCGAGAGAAGCCGATGGTATGATATGAAGGAATTGGAACGTCGACGATGACAAAATGTGGAGCGTGGGCGGAGAAGTGGTACTCTGCGAGATATGTGAGGTCGCGTTTTGACAATAAAATAAAGTTGACGTACGATTACAATAAAATGCTCGTTAGCAAGGAAAGTGGAAGCGAAATTCGCCATGGCAAGGCGCTTGACGACGTGATGATTCCGCAGAGAATATAAAACAAGGGTTGATTCCTCATTCCGTTCCGGGTCGTCTTCGTTCGCGGTTTCCAGACTACCCATGAAATAAGCATCCAGCTCCCAACACAGAAGAAATAACCAACTCACAGAATCCCAAGCAAAGGTCTCTCCTGCGTAAACACATCCGTCGACCCCAAGCGCTTCGGCGAAGGCAGCATCGCAGCGTGCACAACACGTACACGCTCACTGTCATCTCGGACCCCATCTCTAAGGCCTTCTACACCTTCTACCGCTGTTCCTCCCGCCTGTCCTTGGCCTAGCATCAAACCCCATTCCGCAGAATCGAAGTTTAAGTTCAGAACCTCGGAAATGGCCCCTAGGTCGGAGCAGTCCCAAATTTGTAGGCCGGCTCGGTAGGCGATGAGGAGGGTGCGTCTGTGGGCTTTTTCAGTCCCTATCTCGCGGGGGAGGGAAACAAAAAGAAACCACGAAAAGACGAGAAAAACGAAAGGTAGGACATGTTGATAGATGTTAAGGCAAAAAAAAAACGGGGCCGACGACGACAGGAAGCGCGATTGGTGATAGGTTCAACGTGACCTACGCCCAACGCTCGTGAAGCAAAGTTTGATGTCCCGAAGGCACCCCAAGAAATCCATAACGACAAGAAAAAGAAATAAACTCACCGATCACCCAAAACATCCCACCTTGCCCACTCCACCCTATCCGCCTGCTCCCACTTTCTCCCACCGTCGTTCCCAAGCCCTCCACCCTCTCTTCCTTCTGCCCTTCCTCGTCCACTGCCTCCCCCCACACGTGACGCACCCCTAGGGTACGCAGCCACGCCACCCGCGCCCGCGCCCCTCCTGACCTGCCCATGTCCATGGGAGGCTACAACAGCAGGTGCAGGCGCGTTCCCGCGACGCATGGCCCGCGCTAAACCGGAGCCCGCAAAAGCTGGTTCTGCCTGTGTTTGGCGGTGAGGCGAGGAGAGTCGCAGCTGCTGGACGCCCTGACCTGGGGCTTGGGACGGGGTAGCGTACCCATATCCCGGAGTAGTCGCAGACGGCGTACGCGCGTGTCCATATCCGTATCCATAGTCGTGACCGGTACCTTCGTCGTCACGTTCATAATCCCTTTCGAATTCCTGCCTTTGATGCCCCTCTCCGTCGTCCTGTGGTTGTCGTGCGCTGAACCGCCCAAAGCTAACGGGGCGGGAGAGCTGCGGAGGGCTGGGCGCCGCGCTGGGCACGTAGCCGCGGATGGTGCGGGAAATTGACTCGAATGTGGAAGGCGAGGCATTATGTTGGGTGTATGAGTAGGTTGGTGAAATTGGGGACGGGGAGGTGGTTGATGGGGCGGGAGGTGATCTGTCGGGTGAAGTGGTTTGTTAGTGCATTTTGTTCATGTTCGAATCGAGAAGTCGTAGTGAAAGATACCAAAAGAACGAACAGAAACGCCGCGGTCATGTAGATGTCCGGTGAGTCGCTCAACGATACATGGGCAAGATACTACAATACACGTGCCACGGGCGCTACCCCAGCCATCGACTCCAGCCAAGCCAAAATCATGGTTACCCAAGCATGAATCAAGTGCGCCAACCTCAGCGCCAACCTCAACACCAACGCCCACAGTGCATTCAAATGAGAAGTAGAATGCATACACACCTCGAATAAGTTGGCGACCTGGTGGTGTTTCCTTGAGTCTGGATCTGAGAAGACCTGCTGTAATAAGACGGGGGCGCTTCAGCGATTTTGTTCAACAAAGCTTGGAAGAACGACATCAAGTCGCTACGAAGACGAATGCAAGAGACGTATGGAATGGCAGTAGAAATGGAACGAAGAGCCAAGACGGAGGAAGATGGCTTAGGTGCGAATCCGAAACGCTGAACGAAACGGAACTAGAAGAGAAAGAAAGGCCCCTCGAACGTTGAGGCGCACGTGCCCCTCGGTGTTAACGCACCCTCCACTCTGGCTCTGACTGTGCGTAACAAGTCACAAAGGTTCACTGCGGTGAGTAGTTCATTCAATCCGTGACATCATCTCGACCGCGCATGCAAAGGGATGAGAGCGTTGAGAAAAATGAGAGAGTGTGATCCGGATGGGTGAGATGACATCACCGGTCTCTCGCACGGAAGGCAAAGGCGCATTGACCATATCCATACTGTCGGGTAGCATCTGTCTCTGTTCCTTCCATGTGTGGATGAAATATAAAGCCCAAGCACAAAGAAAAAGAAAGAACAGACGGAGGATGAAAGAAGCGAAGTTGTGTACACCCCGCATGGAAGGAAATCGAAGCGAGCCTGGAAAATGAGTCGCGTTACGGTGAAATCAAGATGGAAGGCAAAGTTCCGGATGAATGAAATGACACCGCTCTCGCACACGAACGACGCACTAGCCATCTTCAAGGTTCCAAGTAGCCTTTGCCATACCGAAAGAGAGAGAAAGGAAGAACGGGAGAAAAAAAGGAATGAAGAGAGCGCGAAAGACATGCCAAGATAGAAAGTCCAATACACACCCCGAATAATTCGGCGCCCTCGTACGCCCGACACCCGAGCTACTCATCACGTTTCCATAACCCTCCCCATACTGCCCTCCATACCCTGCGTCCCTTCCTTCTCCCAATAACAGACCACCCTCCACCTCCCCCCCAGACCGCACCCCTGCCCTAGGTGGCACCGGCAGCGGCGGAGGGGACTCCTCCGGTAAACTGGCCTCCCTGAAGGGAGGCGAGCGATAAGTATAAGTATTCGTCAAATCTTCGTCGTCGTCGTCACCGAACAACACCGAACGATCCACGTCCTCCATATCAACCTCGGTGGCAGGGAGATGAATAGCCGCTTGAGGTGGGGTTGGCGTATCAAAGTCTATAAGGTGCGAGAGGGCCATGTCACTAGTGCCATCGTCCCCCGGAACGTCGTTATCGCCTTGCAAAGTCAAGTGCTGCGTCAAAGACGGGGGTACTTTGCGCTCCTCCGGCAGCGGCGTAGGCAGCTGGGCTGGAGGCGACAAAGGTGGCGTGGTTCGCAAAGCTCGGGTTGATTGTTTGTTGCTGGTTCGGGCATTATGGCGAGTAGAACGTGGGGGCATTAAAGGGCTGGGTCAAGTCCAAGTCCAAGAGTTGTTATTACAAATGGGCAAAGCAAAGTTCAAGGAGCGAGTCGAGAGTTGTTGTATATGGGATGAGATTGATAAACCTAGATCAAAGAAGAACGGCGTCAAGTCATGAAAGGAAGAACATGGGAGAATGTCGGTGCCCAGAATAACGATAACGCACCTGTCTTTATGAGTCAAGGATGTATGTATGAATGTATGTATAGAATATAGAGCCTGAAGCAAGTGAATGCCAGACCAATGTATAGCGAGAAGAGTCCTTGTGAGTCGAGTTTGGTATCGGTCGCGTTGGGGGCTACCACTGTCAGTATAGCAGGAGCAAGCAGCAACCAGTCCCAACGCGGACATGACTCGTTATCAGCTCGGCAACCTCCCGCTAAGCGTAGTCACTGCCGTCACGTCACGTCATCTCCTCTTCAATTTTTTTTCGTCTCTTTCTCCCTCATCCTCTCTTTCTCTCTTGTCGTTCTCGACGTCCGACACCCGTCGTAGCAGCCAGTATCTTGCAGCTGCATCGCAGAGCGCGCCCCGACGGACTCTAAAGAATGCTCGGATCTCCACCCCACAACATACATTGTGCCTGCCAGAGATGCCTCGTTGCTACACCCTCCTGACTTAACCCAAAACCGAACAAAGGCTCTATGATGTTCCGATGAACTGTAAGTAAGTCTCGACTCTGTCCCTATTATCTTTTTGATGCTCATGGGATGTGTAGCAAGCATTACATTGCCTCGCGTTGATATCACGATGGAACGCGCGATTAGCACGCGCTGAGCTTGGTTGATGACCGAGACCCTTTTGGTGTCTTGAAAATTGTGCTATGTTTAGCCTCCATTCTACAAGAGCGTCATCTGAGCCAGGTCTCAATGAACGACATTGACGCGCCCATCCTGCTCAAGCCGCCCATCAAGTTGAGTTGGACGATCATCACGTCATCCGAAAGCAGTCGGTAAGTCCTCGACTCCTATCCCTCAATCTTGCCTCTCTGTGTATATTCTATGGCGATGATTACAATATATTCACACTGTCCGACCCAACTCCCATTCGTGAAAACGACCCTGGGGTTGATGGGGAAGTTTTCTACCTTCGCGGTAGCTGATGCCTTTCTTTCTTTCTTTATCTTACGCACCCAATCCATTCTTCCGACTTGGATTCACGTCGCACTTGAACTGACGCGTTGAATCTAGGTTATCCAATGTCTGTATTTGCACAATCAGATAACAAGATCATGCAAGGTCTCGATGACCCCAGGTAAGATAAATCTCACTCTCTCTCTCCCGCTCCTTTCCCACGTTCCGTTCCGAACGCAATCACAAAGCGCACATAATGATGACAAAACCATTTACTGTACCACGAGCGCTCTCCCATCTCTCGATGCGCGAGGCGCAGTGAGTTTACCTTACTACAACGGTATCTGACTCTATGCCCTTCTCTCCGGCCTTCCTTCCTCTTCAACTGTTTGGCCTCGATGTTAACGTTCTCTTTTCTCAGGTTTCGTAGATCATGGAGAAATAATGCATGCTCTGATAGGTCGCTAGTCAAGTGTCGGCTGTATGTATCGAATGATAACTACATCTACAATCGACTTTGTTTCAATCCAACTTCTTGTACATCCCTCACGTTCGGTCGAATCTCATTGTTCAATCCACTGTCCGCTGTTCCTTCGTTCGTCCACTGTTGTGTTGATACATCTGTTCAAACACCAACACTATAACCCACCAGCGTCCTTACCCTCTTGTGACCTCAAGAGGGAACATCATATAAAACGCCTGTCATTGAGTGGGTATTATCCCACCCATCTCTGAATCAGCCCAGCGCGTTACTTGTCAAAATCCCGTTTGAAACATGTTGGATATGTGCTCGGTGATATTTGATGGCAAGATTGTGGAGTTGAAGACCGCCGTCTGCGGGAAATACTGTCCCCAAGTCGTTGATTTCGATCGTGGTCTGCTCTTCAAGACCACGTTTTGGCGCGATCGGTGTTCCTCTTTGCTTCACTTCCTAGCGAAGGCTTGGGGCATGAAGCAACAGAGGTCATGATGTCGATGGACCCTCAGCGCGTATTGGGTCCATGTCCGAATACACACGTACCGAATAGTGCGTTATCAGCTGGATATGTGATGACAGAGGCTTGATCATGAGGTACGGCGATATACCATTACTGGAAGGCCACTACGACCTGCAGTCTGCTTGATGCTAGGTACATACCTCGAGTTGGTAACAATGTGCGTTGTTATTTCGCTCGGAGCTCGCGAGCGCATGGCTTGCAAAGCAAAGCCAGGGAAGTGCTGATTTTGAGGAATCGTATGCTAATACAAATAAAAATCTATTTGTTGGCCGCTAGTAGCAGAGTAATCGAGAAAACATTATACAAGTAATCGGCCGGTTCGACTTCTTGGTGGCCACAAGTAGTGCACAACCGGATACCTGCATTCGTCAAGATGCGGTACGACAGTTTCGAGTCCAGGATCCACGATTCCATGGCTGCATTGCGTCATCGTCAGGGTGGATTAGGGCTGGCAGAGGAGCGAAGACACATACGTTTTTCGTATGTGCTCAAGCAAATCAATCGTATTTCCGGCCTTCTTACAGTACACACAGTGCATCCACCTGCAGGATATGGCAGCCCTCTTGCACGAAAGATCTTCAGCCATGCGCTCCTTCACTTTCCGTGATTCAAGCTTGTCAAGGACTGTCATATTCTCGAACATGATTTCGCCCGACTCTCCACCATGACAATAGGTGTAGTTGTGGGAGAGCTGCAGACAAAGCAAAGGTAAGCAAGACGAAGGCTTCTTGTTATCAAAAATGCAAGGCGTACTGCGTCTAACCAAGTCATGGTCGCCCGCCCTTTCCGATCGTTGCATTTGATACATTCAATGATAGGGCCGTTTTCATCCAATTCGCGCGCGGTGGCAGACAGTGGATCAAACCCGCACATCTTGACTATTTGGCTGGCAAGTAAAAAAGTCTCAGCCTTGATAACTATCCAACCCGGGAAATTCCAATATGTTTGCTTCAATGTTCTCTCCACAGTCAAACGGTCAGGGTCATCAGTTTGATTTCTTCGACCAGGATCCCGAGTGGCACATTTGTGAACGAGAACTTGAGGATGCCTCAATAACACATTCCCACAAGCCATACAGTCGAAGACAGTCGTGGCAAGATCAAAGACCGTCTCGCGGTTGATTTCGGATTTATTGACCTTTTTGACCATGTCCATCAACTTGTCTTCAGTTTGTTGTCGCCAATCAAGGGCGATGTCAAGAAAAGACGACTCTACAGCGGCGAGATGGGATCTGTTGAACAGAGCTTCGGGCTCGGAATTGACGATCTCTTGGACGACTGGGTGAAGAAAAAGCTCGCTAACAGTGGGGTAGATGGAATTGATCGGAAGACCTGAGGTACAGTCTCGGTGAACCTCGCTTAGGATACCTAGCCGTGCCGTCAGCATTTCTGACCGCTGTGCTTGTAAACGGCGGTCTCGAACTCCAGCCATATACCCGACGAGGAAAACCTTCAAGCCATCGAGAACTGACAACAAATCGTGAGCATAGAAAGCTTCAAGACATTTTGGCTGCATCACCTTTTTCAGTAAGGTTTTCTTCGAAAGCTGCAACAATCAAGTCTTGGTTGAAAAGGTGCTCTTTGTCGTCCGTAGATAACGCGGCGAGTTCCTGGCCCCATCCAAGTTTTTCGATTCGCTCTAATATACTTCATTGACCAAAATCGATTTCAAAAAGTTGCCTTTAGCCAGGAGATGCGACGTACGTTGACTTGCGATTCTCAAACAAAGCCTCCTCATAATCCATTTTCCACTCATCGTATAGACTAGTATGCTGCGAAGTTCAAGCATGATGATGAGAAGGCCTTTTGGAGATTGATTCTGCCAGCGTACCGTAGCTATCGCCGTTCTCTCCACTAACTGTGCATTTACCCAAGCGGCTCTGGCATCCGGATCAGTGATGTTGTTATACTGGTCTTGCCAATGCTCGTTCAATTCCATGAAGTAGATAGTCTTTCGACTTGGCCGCTTTTCTGATACAATCATGGAAAATAAGTAGTGTTGATGGAAACAAGACGAAAAGCACAAGAAACCTGTTTTCCCTTTCGGCGGGATCAAGACGGTGATTCTTGGTAGATGCCGAAATAAGTCGTTAGGGTAGTCATAATGAACGCTGCGACGAGCTGCTTGTAACTTGTTAAACCTACGCATGACGTCAATACACAATGATAGGGCTTGGAACCAAAGGAAGGATGGACCTCTTGGGCTGGCATTTGGCACATAAGCGGATCCTTGCCGACCACATAGTTGTGCATGAGGCGTTTTTGGCACAAATCTAACAAGGAAAGACGTGAGACTGACATCAGTATTTCAGAACATAAACAAAACATACGTGGCATTGCGTTCCAAAAGATAGGTCGACATATTTCGGCCAACTTAGGTCGTCTGGACAAGGTGGCATGGGAAGTAGCATGTTCGCACGAGCTCTGTCCCAGACTGTGGAGGACGAGCGACTTGTAAGAATGTTATACAGGTCTTTGGTAGTCCGAGCAAGGTGAAGTAGATCGAGAGGTTCAAGTTGACTGAAAATCTGACGAGACAGTCGCAGCTATGTGAGCAACATGCATGGCAGCTATCCATATCACATTGACCTACTTCGTAGAGTACATCCACCGGTACAAGTGCGAAGCTCATTTTCTCACTCCAAGGAGCTTTACGTCTAGATTTTTTGGATTTTGGTTCAATTTTCGGATTGCTCGCTTTGTCGTCGTACACCTTGCGCTTCTTCACACCGGCAGATCCTTCAGTCGTATCATCTATTTTGACAGACTGTTCTGTTGAATCTTGAGCTTGTGCTTTGAGACGGCTTGAACGACGTTCCATGGGGACAAAATCGGGCTTGAAGGAACACACTCGATGAACGCAAGTTGAGAACCATTCTATATTTATGCGCGCTGGAATGAGTCAGGATCACGTGAGGTGACAGCTCGTCACCTGTGACCGAGGGTGCCGAGAGATAAGATAAGATGGCCGTCCAACGGGGGGAAGAGTCGAAACAAGTTCGAATGTATACAGTGTTGTGCCGGACAGTATTAGGCCGTCCAACGGGGGGAAGAGTCGAAACAAGTTCGAATGTATACAGTGTTGTGCCGGACATTGACTACTATGGGTTCCCTGAACATCGGCCGGACCCCTCAATCGGACACATCGGGTTTTCTCCATCATTTCTCTACAGAACTGCCTCAAACTTTGTACATACATTCTCTTTAGTAGACTGAACAATTCTGAGGTATTTTTTCGCATGTAAATCTCTGTACTGGGAGGGAAGAAAAATAGGCAGTTGTCACGCCTGCCGATTGACGCCGTGTCGGAGATCAAATGCCATCAATGAATGGTCGCGTCTTCGCGTCTTCGTGTTTTTCGACTCACGAATCTTCTCAACGTGTGGCATGCCCAACGGAGTTTAAAATATGTTGATGCCATGTTGTGACAACCTGTGACCTGTCCGACTGAGGGGTCTGGCCGATGTTCAGGGAACCCATAGTAGGTCATGACCCTCAGGCGACTAGTCATGAAAGCCCAATGAAAGCCATGACTCTGGTTATGACTGCGGTCATGACTGCTCTCAGGGCCCGCCAGACTGATGCATGTGATGACAGTGATGCGGCCACGCGAAACCAATACGCACTAGTTGCTCAATGGTATGATCCTTTCGAGATTCTATACGATGGTTACAAAAATTCCATGTCTTCTCAAACCCGAGAACGTACGCTGTAGAGGCTATCAACGTCCTTGCCCCTGATCCATCTGCTCGTAAAATTCAAGTCCTCTGTCAAATGAGGCCTCATGTGCACTTCGAGCAGCTTACACTCAGTGTGAATCACTGAAATCAAAGAGCTCAGATAATCTGGGAAGGGGGAGTCTCGTTGTCTGCACTGGCCCGCGCGCTGGTAAGGTAATATATTGAAGAGTGGCTCGTTGTCGGTAACATCTTCGGTGACTGACGCCCGCTGCTGGTCGCAGAATTCCTGGATGTCTTGGAAACAGTAGAAACTTGTTCATTGGATGCTGTTGGCTACGTAGAATGGGGGGACAAGGTTGGTTGAGATGCAGAGTTGGCAGAAGATGTAGATTTGTGGATGTGATGGCTTTGGGTGTGCGTAGAGGTGCTTGCCTATGGGTTTGCTGTAGTCGGGTCGCTGACGGTCCTTCATAGATGAGAAGTGCTGCTTTGTACGATTGCGTAACACTTCAGTCATCGCTGGGGTCATCACCTAGCCACGACCGGTCATCCCACATTTGGTGGTCATCACCGCACAACACATTAGGTATACCATGAGCTACTATGAGGGGTAATTCGACGCTGCCAAGTATTTGTTCCTGGTACGAGGACAAGTCCAGGACAAGTCTTATCCTCCCATAAGTACACGATAAAATGGACAAAAATTGTGACCATTATCACCGGTCTTCCATCAACTCCTTAATCAGATCTGTCAACCCTAAATCTTGCTCGATCTAACATTGTTACCAATCAGCTTAGTATTCCGCTTCGCATGAGTAAGGTAACAGCTCAAGCGAACAACACCCAAATGGTGGGTGTGCTCCTTTGCAAATCGAGAACTGTAGTTGAAAACAAGGAAGGAAAGTCATCAGACGAAAGAACCAACTGGGACTCGCCGAATGATTGATGAACAATGATAACAAGAAGGTAAATTTGTATAAATGATCACTTTCATCTCCCTCCACTCCATGGTGTTCGAGGATCTTGCCCAAGAAATCGTTGACAACATTGTCATCTATTTGTGGCCCGACACACAATCCCTGAAGGCTGCCTCGCTGGCATGCTGGTCCTTCGTTCCTCCGTGTCAGAAGCAGCTATGTCGGAAAAATCGAAATTAGCATGTTTGGAATTATAAACGTTGACGGAACCTGGCATCACATTAAGCAACCTTCGCGCTCCATGCGTAGCCAAATCTGCTCCACATATGATGCCACAGCTCCATGAAAGGTCTCCAAAATGTCATGTACGTTTCCGTAAACGTTTATAATTTCATGTATCAGCAAATACTTTAATTTCGATTTTTCAGACATATTTTAGAGGATCAACATCGAATTCCAAGAAACACCCTCGGCCGGCTTGCAAATGGCTCAACGACTTTCACGGCTCATAGCTTCGTGTCCCCATATTCCTGGTTACGTGAAATGTCTGACGATACAGGAGAGGCGTGATGGCCAGTTTATTGTTGATGGCTTGGAGGCCCTGTTACGCTGTCGCCCTCTATTCCACAATCTTACTGTGTTTGTGATGACTTTCTCAAGATTCTTCAGTTCATTCTCACCGAGGATGTCGGAGCCGGTGGTTTTGGCGGTGTTAGACATTCTTCAACATCCGTCACTGGAGTATGTCGAGCTCAACCACGGATCTCCTCTGCTTCTTGAACTTGGAACCTCAATCAAACACATCGCATTCCGCAATACACTACAGAATCATGAGCCAGACCGAATAAACGATATTGTGCCTAGCGTTGGTAGTACCGCCCTCGAGTCGTTATTGATTCAAGATTTTGATGATGGACTCGATCTCCAAACATTAGTTGATTGGGTTCTTCTCTCCTCAAGTATCGATTTTTCGAATTTACGGCGTCTACACATCGAGATTTCCTCATTGGAACCAGATGCACATTTCCAAATTCAACGAATCTTGGTGTCTTGCTCTGCAATATTGCAAGACTTGCTCTTAGATCCTTCCTCTGAAGCCAGTGCGTACAACGCCCTCGTATCGGTTGATACATCTTCTTAATTGTTGCAGGTCTTGTTCAATCTAACCTTTACCGGCACCACGACATATCCAACGAGTTCTTAGACTTGCTTGATTTCAGTGTTCTTCGATGTCTTTGCAAACTACACCTACACGTACGGGTCCGGTATGATCGAAACGGCAAATCAAACCCTTACTTTTGGATGCTGGGTGTTTTGCGAACCCTGCCAACACCCAATATCGTACAAGAGATCGTCATCCATTTGACGCATGTAGATAGAGCGGACCGTGACCAGGCTCCTCTGTTTCCGTGGCATGGTTTTGCAACATTGCTCTCCTCTACTGCAGACTTTCCTCGCTTGCAGAAGGTTCTTTTGCTTATTGACACAGACCCTGTAATATGGTCTTTCGATGCGGGCGTTTCATTTGAGAGCTGGTTGAATATCAGCGATCCCAATGCTGTCGAGATGGTACGTTGCGGGAAGTTAGAAATTGCACCGGCCTTTCGTGAGTGTTGATTCTTATGCATTATACTTGGTAGACGCCTTAATTGATTCCCATAGAGCGGAAGGAGATATTGAATCCTCTGTCCTTTTATCCCGAAATTCTTCTCAAATAGTCCCTTCGTTGTAGTGCTTTTTCAGCATGATGAATCTTCTATCACCCACAATTTCAGTATAAAATGTCGTTTACGATCACACCCTACGGACACGACACCTTGCAGCTAGCATGTTTCAGAAATATTATTCAGTGAACGAACATATGCTTTTATAAAATCTGCGCAAACATAAATCATGAGCATATCCAGACGAAGGGCAACTTTGCCTTTTCTCATTAGAATAGAGGTTACGAAGAAAGGATGCCGGGGAGAAGACTCAAAATGTTCACCGCGGTGTCCTGATTGATAAGGGAACAAAAAACGCTATCTAATGAGACGCACGGGCTGGAAATGTCCCAGTCTGTCAGCTAAAGGGTCTTCGTAAAGAAAATAGTGACGAAGTATGGTACAGCTACTGGAAGCGCAAGGCTCTTCGTGCCCAATACTTTCCTTGCAATTTTCGACAATGGGGACGCCATACTCGTAATATCTGTAAAAGTCTTAAATGACATGTTGTGTTAGGAACGACTATACATTTGGTGTTAACTTACTCTTGGGCGGGATACTTGGGATGATGCAAGTCGCATGAAGCTTTGCCTCACGGGAACCAAACTCTAGGTCGATACAGTAAGTGATTGAACGAGGATAATTTGTCGAACGCTGCACTCTCTGACCAATGTAGATAGCGAGGGCGAAGTTAAATCCATAGGCTTACAGGAGTTTTCGTCGGAGGACGAGGACAGATGGCAAGGACGGATGGTGTAAACAAGCAATCACATCCGGAACGACTCGGAGGACCGGGCCGTGAGACGATGGCGAATGTGCCTGCCAGGTGTCAAAGGCGTCAAAGCAAAATTCACACTGCGAACATTGCCAACCATCTATCTTGTCCGCTGGCGAGTTTGCGATGCCCCATATTTCCCACAGAATCACTGCGAGCTGGACTTTCAGCTCCATCCTCATAAATCCACGCGCTGTCGGAACTTTGTCGGAACTGTGGCGAGCAAAATCTGCTTCAGAAAAACTACTGGCGACCTGTGATGATACGATCCCACCGACTTTGGAGCCCTGTTTTCGTGAAGGCTTGGATGTCTTGCTTGTATGAATGGAAGAGCATTGGCATTGGCGACAAATTTTGGTGGCCACACCCTGGATACTGTCCGGACTTTCTCGAATCTTGGGCGTTGTGCAAGCTAGATTTCGCGTCGCAGGAGGATTGTGTGATGCATCAAAGCTCTTGAATTCAATCTTGACCCCATGACTGTGGCTGGAAGAGATATGAAGTCGGATGTATATGCGACTGCATAAAGAGATATCTCGATGGCTTTGAGAAACATGTCGACCTTGGTGTGTAATCCACCGTGCTCCTGTACTTCCAGTCACCCGATGTCGTGGAGGGCAATTAACGACTTCGACCTGTTTGGATGTTTGGAGGACGCGTTGACGTATGGGCTAGGTCTGGTGAAAGACAAACATAACGAGCACGCAAAACTTGTGTTTACTTTGGATCGGCCGTGGCTATTCTGGTGAACCGTAACCTGGTTAGATCGCGTATGCGACAGTGGTTCTCGGGTGGCTCAGCCACTCTTATTCTTTCACGACCCGATGGACCTCGGAATAGGACCATGGTGATTTGGTATGCTTGATTGCATGAAGACCAGAGAAACTAATCGTATCTGGAAGGATGGTGGGATTATCTTTGCGATCGCTGCATGAAGCGGGTTGCCTGGGGATTGGCCCGCATATATCTTGGGGCAAAGCTGGCGAGCAGTTTCCTCCACCTTTGGTACCACTCGACGAACTCGGGATACGATTGATTGATAAAAAATGATCTCGGGCAAAATGATCTGGAAGGATGAGGACAGGTCAGTACGCACATACACGCGTAGTTCACAAAATACCATATTTACTATGTCACTTCCACAGTCCCACCACAGCTATGCTTGTCGCCAAGCGATTGGGGCCCGTCTCCTACCGGAAAGTAATCGTTCTTTCGGGGGAATGAATGACTTGGCAGTACAAAAATTGTAGCCTCAACGAAGGTCAAGTCGCGTTGATGTTTGTTCGCGTTTTTCAAGCGCGGGCATAAATAGGCCACCGGTCATTTCTCTCTCTCTCTTCACCTACTCGAAACGCACTGCTTGTCTCTCTCTTTATAACCAAACATACCTGCTTGACCTCTTTGGCCCAACGGCTGTCGAGATAACCTCTACCTCCATCCCTATCCATATACCATTCCCAACGCGTCTTCCATCTGATCGAGACCCACTTGATCGTCCTCTTCCCTCTTTCCCCCTCTTCTCCGCGCACGTATCACCCCATCCCTTCCCAGTCCAGCAATCCTCCTTCCATACATCATGGAATACCATGTTGAAACCGCCACTCCATATATGCACGATGATCTTGAACACATGCTTTCCCTCTCCGAGTATGATTATGAACCACCCTCGTCTTCCCTGTTACCTACCTTATATTCCGACTATTTCTATGCCACATCCCCGCTTCCAGCCGGTAGCTCAACGCAAACGCTCGAACAATCTGACTGCACGTTCACCGCTTCGTCCACCAATGGTTCTGACTACCCGCCACTCGACCACGCTTTGCCCATCGACGTCAATGATGAAGACCTGAGGGATGCAGCGGCAGTTGAACGCAGGAATTCGCTGTTCTCCGAGGATGGAGAGACAGAGGGGGCCGTCTACAACTCCGTGGTTAGTCGAACACTTTCCATCAATCCTTTTCCAATGTTGATCTTGTCGGATGTTTAGGCACAGCCTCCACAAGTTTCAAGTTCGTCGGCCAGTTGGGCCCCGCAACAGGTCGCATTTCAAGCGACCACGGACAGGCTCTATGAGACCACAGGCCGTACACTGAAGAGAAAGGCGTCGGACTCTGAGCTTGATGGAGAGCCTGAAGAGGAAAGGGCTTTTGGAGGCATCGCAAAGTCAACGAAGGCCAAGGGCAAAGAACGTGCGGTTGACCCAGAGGTATGTTTTTTCTCGGCCATGGTCGTTTAGTTACAACTTGATAAACTCGATCGTAACAGCTGCTACAAAGTGATCTCTCGACGTCGACACATGGTCACCAGTTTATAGCATGGCCAACCCTTGGACAAAAATTGATTCGATTTATAGACGGCCTTGAACCTCCATCGCCGAGCAAAGTCACGTTCTGCTTCGGAGAGTGCAAAATATTTTACGAACAGATCATGACAAGTTTCAACATTGGTGGGGGGCGATTGGCTATTGACGTTGAAGGTACTACCTGTTATCTGGTCCTTTACGCAGAGGCGGTGGCTAAAATCGAGCAGGTGTGCCATTTGTCAAATCAATTTCCTTTTATATCCTGACCAAGCGATCAAAACTGCAGATCATCGCTTTCATGAAAGCAGTCAAAACCCGAGTCCACGTACAAGAACTTCGGCATCAAGGACCAACCGCATTCGCTCCCCACAGCGAACCGACACATACTGCTTCAAATGAGACGACTGCCCCACCTGTTACCACCGTTTATCCTACTGTGCCGAGTATCGAATCCAGGCAGTCGCACACAGCGGCTTACGAAACCATCGAATTCGTGGAACCCCATATTGGAACCATAACGCAGAAGCCGAAACGGAAGTACAGGAAGCGTGCAAAGGTAGATGCACAAGCAGCGGCTGAATTGGTATCGGGACCTTCGCCTGAAGTTGCCTCTACTACGTCTTCTGGGCCAGCGGTACGCGCCAGAGGGCGACCCCGAGGTCGAGGCCGAGGTGGTAGAGGAGGCGGAACTGGGCTGAGGAACAACACTGTCGTCGTTGATCCTGCTCCGGACCCGCAGATTGCTCCGTCATTACACCCTACCAACTTCTCAACTTCAACGTTCCCTGTGGCTCACACGTTTGGCATCATGCCACATTGGCCCGTTGACGGTCTTGCTGCCACGGGCTTATCAGAAGACCAAGTATACCTTGATCATTCAACAGCAGTTCCTGTCAGCCAAAACGAACCTTTTTTCCCTGAGAATGGTGGAAACATCGCGCACCAAGGTGGATATCATGACACCACGCCGTCCGCTTTGCCCCAAGGAGGAGGCATTTCGTACGCAGAAACCAACACTTTCGAATTTGGGTATTCTATGGACGGCCAGTCAAACGACTATGAATTTGGTCAATACTGGGGCCCGGAAATCGATAACGCGCCCAACAATCTGCACCAAACACCCATCATGTATATTTAAGACGGCATTCCCTCGCAATCAGATCACACGCATGATTCAACTGAAGTTGAGCAACCTTCCGATATCACATCTGCCACCTGCTCTGCAGAGGTGTTAAAACGCTGCAGTCGATTTGTTGATCTCAAAGGAGCACAAGCCCAGGAACGTTGTGGAATTTTGATGGGCCAGCTTTCGAATCACTCAAAACCCTCAGAAGGAAACCGACTAAAGGATCATCCTCATTAATCCGCTATGTTTTCTCTGCAACCGGGTCCCCTCAATACATTCCACAGCTCACATTTCACCGTTGGCGGTGCATTTCTCCTCCATTTCCCTTTCAACCCATAATTGCCAGTCTCACATCATTTTCTTTATGCATCCTCCCTACCTCATCCTGCACTGTAACTACTAACCATCGGACGTTCCTTTTTAGCATATGTAATTTGATAACCCTTGCCCCAATGAATAAAAACCTATATGTTGTATGCACCAATATAAGATCTTTTGTCTTTTTGTGCCATTGTGACTTCAAAACCATGGCTACTGGTCTCGCTTCGTTTTCTCTCACTCTCTCTCTCTCCCGGATGTTTATGTCTATGTGCTCTGAGTTTGGCTGTAAAGTTCCGTGACAAACCAAGAGATGTGGCTTCATGTCCTAAAAAGTACTAGCTGTTAACTGAATGTAACATGTAATGGGCAGGTTTGATACCACAGTTTGGGGGGGTAGTACACCTGGAAAGGTATTGCCCACAACTGCTTGAGGATTTCTCGAAGCCCAGATCCTGACAAATGTCGTCCAGATGAGCCAAGATTCCCCAATGCAGATGCATCGAGTGAAAGTAAAGAACGAAAGAAAACCTAAAAGAACACCTCCTCAATGATCCCTCTCGCGTTCCTTCACGATTTGGTCATTGGCCCAACATGATCTTGTACCTTGTAAAAGCCATGAATATCCTACCACTATATCTTGACTCTACTTGCCCGTGTTCAAGGCCTTTTAGCATATGATACTTGATACGCTTGCCCCATGAATGAAATACTATATGTTGTATGCACCAATATAAGATCTTCTGATCATACCCGGCTCAAGTTGGACTTTCCGAATATGTCAGTCATTTATGCCTTTACAACCCTGGGTACCGGTAACGGTTGCTTTAGATGTTTTTAGTGGAGTGTCGCCCAAAAGGCATTCCTAGCTTCTGGTTTGGCCGGTTGACTTACTCGTAGCAGTTGAGGGACGGCGGGCTCGCTCGTCAAGTAAGTAGATCGATGTCGCGTCGAAAGCAATGGAAAGGATGGTTTCTGAATGGCACCGAGCGTCTAACATTTGAAGTGACTGTGCTACTGAACCCAGAGGTCGCTACCCACAACGTCAGTCTGGCCTTCCTCTTACGACCACCTCAATCCTATGTAAGTGCCAAGTTCGACTACTATCTGATTTGAAAGTAGGTCCATGTAGTGCTTGTGAAGTAAATAGATGAAGTGAAAAGAAAATGGAATGAAAATGTAGTAATGAAGAGAGATAATAAAGTGAAACCGAAATTTGAAAGTGAGATGTGAAATAACTGTGAGGCCACGAAGTCTTGCTTAGGGAAGTCCTGCGTGGATTGCGGTCAAAAGAGATAGATTTTCTTGGTCGCCAAAAATCTCTCTTGCTTGGTGCTGCCGATGACCCGAAGGAAAGCGGCAAGACCGAGCTCAAGCCGGACACAGGCGAGTAGTAGTCTACGAAGACAGTACAAAATAAGAATAAAGAAGAAAAGCAATGGGACTGTGGTAAGGGTGGGTGAACTTTGAAATGAGCTCGAGGCGAAAATCTAATCGAGCGACGAGTTACTAAAAGACGAGAGAATGATTTACACTACTGAAACTGCAGGTATATATATAGATAGAGACAAAGGCTTTGTCGCGCTTTGTCGCGACGAATCTAATCTAAAGCAAAGGACTACACTAACTTACTGTAGACCCTGATCAAACTTGTTTGATTTTATCAGATTTTGCGTAAATGTTTTTCATATATGAGATTTATGAAATGAAGTTAGCCCAGGTAATCTCTGCAGCTTAGGGACCGAGGAAAAATTCTGAACAATGGACATCCTATGATTATCTACCTGAGCACAATGGCAACCGGATTGTATTTGCAGGTAAAAAGTTATGCTTCAGAAACGTCTGATTGTCCGTAAAGAGTGAAATCGAGGTGTCGCTGCCGGCTTTGGCAAAGATGACAAATGCCATGGACGTCGAGAGAGAATGAGGGTTCCAGTATTGTGGTCACCAGAGTGAAAAGACCGGGGTCGTACTACGTACAGGTCATAAATACCATGTATGCTACGGGCACGTTCAGTATGGGATCGGGGAAACAATACTATATCTAAATAGGACACTCCAAATAATGGAAAACTTCTGGTAACGCTGTGAACCTCCATTTGAGCAGTATGGCAAAGGAATTATGGGCACATCTGTATCCATCCTTCTGTGGAGAAATACCTTGATTACCCAATGATTACCAATGACCGCCAGCGTTGTCCTTCACACCTCGTATGTTGAAAGAATGCTTTGAGGATAGGCTCAATTTTTGACGTCGGGGTACCTGTTATTTCGTACAGTCATCCCAATCCATGGCACTCTCTGACGTGATAAACATAAACATCGGCGCATCCCCGTGTGTGGGACATGGCAAAATCAAGAAGCTAGTCGCTTGGAAGACGAGCATAGTAATGTGTGGGCGTTTAGAACGACTAGAGGCGTCTTCCGTTGGTTAGCCGAGGAAATCGGGGTGTGCTTTGTGAGCGATCGAGTGCGCGATTTGAGGAAGATGGGTACATGGATGGCATCGAAAAGGAGAGTATCTGGTTCATCAATAGGGTCATTTGATGTGTTGACGAGCACCTGTCAGATCTTCATTGATCACATTCGCTACTATGTAGTAGACCTTGCAAGGCACCCGGACTCGGTTCTCAGGCAATTTCTCAGGCATGGGTATCAGAGATGAAACGGAAGCTAAAGCAATTTTGAGAGTGCACGACAGCATTGCCAAGAAGCGTCGGTATTTGGTTGGCATATGAAAGATGCAACAGGACGTACTTGTTTAATTTAAGAGCGGTTGGCCGAGAGAGAGATTTTGTGATGCATAGAAATATCGTTGCTAAAATGGCTGATGAATAGTAGGTCATGCTTGATGGGGCGCTCTTAACTCGACTGTTACGACACTTCATACTTCAGAGAAAATGACTGTTTGGACTTGCATGACTCTGAGCTTCCCAAAGATGCTTGCATTTTAGATATAGACTTTGAGAAGTGAATTACCATGTAAGCTTGGGGGATATCTTACAGAGACACCCATACCTACGCTTACCACACACACACCCAAGGACGCGCCTGATGCGCGTCCTCCCTACACCCATACCTATGCTTAACGCACACACACCCAAGGACGCGCCTGATGCGCGTCCTCCCTCCGATCACTCATCACATGACTCGCACCTCACATTCGTAGATTCTCCTTTTTGTTGGGTTGTCTCTTACACTCCCAACGAAAAGGTAGGTAGTATAATTATTCTGTATTAGATAGGTCTCTTACACTCCCAACAAAAAGACCACAGTTTTGTCCTTTCCCACCGTTCCCTCTTCTCCTCAACCTTCCAGTGAGGCTCGTCGTACACGGCAGCCTTTCATACCATCATGCATCACAATGTTGGATCAAGGTTGCCATCATATGTCGTGGCTTCCATCTTGGATTTCCAGGAACTGAAAAAATACTTTGGTGAGACTTGAAGGAGCTTTGTGTACAAATTACAAACGGAGAGTGAGTTGGGCGGCTCTGTGAAGAATCTTTGGATCATGATGACCCTGCTGAAGAGCTAGAGATTCCTCTGAGCTCAAAGCAATGCATGCACTGCTGTTGACCCCGTTCTACGTTATCCATGTTCTGGCCAGCGTTTTGACGTTGCGTGTCAGACAGATCTTATCAGAGTCATAAGCCTTTGCAAACGCAAGATACTCAAGGTGATCCGTTTAGTGCAATCTTGATGCGCAGATTGGCCCATGCATCACAAGTTACAATTTGGAGTGGTGATTTCAAACACCTCCACTTTTGACCGAGTAACCTGACCAAATCACGACAATACAAGCAAGACGGAACAGACCTTATATACAGATTGACTGCCATCTCTTAAGTACTAAGGTCCGTCACGAGAGAATACTTTGACAGATGTGTTCCTACCCTTGTTGTCACAGTGAGGCTAGCACCACACAAGATATTTGCATACCACTCCTCACCCCACACACAACACAATCCGAGAGCTACAACCACATCCACCAAACAGTCTCCCAAAATCGTTCCAAATACGGTGGTATTCTTAGGCATCAAATCAAATATTTGCCACGTCCTTTTGTCAAGAGGAGGGAAGTAAGATCATCTCTGAAATCTTGAACACAGGGATCTTGTGTAAGACTAACCGTCTGTTCCTGCCTCTGACACATTGGAATGACTTCTAGCAAAAAAGAGTGATAGGGGGAATTTACGCCAAAATCATATAAGAGGCAGACAATCCCGGAATCAAAAGCCATCAAATACTTCTACCTCTATTCTTTCGCCAAATATGTTCCCCACAACCTTGTTGGCCACTCTTCTTCTTTCCCTGTCCGTGGCTGCCAATCCGGTCGTCATTCAACGGTCCCCAGTGTCTTTGGGTATCTCGAGACGGGTCAATGTCACCAGCGCCCACAATCTTGTCCGGCACGACCATAATAGGGCTCAAGCTCTCAAAGCCCTGGGTGCTGCCAAGGCTGCTGGCCTCCCTATTCAAAGCAACACCGTCATTAGCGAGAAAGTCGACAACCAGGGCGGTTTTCTATGTTGCTTCTGTCAATGTCAGTAGTCCCGCTACACCTTGTGGGTGACTGGAAAAGCCAGCAATTGAGGGCACTACACTTACAGATGTCAATATAGACTCGCTCCCCATTGATACCGGAAGGTTATGTCATTGCATTTGTGATGTTTCAACTCATCTGAGAAATTAACTCTTTCCCAGCTTGAACACTTGGGTTGGAGCTGACAAGGCTTATGTGAAGACCAAGACAAGCACTCAGACAGTCAACGCAATGGTGCGTTGTTCCGCAGTAGACTCACTGATGTTATTATCTAATATATCTTACACCACAGATTAGGTTCCTTCTCCGGTGCATACTCAATCCAATATTCTCGTTAGCACTTGACGGACATCTTGTCCTACTTAGGTACTGAATTCACCGACCAAGTGACTTTGGCCAGCGGCCTTGTTATTCCGGAGCAATCTCTTGGTGTTGCATTGACTGTGAGGTGCCTTCCAAATGCATCTCCAGACCATCTTGTTTACCGTGCAACTCTCCAGGCCATAGGTTTCAACAGTGTCAACGGTATTCTCGGGTAGGTCACCTTAAGGAACTTTGCATGACATATATCATTAAGAATTGCCTTTCAGTATTGGCCCTGCCGGTCTCACTCTCGCTGTGGTAGTGAGCTCAGACCAGGCCAGGACTGACTTAGAAACTAGGTACACATATCTTGGCCAGATAAGATGATCATTAGATTAGACTACAACTACTTAGATACTTCTAGATAGATTAGATAGAGTAGATTGGGACCTGGTTCAGGGCGGCGCAACTGATGACAGCACAGTTTGTCAGGAACAGGCAAGACACTTCTTCACCACACGCTCTGCCTGGCCGGATTGGACTGCTCCATCTGGTGACAACAGGCAATTCTACCCTGTGTGCCATCGATGACATGGATTACGGATACCTACGGATTACGGATAAAAACCAGCAAACTACGGATAAAACGGAGACACAATGAACTTGTTAGACATACCTACAACAGCAACCCCAACTATGGAGATACAGAACAAAACTCCCCCAAGCATCACACTACAGTACCCAATTCCCTCCAACCAGTGGCCACAACTGCCACCAAGGCACACTATCAACAACGCCCAGCGCGACAGCAAAGGCCAAACATAATTCCCACTGAGGGACGGCGCACCACAGGACATATCCAACACAGACACCAATTCCCTAACAGCAGACTTATCCCCAACATCGTTGCAGTTTGGTTTCAGCCCAGCAGTTTGGACACCAATACAATCACCAACCCCGGGAAGTCCGCCACTGTACACCAAGATCCCAACTACAGTCAAAGATAGCAACAACAAAGACAATATGCCAGAACCCATACCAATATTCACGGGGAAACCAGGAGAACAAGACCAACAGGACTTCATGAACCGCCTCAAAACATCCATCCTCATGAAATCCTTGGTGACGGAAGCAACAAAAGTGCGACTGCTCCAACTAGCACTGAAGGCACAATCCCCGGCCAATGAGTGGTTCCACACCCTTACATCAGCCGACAAAGCCACATTTGCAACTGCCCAGGCAGCATTTGAGGACCGGTGGCCTACCAAGCCCATCACCAAGAAGACGACGGGCGAGAGGCAGGCAATACTTGACAGGACCATCCTGCTGCCGTCCCAGCTATGCAGGAGGGTGGCAGCCAACATTGGAGCAGAGGAGGAGTTGTTGCACATTGTATGGGCCGACAAGGTGAAAAGAATGGCGGCTGAAATACCGGACTCCAACAACCTTCTTGTAGCCGCCACACACAAGAAGCTACCCTGGCCCATCATGAAGCTAGTGTCAATGAAACCAATGACCTGGAAAGAGTTCACGGACATGGTGAGGGTGATCACAGTCGAAGAAATCATAGAGAAGATGGGAGAGGAACGCGACCTCAAGAGGTACCATCCAGCAACACCACCAACACCATTGAAAGCACTAGGAGCCGCATTCCAAAACATGGGCCTAGCCCCACAAGTACAGCAACAGCTGTCCAACCTAACGGCACCAGACCAAGCACAGCGCAACCAGCAAACTCAGTGTAACACCTTCAACAGCGCCAGCAACAGGCCGGCTCACAAACAATTGGACAATGTAATCAACAAAGCCCTCCCAATGCACCCCAGCAATGCGGAGGGGATTGCGCTCTACAACATGCAGTTAGCTACATGGCAAACAGCCCATGGCCCCTCAGGAAGAGGCCCAAGCAAGGTACAACCTTACCCCTGGACGCCCGGAACGGCCCCGGCGGCATTAGGAGAGTGCTGGAACTGTGGCCAGAGGAACCACCACCCATCACCTTGCATTGCACCACGAGTACCAACCTACAAGTCAAAATGGAGGTCAATGGCCCAGACGGTCAGGAAGAAGTCAGAGATAGTGGCGGCAGGCCCCATCACAGATGCCAATGTCGTTCTGGCCGCAGACAAAGTCCAGGCGTACAACGACGACAACCTTGCCCATCTTCTAAACATTATCAATCAGGGAAAGCCGGAAGGGCCATCAACGTAAAGCACACAGCTTCCTCAATGGCCCCATGGGAGGAGAAGAAATGTACAAGTGTCCCCAAGCACAATGAGCCACTACTTGGGGACCATGACTCCAGGCGTGCCAACAAGCTGTATACCAGAGCTGGAGAGTTGCCAGATAGGGTAGTGAACACTCCAGATACAGACATGTACTTTGTCGCAGAGAATGGGAGCATTTTGGACCTGTACAGCACGGGCAGCTTAAGCAAAAGGGATAAGAGGAAAGAAAGTGTACCTTTTGTACATGGGGTGGAACTGGAGGGACCAAAAGGGGAGACAGTGAGATTCTGCAGCTGCTTCAATGATGGCACAATGGTGAACGGGCTGGACACAGGCATGTACCAAAGGTCAAAAGGCAGGCTGGCGGCACTTGAGCCATCTCAACCAATCTTGAGGGTGGCCGACAGCAGACTAGTGCTGTCATCAGGGGTATGGAGAGGATGGGTGTCAGTGAAGAACATACACTACCAAGGGGTCTTTGAGGTCTTCAGCAGTGGAGGGGAATGGGCGCTGCTATTTGGGAAACCCCTACTCAAATCCTTTAAGGCCGTCCACAACTACTCAACGGACATTATCCGGATACCACCACAGTTGGCCAACAAAGATTGGGTGACCCTTGAGAATCAATACGCAAGCAAAGGCAAACACACCAAGAACTTACTAGTGAACCTCACAGTCGACATAAAACAGCGCATAGACACTTTGGGAAACGGTTCACGGTTCCCATTGAGCGTGAAGATAAGGAGGAAGGAGACTTGGAAGAGCATGGGAACAACATGGAGGGCAGACAAGGACGAGAGAACAAACATCAACATGCAGAGGACATGGAGGAAAGCCATGATTTTACCCAAGGGAAGTCCAGATACATTCCCAGCTCCCAGAACAGACAACATCACTCATAACATTATATCATCAGAGATCAGAAATCCGGCAGCAATCAACCACAAGGAGCTAGGGCACAACAACTGGCGTAGCGTGTGGCTTCTGGACACGGCACCAGGTGACAGCTCAGCACACCCAGGAACAGCGCAACCAGACATCACAAGGACATTTGAGCCTACACTACTAACAAGACAGACAGACCCCCGGAACCCAGCCCGCGTAGCAGCCATACTGGCGGAAATCAGGATTGGAACAGATATAACCCCAAAGGAATACACACAGGTTTGCAAACTGATTAGTGAGTTTGTGTTAGAAGAGGATCCGGAGAGGGAAGGGGACTCGGACAACAGGGAAAAGATGGGTAGATTAACCAGGTAGAAGTTAGGGAACAAGAGAGGTGCGTACAAACTAATAAGGTAGTACACGCCAATCATGTAAAGGTAGTCTAAAAGAGGAAGGTATTTGTGACATTACCCCCCCCCCCCCCCCGTCAAAAGGAAGGTAAAAGTCCAGGAAGGGAAAAAAAGAACCGAGGTATTGATAGATGTCATGTAGTTTGAGACAGTGTTGACTTGACCCCCTTTGACCCGGTCAATAGACTGACCCGGTCAATGGGGTCTGACCTTTTTGACCGGGTCAGTCCATAAGGTCAATGGGGTCAAGGTCACGCCATCTGTGTATTTATTATTTATTGAAATATCATGCCATTTAGCAAAATTTCCTTTTTGGGCTTAAAAAGCGTCAGTCATCACCTCCCCAGTCAATCCCCAGTGCTTCATTTGAAGGCACATTGGGGGCACATTTAGGGTGTACTCATGGTCAATAAATTATGAAGAATTCTATAAATACAGGCTCAATGAGAGTAGGAAGATATCATTCACAATGCCTCCAAAATCCCCAGTTTGGGACCTCTTCCATTCCAACCAGACAAAGTACAAGACCAACAGCACTCATCTCAATGCATGGTGTAAAGCCTGTGTGGCAGCAGAAATTTGTCAGACTGATGCAATGTCAGAATGTGACCCACCACTAACTGATCAAGAGAAGTTTGACAAAGGTGCATGGCATTGTTCTTCAGTGATGTGAGATGACAATTAATGTGTGTGGATTTAGCATTGTGCAGAGTTGAGCCAATTTGCGGAAAGCGCCAGAGGCTAGAGGTGCATGTGGAGAAATGCAAGGTCCTCACCCCACAGGAACGTGCCAGTGCTTTGCTTTGCATTGGAAAAGAGAAGGTGCCACCACCCCCACCATCAATACCTGGACCATCACACTTTCCCCTCTCTCACTGCCCACCATTGACTCCAACAACATCTTCTACCCCTCTGACTGGTGGTCGTCCCCTGAAGCAAGCACGCACCAGCCTTGATGAGCTTCCAGTTCAACTCACCCAGGCAGAATTTGATGTTGATTAAGGCTCCAACTATACCGTATAGTATACTGTATATACTGTATACTTTCCGTATACCTATACATATATATATACAGGAAATGAGGATACATATAGTATATCATATTTATATGTATACTGTTTCTGTATATGGTTTTCAAATGACATAATTCTGTCACCGTAAGATAGGCACGAGCTTGGCGCAAGCACGCTATCCCGCCATCAGCCGGCGGGACCTACACACCATTTCGGGATATTTAATCATATGCAGTTACAAAATTCAAATACTCGAGTAGAATCGCGGCTTATCGATTGAAATTTTCTTGCCATCTTGAAACTGCACTGTGGTGTGTTCTACGACATGCCCCTTCCTGATTTTAAGATATTCTCCGAAAAAGTTGCCCAACTCGAAAGCCTCACCAAGGCGCTCCCGAAAACTATTCCTCTTGCCACCAAGGATGACCGAATTTATCAGGTTTTTGATCGCATCCCCGTCCCTGCCGATCTTACTAAAGGATGGGAGATTTTCAATGAACGGATGGATGCCCTGTTTGGACACGAGCTGCGCAATAAAAAGTCAGGGCGACTTCTACATGTTATGCGAGGGCCGCACGGAATGGATCTCGTTTTAAAGTATGTGAAGGATTCGATAGACGCTGGGAACCTGCCATGGGACATGGCTACTATTAAGATTGATCGACTTGTTGAAGAATTCAAGATTCTTACGTACGTCCTGCCTTTCTTTTCGAAGTTTGGCACTCAAGATATTTTTGAATAGTGACGGACAACTTGCCAATCCTGCCGAGTCTGCGTCCGAGTCTGCAAAATCCAAGCCTCCTGCAAACTCCAAAACTTCTAAAACGAGAGCAAAAGGGAAAAAAGCCTACGTGGAAGAAGAGGATGAGGATTACAGTCCTCCGATATGGCCGCGTCCAGAGCCTACATCACCGACTCGCATTCACGACCATAATGGAAAGGAGATTCTGTCTGACACGGAACAGGGAGCAGCGCTGGTAAATTAAATCGACCTTTGTGCTTGTTTTTTGAGCTAATGTATCATTTTGATTTGTTTACTAACTATAGAAGGAGAAAAGGAAGAGGGCGAAGGTGTCAGCAGACGAGGAGACGGGTGAAAAATCAAAGAAGACAAACCAAGTAAAGTGTTCAGCTCGTGTATCCTCTTGTTCCACTACTGACATTGGAATGTCATTAAACTACTTAGTCGGGTAAAGGAACTGCGTCAAAGGTGCTTGAGATCGATTCAGGCGACGAGTCGGATGGCCAATCCGCATTCAAGAAAGTTGAGGAAGCCGACACTGCGAAATCAGGACGGCGGGGACCTCGAAACAAGAGCATGCGCTATTTCCGTGATCCGATCCCAGTCAAGGATGGGGGGGCAAAACTTTGGCAATTCAAGTGCAAAGTTTGCAGCGCGTATGTCGTACATGTTGTGGTCTACATATCGTTACTGATCCCTATGAATTATTCAGTATTAGACGCTTTGAACGAACAGTCGAAGGAGCAGATATTACCTTCGATGACGAGAAAACTCTTCCCCAACTTAACAACCTCTCCACGCACATCTCAAAGTGCAGGAAGACCAACCCGGAAGAATTCAAGAAGCTTGACGTAACGCCTTCGAATCCTGAAGATGACGATGACTCAGAGCATCCGTCAAAGTTCAAACAATCCGCCGACCTCATGCGCGAATATCTTCGCAACGGCGAGCTGAATCCTGCGATCGAAGCAACGCAGACCGGGTTTCTTCGGCTTTTTGCTGCATGGATACTTGACGAAAGCTTGCCTTGGACGACTGGAGAAGCGCCTTCGCTCAAGCTACTCTTCCAATACCTGAAAGTCAAGTTTGTTCTCCCAACTGACACCACGGTCCGAAACCAACTTGCGAAAATCTTTGCTGAACTCCACGGAAAGGTTGTACGCGAATTTACAGTGAGAATAATAATTATCTTCCGTCCTTGTGTTGAATTAAAGACTTACAATGCTTCCAGAGCGTCAAATCAAAGATCGCCTATGCAGAAGACACCTGGACTACAAAGCAGATGGTCTATACATTTGCCTGCACCATTGGATGTTTCATCGACAATGATTGGAATTTAATTGAGCGTGTTGTTGACTTCAAACCCCTGGAAGATAAGGAACATGAGGGTCTATTCGGTGGGATTGCTTTTGTGAACGGAGTACGAGAGCGAGGAGGTCTCGATAAGATAAGTCTCACATTTCAATGACGTATCTTTGCCTTATCTCTCGATATCCACTTCATCAGTCTCACCACAGACAATGCTTCAGTCAATGATGTGATCGTCGAGACAGCCGCTAGGTGTCTTTTGGCTCGGTACGGCATCCCTTTCACACCCGACATGCATATCCGATGCATCGCCCACGTTATAAACCTTGTCGTGCAAGCGTTCTTATTTGCGATTGACGAGGTGGACAACAATCCCGATGAGGTGGACTATTACGACAAGGATTTGCCGATTCATTACGATGTCGAAGAAGATGAGGAATTAACAGCAATGGAGAATGAAGAAATTCTCGACCATTCAGTCCCATTTCCTGAGTGCCGACGAAGAAGCTGAACTGCTGAAGAGCATTTCCGGGCAAAGCCCTCTCAAGCGTGTGAGTATCTCTTGACGTCCATGAGAATTTTCTGACGGCTTTCTTAGCTACGATTCATTACCACAAAGATAGTCTCTTCTCCTCAGCGACGACTGCAATTCAGGAAGATCAGTCAGGAGAAATATGGTACCGACCGTCTCGCTAAGCTCATGGTTGTCCGCGACGTCAAGACGAGATGGAATTACACACATGCTATGATTCGCCGGGGCCTTCAATTAAAAGAGGTACATCTTATCTGCTAATTCAAGATCTGATACTTACTCTTGTCTTTGCAGAGCGTCGATACCTGGGTCTTCAATACACCCGCTCTCCGTGGAATTTCACTGACACCAAATGACTGGAAGCTCTTGGCAGAAATTGCAGACTTCCTAGAGGTATGTAAACTTTTTGTTGCCTGTGGAATTGCATGGAATACTGCAAATAACCCAGAGATGCAGAAATTCACAAAGAAGTGGTGCCATTCCAATGTCAAGATGTCGGATCGGCGGGTGTTATCAGGGCGGGTTCTGGATGGTGAGGTGAAGAAGATTGAAAAGACAGTGAAAGATGCTGTGGCAGGGTTGCTTGTGACAGGACAATGTGATGGATGGAAAAATGTTGCAAAGGACCATGTGGTGTCTACAGTGATGACTGCAGGCAATGAGGTAAGAGGTTATTCAGCAGTTTTAACAAAACACTCACCATACCATGTGATCTAGCCATATCTTGTACGCACACACGACATGACCGGGAACCTAAGACCGGTGATCGACTTCTCAAACTTGTTCTGAGTGATATTGACTATATGGTGGAGAAGTATGGGTGTTACAGTCATTGCATGGTGTACCGATGATGGTCCAGATGGAAAGAAGATGAGGCGGTTATTGCAGCAGCAGTATCCATGGATCATGGTGTTTGTGTGTTGGGCACATCAGATCAATCTGGTCGTTGGCAATTTCCTCAACATGAAGTCTGATCTACTTCTCATCATTGCACAGTGCCTTGAGGTCATCAAATGGTTCAACAATCATGGAACTGCACTGGCCGTTCTCAAAAACGAGATGAAATTCACCTATGAGGGCAAGATCTGGTCACTGGTCCTTCCTGTTATCACTCGGTGGACGGCCCACTATCTCTCCTCAACATGTCTTCTCAAGGTCAAGGGTGCTGTCACCTCATGTGTCCATCGGCATGAAGAGAAGCTCAAGGTGGCTGGAGGGAAGACACAAGAGGTGCAAAAAAAGGCAGAGGAGATTATCCAGATTGTGAAGGACAGCTCTTTTTGGAATGGCCTTGCAAAGTAAGTGCTGTACACCTTGTGGAACTGACATGCTTACTGAAATTGTAAAGGATCCAAGCAATTTTGGAACCGCTTGCCATTGCTGCAAACATCACTCAAGCCTCCCACACCCGCCTTGATCATGTCCTCCTCACACTTGGCAACTTATTCCGAATCTACTCAAGTTCTTCAACCCAAACTCTTGATGCTGAGATAGCTTATGGCATCCAGTCCAGTCTTGAAAAGCGATGGGAGAAGGCTGACCAGGATATATTCATTCTGGCAGTGTTTTTCAACCCTTACATCCGCTCTCGCATCTTCAATCCAGCAGCACTCACTGAATCCAGCCTGTATGGCATTGTTGACAAAGTCTTCAAGAGATTTTATGGCCGTGTGGGAGATCTTGCACTCTATAAGGCATTTACTGATTATGTGAGGGGTGAGGGAGATTTTTCGCCAGAGGAGATGAACCTGGAGCGGATAAAGGAAATGTTCAATGCAGAGGTATGTCTGGTGTTGTTACTCTGGTGTCTTCTTCCATCTAATCATCTTTCTCAGGATAAACCATTGGATGTTGTCTTTGTTTGGAAAACCATTGATTCCCAGCCATCCAATGCACCTCCTGAAGGGTCCAATGCCCTTGTCAAGCTTGCAATGCGAATCCTTACACCTATTGCCAATTCTGCCGGCTGCGAGCGCACTTTCAGTCTATTTGGATCTATTCATACAAAATACCGTAACAGGCTCAAGTCAGAGAAGGTACACAAGACTGGTGTTGTCAAGATGGATATCAAGCGAAGCCAGCTTGCAGAAGGACATGGGACAAACCGTTCAAAGCGGAAATTTGGACAAATGGAGTCCCCATCAGATGAAAACTCTCCCAACACACCTCTTGATGCCTCCGACTTCCATGCACTTGCAGACTTGCTCATCAATGAAGCCAATGATGATGACATTGAACCCAATCCTTCCCAAATCCATGTTGCAGCCCAGCCATCCAATCCTGGGTCCACCTCCTCTCGTTGCGGACGTGGGAAAATAACACTTGGACAACTCTTTTCTTATGATCTGACTGAGGCTGCACTCAACAGTGGGACTGGATTGGACTTCTACTGGAGGGGAGGGATTCGGAACATTGAAGAGGAGCTCCAACAATGCGATGAAGATGATGAGGTTGAGGAATTGTTGACAAACCCAACACCAGTTTAAATTGCTTCGAGTTTTTTCACTTCTGCATCATTAATCTTCTTAATCTTACTGTACCCTAACCAAGCTACACTGTAGATAGTTCTCATAATACCAAAGTTGATAGTGTTCTGTACCCTAACCAATCTACATTGTAAATAGTTGGCATAATACTAAAGTTGATATTGTGTTTGGTCAATGTTTGGTTCTCATTGCGTGGGCACCGGAATACAGTTTCCGGAATAGCCGGTGTCCCACGGGGGGGTCATTGACCGGGTCAGTCCATGAACGGGGTCTGACCCTCAAATCATTGACCTTGTGGACTGACCCCGGTCAGATCCGTGTCAATGACAACACTGTTTGAGATGATATGTAAGAGGAAACAATATTACTTGGGTCATCCAATTTGGAAAGGGCAAAATAATCAATCCATTTTGCATCTTCTGGGTCTTGTCCTTTGAGCAACGTGAGGTATAGGGTCCTGTTGCGTAGGTTCCAATTGAGCACTATGGACTGGATAGTACGCGGGGTATCCAGCAGATTCAGCAGGGCAAGAGGCTCAGACTGAGACGGGAATTTGGGTGTGATGTACGGGGTAAGTTTTGAAACATGGAAAACATCATGAATCTTCCAACCAGAGGGCAATTCCAGGCGATAACTTTGAATGCCAATTCGCTGGATCACCTTGAAAGGACCATGACATCTATTTGTCGAGTGTTTTGGATGGACAAGTGGTCTTGAGACCCCTCGCATCCAGAAGAACCAAAGCACCAGGTTCAAGAGGCGGAGCAGCCCTATGCAAACGATCATAAGAGTGTTTCATTGCCACAGCAGCAAGGTTTAAAGCTGCCAGAGTTTCCTTAGAAAGTGCAGACATTTGTTTGGCAAACAGATTGGCACGAGGTACACCCAAAGCCATTTGACGCGCAGGAAGAAGAGGACGCAAGGGATAGCGGCCGTAGTTCAGGAAAAAGGGCGAGTACCCAGTCAAGGCATTGATCTTGTTGTTCACTGCAAACTCAGCACATGCTAACCACTCCACCCAGTCCAATTGATGTTGGTCACAAAAAATGCGTAGAAATTGTTCAATCTCTTGGTTTGAGTGTTCCGTTTGTCCATCTGTCTGAGGTCTCCGTGCAGTCGAAAGGTTTTCAGAAATACCCAGTAGTTGATTAAGTGCTTTAGTGAAGTTTGATACGAAAGTAGACCCTCGATCCGATATAATCCTCAACGGTAATCCAAAGTCTTTACAAACAAAATCCCAATATTTTTTAGCAGCGCCTTCCAATGTGATTATTTTATGACATGGGATCAAACAAACCATTTTCAAAAGGCAATCAACGCAAACCATTATTGAATAGAAGCCCTTGGAACTGGGGAGGTCAACAATGAAGTCGCAAGAGATAATTTGCCAATTTCCGTCCGGTGTTTCGTTTGGCGCCAGAAGTCCTAATGGTTTTTGGTGGAGAGGTTTAGTATGTTGACACGTTGGACAACCGTCAACATACAACCGGACATCTTTAGTTAATGAAGGCCACCAAAAACCGACTGGTGGCTACCACTTTTATCAATTAACATAGGCTTAAGCCTAGAGCCTCATATCTATAATTTTTAGGTTTTTATGAAAGAGATTTCATTAAATGTGTCTGCATCTTTCATTCATATCATACTGTATGTCTGCTTTTTTCATATCAATTTCATAAGTTTGCCTGGAGATTTCTTATATTTCTATTTCATTGAATATAGGCTACTATTTTATATATTATTAAAGCTGAATAATATGCTTTAAATTAATAATAAATATCTGTTGTGTGTTTGCCTATCTGCACCAGGTGCAGGGCCCCAATTAGAGATAAGTTTGGATTTGAGGCCAGAATATAACAGTAATATAAGTGCAAGAGCAAGGGAAAGGCATTTTGTAAGTCATGTGATTGCATTACATAATCATATCAAATAACAAAGACAGCATTTATTTATTATGATATGAAATTGCTAGGGAAATATAATGAAATCGTCAAGAAATCACAAAGAGAAAGCAATGAAATCGTCAATGAAATTGCCCAGGAAAGTTATGAAATTTGCAAGGAAAGCAAAGAATTCTCAATGAAAGAAAAGGATAGGCACTTTAATGAAAGGCCTTTCATAAAAACCAAGGAATTATAGATATGGGCCACAGGCTTGAGCTTAACTTATTGAAATGGTACTGCAGGCTTAAGCCTCAGTTATAGAAATACAGTGGTAGCCACCAGTGAAAAATCACGTTGAATGAGTTCCATCGTTTTTGAGCGACCAGGATGACCAGAACAAACCAAATCATGATTTTTGCGTATGATGCGCTCACACAATGAGTTGATGTTAGGTACATATATGCTATTGTACCAACAGACCAGATCGTTTGAAAAAGACCAGCCCGGCAAGTTAAGGTGCTTTGCAAAGACTCCGTTCAGGAGAGACTTCTGGGACTTGATTTCCGTTACAAAGGGGCTTTGCGTGTACTCCACTTCAGTCTGGCAAATGTGTTTGGGCTTGAGCAAAGTCACATTTGAGTTATCGTCGCAGCCCTTTTCATAGTCAGGAAGCCGCAAGAGGGCGTCGGCACAGATCATGGTAGCTCCCGGCTTGTGAATTAACATGAAGTCAAACTCTGACAGCTCCAAGGACCATTGGGCTTGCCGCCAATTCAACTTTTGGTTCGTCATAAAGTACTGGAGGTTCTTGTGGTTGGAGTGGATTTCAAACGCGGTGCCATGCAGGTACCGTCTCCAGTCTGCAAGTGCCCGCATGATAGACAGTAGTTAGCAGTCATGAATATTGTAGTTTTGCTCGACGTCATTCAAAGATTTTGAGTAGAAAGCCACCGGGCGCCAGTAGTTGTCCTGTAGTTGACTGACTACAGTGCCAGTGCATTAATTTGAAAGGGGGCATCATCAATTGGGAGTGCAAGAACGGGACCGTCGGAAGCAGCCTTTTGAAGGGCTAAGAATGCGTTGTTCTCAGCGGAAGTCCAGACCCAAGGAACAGATCCACACAGCCTATTCAGTGGGGTCGCAATTCTGGCAAAGTTTTGAACAAAGCGACAGTAAAAGTTGACAAATCCCAGGAATTGCTGGACATCCTTCTTGCAACGCGGTGTAGGCCAGGCGGTGATAGCTTCAATTTTCTTGGGGTCCATGCAAAGTTTGCCGTGAGATACAATAACTCCCAGATATTCCACTTCATTTGTCTCAAAAACACACTTCTCTGGGTTCAAGAAAAGTTTGTTGGCACTCAGAATCTCTAGGACCTCTTGCGTGATCAGCCGATGTGTCGAGACGTTGTCCGTGAAGATCAGAATATTGTCCATGTAAATGATTATATGACCCGCAGAGATGAGGTCTTGGAAAAGGTCATTCATCATAGTTTGGAAGGTCGCCGGCGAGTTTGTCAAACCGAAGAACATTACAAGGGGCAAGAGGGAGGCCAAACCTTAATTCCTAACACCCACCTCTTTGACAGGTGGGTCGAAACCGGTGTCCGGAGTCCTAATGTCAGCCACACTGGCGATTTGGACGCGTTTTGAAGTCAATTTTGAATTACCTTCCTCAGTTCTTGATTGAATCTTCCAGAATTTTATTTTCGACTACTACCTAGCTATGGCTTTCGGAATATGTAAAAATATCTGCCATTTTCAATGCGCAAGCAATGCCATGGTCTCGACAATGGTCTCGCCTATGTTTGGCGTTGATTACGTGCACGTGATGTAAGCAGCCATCTTAATTAACTGTTTTTCGCGCTTCATTCTTCATTCCGCTCTTCCACTGGGGAAAAGGCATTCGTTGTCGTCAATGTGCGCTGTCGAAGGGCGGTGGTATCATCTTCTTGTCTCTGTTAGCATTCTCCTCGACTATGGACTATACGGACAACATCCTGCCAGTGGCAGGCTCATCCAATGCCCTTGACACGCCAAATCATGATCTCAGTAATATGTTATATACTGCGCTATTATCTACTCTTATCACTAACTATACTTACTACATTTTGTTGTTTACTGTCAATAATTATTCCTACATGTATATAGTTCATCTCTTTGCTTTCTAATATCTAATGGCTTGCATTTCTGAATCATACAGAGGACTCGGAGACGCAAAACCAGCTTTCTCACTCAGGAACGGTGAAGATGAAAGAGGAAGGAGGTGTCGAGCCTCGAGGCTCGACTAACAGAAGCTAAGCTATACTAGGAAGGAGGCGACGCCGCGGGGGTGGTTTTTGGGGTCCCCGAATCTTTTGAGGTTGATGTCGAAAATCTTTGTACCGCCTCCCTCTTGACAAGGGGCTCAAACAGTCCACAATTGGTGATGAATGCCGCCTTATGCTTGTCGCCTTCTCAAACTCAAATATTGTTGTGGCCCCATCTGATGTCTAGTTTGGTAAAAAAGCGGGCGCCTTTCAGTTTGTCAATGAGCTCTGAGACGAGAGGGAGTGGATAGCGATTCTTGATGGTCATGTCGTTCAGGCAGCGATAATCTTGAATAGGGCAAAGTGAACCATTCTTTTTTTTCACAAAAAAGAAAGGCAAAGTGATAGGAGACTTTGAAGGATGGATACAACCGGAGCAAAGATGTTTGCCAAGAAAAGCATCAAGTTCGACTTGTTTGGCTTTTGACAGCGGGTAAATTTTGCTGGTGATTGATTTGGAGTCAGGCTTTAGTTCAATTGCATGGTCCCACGGGCGTCAAGGAGGTAAATGATCAAAGCCAGCTTTTGCAAATACTGGAGCAAAATCCTTGATGTATTGGTCAGGCAGGCTTGAGGACTCTTGCTGTCAACAGAGATAGTTCATGATAGCCGGGTCCAAGGACTGCTCCTTTTGTAGATCTTTGAGGATGTTTAGGTCTATACACAGGATGCAGTCATCATCATCACTCAGCTCCAAATTCAGGATATCAGTCCATTCCTGACTGGCGTCATCGTCATTTATAGGATCACATACTTTGTCCAGGCATCGCACTCGCTCAATGTCGGGGCCTAAGTTTTCAGATGTAGTCTCTCAAGAATGTTAGGTCATCTGTGTCTTTGAGTACTGGGGTACGGCAACATGGAGGACAGTCAATAAACCAAAGTAGGCCGGTACGCCAGTTTACATGAGGGTTGTGGTGTCGCAACCAGCCAAAGCCCAAGATGATATCCAATGATCCAGTGTTTGTGATGGAAAACATAAGAGTTTCAATCTGGTCCCCAATTGACAGTTGCAAGGTTGTTGAATGGGTTATAGACCCAGAAGCATTCAGAGAACCATCTGTGTTGTATACACCAATCGGATGAGGTAAGGTAGTTGTGGGCAAGTTGTGTTTTGATATGAATTCATGGTGAATGTAGCCTTTCCCAGTAGCTCCACAATCTAATAGGCATCCAGTCATGATTACAGGGCCATTAGTTGTGTGCAGGGAGATTGGGACAATAACAGAGTTTGTCAAATCAATTTTACAAATTCTATGACGACGGTACTTGTCTAGTTGCGCACGCGGAGCTCTAAGTTGTTTTACAATTTTGATGGCTAGATGTGAGTCCAGGAATAGGATGGCGTTTATTAAGGATACATCAATTTTGCGTTTACGACCATGGTGCACCCATTGTTCAAGAACATGTGTCACCGCCGCAATGTTGGGGTATAATTTGCGGCATTTTTTGATGATAGAATCTTCAGCCGACCGCTTAGCTAGATTAGGACCTGTAGACGCTATTGCCAAATGAGGGTTTAGCGTCAAAGGAAGGTCGTCAGGGTTGCAATCAACAGGAAAGCATAGTTCGTTGTTGGGGGACGGATTGCGTGTGCGTTGAAGATGTGATTTGCGGTCTTGGACTTTGATTATAGAAACAGGGGTCGATACAGGTTTTGCAGGAATAACAAAATCATCTATTGGGAGATCAGAGATAACTACGCTGTCTGACGCTGACAAGGACATATCCTTCACTTGTTGGAACCTACAAAACGCGAAGGAAGCTGCTCCATAACCCCAGTAAACACCTCGAGATCTTCTTCTTCCTCTTCGCCGAGTTCATCCGCATATTCCAATGTTTGGCATATTCGCTCAACATGAGCCTCTAAACCTTCAACATCCTCCAAAAACTGACGAGTCATTTTTCCGTTCTTCCTCTTGGTGGTACAATATTTTGATAGGTAGCATAATTTCCACATCCCCAACACAATGTACCTGAATTTGCAACAAATTTGGGTTTGGGTTAGGGCTGGGTAAGTAATATAGGTGTATCATACATTGACATATAATACATGTATTATACACGTATGTTACTAATCTTACAACGAGATGTCAAAAACGGCCGGTATTATATTTGTAATATATTCGTGAATGTTTGGCAGGCAACGCGGCACTTTGCTCATTCTAATCATGCTCACATTTGACCAAGAACACGGGTTACTGCCTTGAGTTCATCACCCACGGAGAAGAAATCAACCTTTCCCACCTACTTGATGCTGTAACCAATACAATACCCGACACTGAAAGCCCCGAATGGAAGGTATGGACCAAGCACATGGAGGCTGTCAATATTGCGTGGACACAAATCAAAGATGGTGAAGCCATCAACTTCCCAGAGGTCCGTAATCGGTTTTTTTTGTGCTCTTGTATACTGAATAATGGGTCCTTAGCCGCCATTGAGCAGATCAAATAGGAACACGACATCTGATGTGTTCCGTCAAGCTGACATGTACACACCCGATTCAACATCGGACACGGCTAAGAGAACAATATATGGCAGCCTCAAGCACAGGGTCAACAAGGACGAGCGAGATATGATAAGGCTCAAAGTCAAGGCAACACTGGATGGGGCAAACGGTGCAGGTCCTGCACGCAAGCCAAGGGAAGCAGCAGAGGCTCGGAGAGCAGGAAAACCACGCGACATGCTCAGTGATGAGTTGGTGATTCACTCCCTTGAGCCCACTGCTGGCAAACCTCGTGAAACCTCGGTGGTTGTATACTGCATTGGGTGTGATCGGCGCTCTGTTGGTCGTGGTCCAGGTCGTATTCGTTATCATGCAAGCTTGTGCGAGGTAAGTCAGACCTTTCCGGGTGTCATTGTTTCTACTAACACTATTTTTAGGAATTTTGAAAGAACTTTCCCTCTCTTCGAGTTGAGAACACAAAATCCCTCAACTCAAGGGCACTCTCGACGAAGAAAAGTGCTGTTGCTTTGGCTATGGCTCAATCGACGAAATCAGCAGGAGCTCGGCCCGCTCAGCCTCCACAACTCACAACTTTGACAACACATACTATGCATGCCTACATGAACTCAGCGAAGATCAGTGAGCACCAAGAGCAGCAAATCGAACTCAAGATGTTCCGAATGTTCATCTGTTGTGCGCTACCATGGACACTCATGGATTCTCTTCACTTCAAAGAGTTTGTCCATTCTCTTGCTCCCAACTATGTGGTGCCAGATCGTTCGGCTTTTTTCTCGACTCACCTTCCCCAGGAGGTTGCGGCTTGGGAACATGGTTTTGTTAAGTTCCTCGAAGGCAAGACAAATCTGACACTCTTGTTGGATGGATGGAGTACTTGTGCACAAGAGGAAGTCTACACATTCCACACCACAACTACTGAGCGATGTTCATTCTTCACCCATGGCAAGGTCTTTTGGGGTGTGTCCATCACAGGAGAGGTGTTAAAAGATGTGGCTTCTAAGGTAACATTCATTTGCTTTATTGAAACTTGAAGTCTAATCTCAATTGGATAGCTCTTGGTCACTTTTAATGCTGTCCAATTCAGTGCCATTGCAGGTGATGGCGGTCCAAACGTGCGAGCAGCAAAGCACAGGCTCTGTGAGAAGTACCGCTGGCTCTTGAACATTTATGACCCTTGTCACAACCTCAGTCTATACATGAAAGATCTGGGGCAGCTCTTCAAGCCAGTGAGTGGTTTCTCTAACATACCTTATTGTACTCCTGCTCATGGTGCCAATGCCTAGACACTTGCTACCGTTGGTGGTGTTGCCAATTACTTTGGACAATCCAACTAAGGACAGCTCATTTGACAAAAAACGAAAAAAAGACAATGTCTCACAAGGTATCAAGTCTAATTCAGAGACTCAATTCTCGTCGAGTTATTATCAGGTTGTCTCTGTTCACGATTGCATGAACTCAATCAAGACATGTGTCAGATCTGGTACTATAAGGTTTGACACTGCTGCGGTAAGGACAACACAATGTGTCATTAGAGAGGCTTGATGCTGACGGATTTTCCAGACAAAGAAGCTTAAGCCTTATGTTCAAGATGGTGCCCCACACTGGAAACTCATGTCAGACATGACTAATTTCATTGCACTCCTCTTGTCTGGGGCCAAAGCCATCCTCACACTTGAAGGTCAAAGTATTACATGCGCTGAGGTATTCTATGTTTGGGTTTGCATTGCATATGATCTGGAGCATGTCCTTTCGTTGGCAGCTCTTGATCTGCAAACTCACCGCGGTCAGATCATATACACGTACAACCACCGCTTTGCTCAAATGATGAAGGAGTCATCCCACCATCTTTTCTTCCTGGCCTATTATTTACATCCTCGTGTGTTTCTGTCTCTCTCTCAAACTTAAAGCATGCACTGATAATCATTGTTAAGTCTTTCGTCACCATGGTGGTGTTCAAATTACCATGCCAGTTCTCCGTGAAGGGCAAACCCTTTCCAAATCTCAATACCCTCACATTTTTGTAGTAATTCTTCGAGCGGCATTAGGTATCCTGTCAGATGAGCAATTTCGCTTCAATGACAGTGGTGGAGAGATGGCTGACCAGATGTGCAATGTGTTCATTGCTTATGCATACAATCGAGAGCCCTTCCGAAGCCGGCCTTGGACTCCGGACATCAAACCACTTGCATATTGGAACTCACTCTCACAAGATTCAGGTGCTTGCTTGATTGGGGTGCGTTTTTTTTCAACTCAATCACTGTAAGCAACCATTAACACAAAGCCCAGTGTGTCGCTGTGAAACTCTTCTCAATCTCACCGTCGGAAATTTGCAATGAGCGAACAGCTTCCCGTTTGGGATGGCAGAACTCTGCACGTCGATCTTCAATGACTCCGGAGCATCTCATCCAATCAACAAAGCTATACAACTTCTACACCAATGGCTTCAATGATACTAACAAATCCTCTCACTCTGCTCGTGTCCAGCTTCCCACCTATGCACCAAATCCAAACCAAGCAACTGTCCATTCAGCGCCTAACCTCATGGACCTGCTCAACACGGACAACATCGACCCGTTGACCATTGACATTGACAAACTTGAGGAGGAGTTATTCAACAATCCTGACCCGTACGACCTGGCAGAGACCAAACACATTGATGACAACCTTCAAGATTGCTCAGAGATCACCACACGCACCTCCATGTGGTTTGAGATTGCAAAGTACATCAAGCTCAATGACCCTAAGCTCAAAGCACTGCTTGAGAATGTCACTCATAATGGTCTTGCTGCACCGGGTTCTCTGCCATCTGGATTGTCTCAGCCAAAGGGAGTGGCAGGTGATTGGAACATAGATGTTTTTTTGCTTAGTGTGATGATTTTTGTGTTCTGCCAACGTTCTGCGGTTGCACCAAATTTTATGGTATGACGTAATATAATACATGTTACATACATAAACATACATATCTTACCAGACCTCCAGAAATATCCAATGATTGTGACAACCGGCAAATAATATATTACCCAGCCCTAGTTTGGGTGCGGATAATGATGGGGTATAGGCTGCACCAACAGCTGGTTTGGCCACGAGAGATGCTATCGGCGCCTGGCTCAAATTACTTGAGGGTTGAGGGCTTGTGACAGTTGAAGGGTGGAATGGAAAAGAGTTATACTTGCAAAAGGATGGAGTGGGGGCGTAGTAAGTGTTTGCCTCCGAGGATTCCCGTAGGTCCTGGTCGACTTGAAGAATCAATATTTTCCATTTGCGATATTTGGTCGGAGTCGGTCGACGACGAGAAACTTCCTCTCGAACCTCCTTCCGCAAGGCACGCTTCAATTCAAAAATAACACTCTCGTCGCAGAAACAAGCATTGTACTTGAGATCCTCAAAGTGAATAAAGAAGTCCTTGGCAGTGCGCTGTCCTTGAGTGACGATATGTAAATCCTTCTGGGCTTTCTCAACTTTGTGCGGATCACCAAAAGATTCAAGAACTCTAGACATGAAAGTATCCCAAGTAGGCATCAAAAATCCCAGAGAGAGCATTTTGTTATAATATGCGTTGCGCCAGTTTCTAGCACCGCCCTTGAAGTGTCCTAATGCAAAGCAAATCTTTGACTTGTCTGAAGGGTAGCCGGCAGGGCAGGCGATGAAGATGTTGCTGCAAGAGTTAAGGAAACTCTGGCTGTCCTTTACCGATCCATTAAAAGGGTCAGGGTCCGGCATTTTCATCTTTGCAACAGGAGCCAAGGGTGTATCAGGCCAAAATTGAGACTGGATAACATTGGACATCAGGATTTGGAAGGACTTAAACATATCGCGTTGTTGATCGGACATCGCCTGAGTAAAAGCTTTTGTGTTAGCCTCCAGAATGCGCCCAAGAGAATTGTAGTCAGTGCTAGGGGAACGGCGACGACTTTCACAGTGATGAGACAAAGCAGATGAACGGGATAGATGTGGTGGATGATTGCGCGCAATTTCGGTATCGTGTGTTTGGGTACTGAGGTCCTCGGGGCCAGTTTCGTCTCCCGGATTGTTTGCAGGTCCTTGAGATTCAATCTCATCGTTGTTGACGTCATCAGGATCATTGATAGATTGCAGAGGGTCGATAGGTCGCACATCAATCGGCTAATGGGCTGTGTACGAGGCTTTCGAGTTTTGGGCGCCATTCTCTAGAGACAAATATATGCATGATAGGGATCAAGAAAAAAGAAAAAGAATGACGAGAAGAATGACGAAGCCGGTAAAAAAGAGAATTATAGACAGAAAGAGAACGGAACAAAAGAGTAGAATCCAAAGGTACAAATGAAATTCGTTTCCAACGGTAGGAGGCAGCCATTCCTCCCCGACACAACTCTCTTTCTTGTCCAAGGGCTTATTGAGCCTGCAAACTGTCTCACGGAATCGACTGTCATGCCTGAAATAGGGTTGTTTATACAAACGCAGGCGCAGTGTACGAAAATCGAGACCTGCCTAGGGTTTCGCTACATATTAGTGATGTAAAACCGTATGAACAATGCACCCATATGCCTCGAGGTCAATTGCCACCATTTCCCCCCAAATGCAAACCTTGTCCGCAGACGAATGATACTCGCGCCCGAGGCGTTAACGTCACCCACCGCAATCAAATCACTCTCTTCCTTTACGGGACTTTCGAACCTGCGCCAAACCTTCAGGCAAGCAGCACCATGGGAGCATATCGACAACTCTGCAACATCACGCAATGCGTGAAACGCGTGGATTGTAATGCATGTACGTTGCTTCATTCTGCACGTCGGTTCGCATTTCGACGATCGGACTTTTTATATTATTGTGAAGAATGGTTTGAATTAGTTCCGCTGCTGACAGAGTCGGAACCCTTGCGAGGTTTTGACAGCGCCTCGTTGACGCGGAGTGAGGTTCTATTGTATATGGGCTAGCTGTCGTGACATCTGAACCGCGTCATCTAGTTAATTCAAATTTCATCATGGGAGATGACAGATGTTGGACGACGCAATCATTGCTAAAACCACTGAAATCGAGTAGCCGGCGGCTATCGAGAGCTGATTGGCGCCGTCAATCTGAAGTTTCATCGCGGGGTGCATGTGTACAAAACGAGCGGCATCAGTGACAAACCTGTGTCCGGTACTATCTCCTGACACGTTCACCGCGTCCCCATTGACATCCAGAGTTCCTCGAAAAATCGAATTGAATCAATTCATACAAGTATGTGACTACCTGAAAAAAAACATAACGGATAGCAACAGTCATAAGCGAGGCATAGCATGGCATGAGGAGTGCGTAAGGTGAATGCGAGGAAATGTACAGTAGGGTAGGTGGGTAGTATGTAATGATGAATGAATGGGGGTGGGTATGATCGACACAATGGGATAGAACTGACCGTTTTGTGGGTAGGCGATGTAATGATGTAGACACGGTGTAGAGGCAGTAGCAGTACTAGTAGTAAGAAGAGGAATGGGAATGATGCAGTGAACACGAAACGAAACGAGAGCAAGACGAAAGCAGGGTAATCGATGAATGAATCCAGGGTGAGACGGAGAAGAGGGAGTTGTATGTATGTTGAACAGGCAAGATTTTGATAGCTTGTAGTCAAAGTTGGAAAAGAGGTAAAGAGAAATCGTCAAGAAGAAGAGTGGACGCGCCGAAGTGAAGGTAGGCAGTGAGAAGGCGAAGGTGGAGAGAACCACAGGTCCATCAAATCCATCCATCCCCCGACCTGTATAACCAAACCTCGAATTTTATCCATACCAACCGTTTATCATCATCCCCCCAATTGCAAACATCCTCGCAAGTCAGACTGGCTCCGGTTTCATCCACGCCCTCTCCCCACCGTGCGACGAGCTATTACTGTTCGCCTCCGCCGCATCGACAGCCTCCAACAGCTCCGCATCCGCATCCGCATCGCCATCGCCATCGCCATCGCCATCTCCCTCCAACTCGCCATCGCCATCACCATCACCCTCGACTTCCATGTCCCCAGCCGCCTCCACAGCTCCGAGAATCTCCGCCTCCGCCTCCGCCTCTGCGTCCGCATCCGCATCGGCGTCCGTCTCATCCACGTCCATCCCCATCTGCGGCGATGTCGATCCGCGTACCCCTCTCGCCCCACCAGACGACGACCCGGAACCCACAGCCCCGCCCAGCGGCGACCTCTTGGCAGGAACCCCATTCGGATTCCCCATATCCGAGGCAGGAGGCGTAGGGCGGGCGCCAGCACCCCCTCTCACGCGCCCATTCCGGGAATTGGATCGGCTCTGGCCTGCTGAGCGAAGCCCGGGCGCGCCACGGCCGATATTGGAAATAGGGAGTTGGTCAGGATCGTGGTCCTGTTCGTCGTCATCGAGTGCGGCGATGGAGGGAGGCGGGGAGAGATGTCGCTTTAGAGCTGGGCTTGAGTGGGCGGTGCGCATGCTTGATTGGAGGTGTGTGGCGACCTCACGTTCCGAACGCGACGTGGACTGGGCGAAGCCAGAGGGGCCGTGTGAAGCTTGATGCGCGAGGATTGTATCTGAACGATGGATAGACCGTTCCGAGCCTTGTGAGAGGGGCGGTTCGGCGTGAGCGGAGGAACGGGGTTGGTGTTGTTGTTGTTGAACGGCGAGTTGTTGTTGCTGATTTTCGAGGGTTCCTCGACGCTCGACGCGTTTCATTTTCTTCCGACATCTGTAGCCACCAAGAATGTACAAGTCAGCCAAGGGATTTTGAAGACACGAAACAGCAAAGGATAAGAACAACGCCCGATCCCTACTGCCCGCCGCCACCATCTTCCCATTCGATCTGAACCCCGCTCGCGACATAGAAAGGGAACGCACCTATCACAAACGGTCCCGGGCCCCATGGGTCCCGGACCCCACTTCTCCACACACTTCCCGTCCTTATAGCGCCCTACCATCCCGCACTGTCGACATATTCGCTGCCCCTGTGCGTTGGTTGATGCGAACGGAACGGCGGTGGGTGCTGGTGCCGGTGCGCCGGCGGTGGTGATGCTGCCTGGGCCTGGTGGCGTTTCTAGGGAGGGACCTGAACCTGGGGGGGTGTTGGAAGTTGGTCAGTATTTGTTTTCGTGGCAATGAAACAAGATGAACAAAGGGACTTTCGGGCCAGGAAGGGGTTGACATCGTCGGGGTTACGAATAAGGAAAACGAAACGAGGAATGATCAGAGGCATTTGCGTAGATCAATCAGATGGACAAGGACTCGTATCGCGACGTGGTTGGCTAGGCCAATCGTCGGTACGCGATTGATGGACGGCTGCAGAAGCTGAATCAACCCAAGCGTCGGGTCGGGCGCAGGGTGACAGAGCCTCGTGAACGAAACGAGCGTCTTCCGAAATCATGACGAAATGCAATCAAGAAGACAAATAGTCAAGGGTAGGTTCGACATGTGAAGGCAAGAACAGGCGGAGAGAAATTTGAAGGAAAGACAAAGGAAACGAGCAAGCAGTGAAGAACAAGCACATACCTCCTAAACTAGCACTGCCTACGTTGGAATTTGGTCAGTATTTGTTTTGGACGGGGAAGATGGCAATGAAACAAGATGAACAAAGGGACTTTCGGGCCAGGAAGGGGTTGACATCGTCGGGGTTACGAATAAGGCAAACGAAACGACGAATGATCAGAGGCAAATGCGTAGATCAATCAGATGGACAAGGAAAGAAGGGGAGCAGAGAACCTCGTGTCGCGACGTGGTTGGCTAGGCCAATCGTCGGTACGACGGCATGGACGAGAGAAGAACCTCGTGTCGCGACGTGGTTGGCTAGGCCAATCGTCGGTACGCGATTGATGGACGGCTGCAGAAGCTGAATCATCCCAAGCGTCGGGAGGACCCCCGAATTTTAGGCCAAAGGATCGATCCCAAAAAACGGACAGGTTTTCCAAAATTTTGGAGGGTCGTCGAGACCTTGACCTTTTTGAACCGCACTCTCGAGAAACGTCCAAATCCGCGTTCAGAACGCGTGGGAATACTTTTCTGGTCCGGACAGGAATCCCAAAATCGTTGATTTTTGGGATCGATCCTTTGGCCTAAAATTCGGGGGTCCTGCGTCGGGTCGGGCGCAGGGTGACAGAGCCTCGTGAACGAAACGAGCGTCTGAAATCATGACGAAATGCAATCAAGAAGACAAATAGTCAAGGGAAGCGAAAGAAGGAAACGAGCAAGCAGTGAAGATCGAGAGAGAATCAAACACATACCTACGCCAATCGTATTCGGGAACTTGGGTTTCTTGATCGGTGCACCAGTCACCACCGGCGCGAAGATATGGGTCTGAATGACCTGCCCTGTCCTGCCTTCACCTCCGGCCTGCTGGCCCGCACCCCCCGGTCCACGCAAAGAGCTCATGGCAGGCTGCGCCGGTGCACTCTGGTTCGCGGGGTACGCAGCATTCGACGGGTGCTGAGGCGGGTACGGGTTCGTTGCCGTCGTAATGCCCGGATGGGGCCCATTCGACTGCGGGCGCGGGCTTTCCCCGTCCCTGTCGCCCCTCGAGCGGCGGTGGGGCATGGTCGACGAGCGCCCGAGGTGGTGGTGGTGGGGCGAGTCGACGTACGGTGTTCCGCTGCCGTTGGGGGTGCCCGCGCCGCCGCCTGCGTGCTCGTCGCCGGTGGTGGCGCGGAGGAGCATCTCGTCGACGTCGAGGGACGACTGGGAAGAGTGACTTCCTGAACGCGAGTGACTACGCGAATTAGGACGGTGTGAGTGGTGCTGCTGACCATGATGAGCGTGTCCATGACCACCACCGTGTGCATGGTGCCCCGAACCGTACTTGAGCACGCGGGGCTCCAGCCGCTGCTGCTGTGTCTGCATAAGTTGCTGCTGCTGCTGCTGTTGTTGTTGTTGCGCCTGGGCCTGTTGGCGTTGCTGGTGGCGAGGTTGCTGTTCATGGAAGTCGCGATCGGCTGGGTGTTGGATCTGTTGTTGCTGCTGTTGGACGGTTGGCACATACTGATCTAGAGCCAAAATGTCAGTGATACGGCAACGATATTGAGATGGGTAGACACTTACCAATAAATTCCGATGAAAATGGAGGCGGTGAGAGTCAGCGGCCGCGATCGGATGTATAGATTGAAGTGAAAAGAAGACGTACGGACTCGGAGTAGGACAGGCGAGGTTCTCTTCCCCGCTGATCATCAGTATTCGCACGCGATTGCTTGCTGGGCGGCTGGGCAGCGCTATACAAACCGTCGATGCTCGGTGTCCGATTAGGAATTGGATTCGGATTAGGGTGGGGAGGGAGAGAGGGAAAGACGCCGCCGGCACTGTAGCGCTGCTGGGACTGGGAAGGCTGATGATGATGGGAGCGCGAGTGCTGTCGCGAGGGCACATGCGGTGGGGCCATCGTCTGTGGCTGCTGCTGCTGATGGGAGGTGGGATCACGGGGGATGGGGGGCAGCACGAGTGAGCCAGATGCGCCGTCTGCGAGCCATGATGTCAGCGGTGCGGGCGTCTTTCGATCGCATTTCGAGCACGGTCTTATCCTCCTCAAGATCCCCCTGCCGATTCACGCTATTTTCGTCCAAAAACCGATCTTTTCAGGCACATCCTCGCTATTTTACATGTTTTTTGGTTCTAGTCTAACTACTTTTAGGTTAGACCGGTGAAATTTCGACAACTTCAAAACTCTCTTCCCCCTCTTTTTAATATTTGACCATAATTTCTCCTCCCCCGAAGGGCAGGGAGGAGAAAGTGCGAGGTTCGGTACCCCGCAAACCATCGAGAGCCGTCGGACTGAGTCAGAAAGAGGAATCGTACGTCGAGACCTGTCAAATAGAAGAACTGTCATTGTTGTCTTGCCTCGGCCGGGTCGTCTCGAGTGAGTCGGTTCGCTAACGTTGTGTCAATAACTTCTTCGAAATATTAATCGAGAACACTGCTTACCTAATTTCGTATCGAGTGGGGAATGGCTGAGCAAGTTGGCAGAGAGAACGGGCGCCTAAGGTCAGGCGCCGGAAGTTGCCGTGTACCGAATTTGAAATGGTGAAGGAGAGTGTTGGGTCGCAGAGGTTCGGTACGTCATCGTAGTATCTGACATCACAACACGTTGTGAGTAAGATGTTAAAGCCAATGTGATGTTGAACTGCTTACCTCGAAGTGTTCAAGCGCCGAGGTTCACTAAGTATTGAATGACCCGTGTCGAGTGCCGTCTTCGGTGAACCGTGAGTCGAGAGCTGTCTTGGGTGCGCAGAGGGCTCCATACGTCGACTTGGGACAAGTGCAGTGCTGGGGAAGTCGCAAGACACAGCTGTGTATGATTCAAACATGTAAGTAGAGTCCCTAGAAACTAGTATGACTCCTTACCGTATTGTGAGCAAGTGCCACGTCGTTGCGACACCGGTCACGGGAAGTCGATACATCCGCTTGGGGCATGTACGGATGCCTGAGGGGCTTGAAGTACGGTCACGGGAAGTCGTTATGTTGCCTTGGGGCATGTACCGGCATGAAGTAGGTAGGAAGTAGGTGTAAACCGTGATGTAGTTGATGGAAAGGGTTCCAGGAAGTCGACATTGCGTCGGGGCGTGTACGCGGCCTGAAGAAGTAGCAAGTGCCGCGTCGTTGGCACAGCGGTGACCGGAAGACGATACGTTGCCTCGGGGCATCAACGGGGCACGAAGGAGGAGCAAGAGCGGTGAGGGGAAGTCGATACGTTGCGTCGGGGCATGTACGAGTGCCAGACAGGCCTTATGAAGTAGCAAGTGCCGCGTCGTTGGCACAGCGGTCACGGGAAATCGATACGTTGCCTTGGGGCATGTACGACCAGGGCCTGAAGGAGTAGCATGGGCCGCGTCGTTGCAAGAGCAATGGCGGGAAGTCGATAAGCCGCCTCGGGGCATGTTCGAAGACCTGAGGGACTTGAAGGAGTAGCAAGAGCGGCGCCGTCGTAACAGCGGTCGTGGGAAATTGATACGTTGCGTCGGAGCATGTAGGGAGGTATGGGATAGGTTGAAAGCGAGATGTAGTTGAACCTATAAGTGTAAAGTAATTAGTGGGACAACACAACATTGTATGACAGATGACTGGACTTACGTGGCGTCGCAGTCGCAGCGCCTTGCGCTGCTCCTTTGTCCCTCCATACCAGCCCTATGTAATGAAATCGAAAGCTTGATAGAGATGTGGGCTGCGCTCGCCGCGCGGCCGAAATCCTGGCGAATTCGACGACGAAAAGACCAAAATATCGACATTACAATCTACCAATACCGTGTCATTGCAACGTAGTCCGCGGGAAGTCGATACGTCGTCTCGGGGCATGTATGGGGGCTGGATGTAGGTTGAACAGTTAAACAATGTTATAACAGATAGTGAAAGCTGCTGAACTTACGTGGCGTCGCAGCTTGCGCTGCTCCTTCGTCCCTCTATACCAGCCCTATGTAATGGCCAATGAGATCGAAAGCTTGATAGAGGTGTCGGTTGCGCTCGCCGCTCGGCCGAAATCCTGGCGAATTCAACGACGAAAAGACAAAAACATCGACATTACAATCTACCGATGCCGTCTTGTTGAAACGTCGACCGCGGGAAGTCGATACGTCGTCTCGGGGCATGTATGGGGGCCAGGAGTACGTTAAACAGCGATGTAGATGAACCTAAGATGGTAAACTCATCAGTAAGGTATCAACACTATGTATAGCGGACAGTGAAGGCCTACCTTGGCGTCGCAGCGCCTTGCGATGCTCCTTCGTCCCTCTATACCAGCCCTATGTAATGAAATCAAAAGCTTCATAGAGGTGTGGGCTGCGCTCGCCGCGCGGCCGAAATCCCGGGAGATTCGAGGACGAAAAGACCAAAACATCGACATTACAATCTACCAATGCCGTCTTGTTGAAACGTTGACCGCGGGAAGTCGATACGTCGTCTCGGGACGTGTACGGTGGCAAGGGAGAGCTTGTGCCGTTGTATATAGTGATAGGGGGTGCTTGATACATCGTGAGCAGCAATGGCAGGGAGTTGATGTTGAAGTACATTAGAACCTGTGAATTATGTCGGTACATTAGTCGGGCCCAGTAACAATGTATGTTAGCTGAAGCTTACCTAGTGTCGCAGCGCTTTGCGCTGCTCCATAAAACTGTCGTCGGATGACAACGAAGGTTTGATAAGACTGTGCAGGGCGCTCGCCGCGCGGCCAAAACCTTGGAAAATCCGACCTAAATTCGGTAAAAATTCACACCTTTCGGGATAAGCAATGTACAGTACTCACTGTTGAATGAAGACGTTTGCCGGACTTCCAGATATTGCGTTGAACTTCCTTGGGCTTCGTGTGGTGGAGGGCTAATTATTGAACGGTCAATAACGACGCAAGAAGGTCCAGCTGGTTGAGGATAGAGAGAAATTAGTGACCGAGATAGACCTCGAAAAAAAAACATACCTACTGGTTGAACGATGAGCAAGTGTAGTCGGCACCATGCTGGTAATGGGGGGGAGTTGACCGAAATTTGGCCATAGTCACACCGTAAAGTAGGAATGGATATAACGAAAGAAATTTGAAAAGGGGAGTCTTTTAAACACCTTCTATGCCAAGGCGGGCAGGTCCCCGTCTGGTGATTAAGATTCTCGTCATAGCGAGGAACAAGCATAGATTAGAATAACGTCTTTGAGTGAACGGTGGTGTGACGCGTTACATCACTTCTTCTTCCACTTCCACACCCAACGTTCGCTGTCGCATCCCAGCTCTGTTTCCTCGCGACCGCTCTCGTTTTATTTTGCTATAATAATTATTCTTGGGTTACACATACACACTCCTTTTAACCAAACTATCATAATCCACGTCTGATTGACACACCCACCTCGCACCAATATCTTCTGGCATGGCTGCCGAAAGGATAACTCAGAACCCACACCTTGAAGCTCTCCCAGATCATGCGGGGCCCCATTATGATGCAATTCGGGCTCTTTTGGTCAATACGGGCATCACTGATGAGCAAGCTGTCCAAACACTGAACACGTCGTGGACACGTTCCCACGAGGAGCGGATCCAAGCATGGGATCAACAAGTCATCGAGGATGCAGCAGCTCAGGAGGAAGAGCAACGTCTTGCTCAGGAGCAGGAGGATCAACAGCGTGCTCAAAGAGAGCTCGAGCTCGAAAACGAACGGCGAGAGGTTGAAAGGAAGAAGCCGAAAATGAACGATTTCAACGAAAACGCCATGGTCAATGACTTCATCGGCCCGCGTCCGTCTGCCTACGCCCTCCGCCGACTTGCCGACTTTGAATACGCTGAACTTTGGTACTTTACCCAAGAGGGCTGTGCTGATGCGATGCACCAACAGACCCAAAATGAAGATACCTTTGGCCTCTCGAAGATCGACGATGTGGTTTCCTTCAGGCCGGTATCCGCACTCAAAGCCTCGAAGAACGTCATACAAGACGTCGACCTCACCTGGCGCCAGATGGAAATTGCCAAAACGACGCTCATCCAACACATCACCAAGTGCGGCTGGCCTAAGAAAGTCATAACGACGCTCGCGGAATTCTTCATGAACCTCGAAGTCCACCATTACCGCCAACGAGCATATGGGGAGCATGCCCTCTTAGTCTACCAGGCACGCGTGCGACGGAATTGGCATGACCACCTGAAGCAGGACGGTGGCTTCAACATTGCGATTATCAACGAGACACTGCTACAGTCGATTCACCGTGAAATCATGGACAAAAAGCAAGCTGAGTCTCTAGATGAGGTCAGTCCTTCCCGTGAACCTTCGTTATGAACCCCACTCATCTTTGCCTTTCTTATTTTATGAATCTTATCAAACTCTTGAAAATATCGCATGTCATGCTATCGCTTGCTATTCCCTAATCGCTAAAATGGTGCATGCCCTCGCTACTGCTACTGCTACATGCTACCTGCTACCCGCTACCTGCTACCTGCTACTCGCTACTCGCTACACCTACATGCTACCGCTACACGCTATTGCTATATGCTACCGCTACATGCTATCACTACATGTTACAAAATATGCCATCGTTTATGCTATTTCAGATGCGCACACTCCGTGAAGTCTGCCTCACACCGAATTCCCGAGTAGGAAGGGACGATGCCAGGACCTCACGGCACAAATCTTATCGAGACCAACCTGAACGGCGGCAATTTAGCAGCAGCGGCCGGCCACGTCGCCCATCACGGTCGCGTTCTCCAAGCCGCCGCGGAAACGCCAGCACATCTCATCGACGTTCACCTCCGCCGCCTAATTATTCGCGTTTGCCCTTATCGTCTTCGTCGAAGCAGCCTCATTTTCAATCTGGCGCAGGCTCAAAAAGTCCACCAGTCTGCGCCCTCTGCCTCGGACGAGAAGCGCACGATGTATTCAAGTGTCAATCCGACACGAGTTGGGATGGAACAAAGGCCAGGTGTCACAAGAACGACCAAGGACGGCTTGTTACCCCAATGGGAACTGTCCTCTGCTTCGACTGGAATACTCGACGAGGATGTACAGGCCAGGGTCACGACGACCGCCACGAGTGCTCAGGGTGCGGAAACAAGGATCATGGCGCTCAGAACTGCCCTCGAGCTCAGAAAAAGCCAAGCGCTCACTCCGTATAATGCCGGCGCATGGGCATTACTCCTTCGCAAATGTAATTTACTTGCAAAATATCCCAACCTTCCCAACTCTTTATCCCGTGGATTCGACGTCGGAATACGGAGAATCTATGCGACGGCTGCACCTAGCAACAGCCCTACTCTTCACACTCAGTCAGAAGCTTACCAACAAATCGTTGACAGGGAATTCACATGTGGCCGTTATATTGGCCCTTGCTCTCAAGATGAAGTTGAAGCTCTTATTGGACCCTTTCAGTCGTCGCCACTCTCCTTGGTTCCTAAACCTGGAAAGCCCGGAAAATTCCGCGCTATCCATAACTTTTCATATCCTCGCATTCCTTCACTTCGCCTTTCATCAATTAACTATACCATTGACTCTAATGTGTATCCCTGCACCTGGGGTACATTTTCGACTATATGTTACACCATCTATAATCTACCCCCAGGCTCTCAAGCCTCTATTCGCGATGTTGCTGAGGCATATCGCACCATCCCTGTCGTTTGCAGTCAATGGCCTGGACTTGTGGTTAAACTCCGAGAAGAAAACTCGTTTGCCATCAACACCTGCAATAACTTTGGCCTCACCTCTGCTGGGGGAGTCTATGGCGAGCTCGGAGATGCCACCGCGGATGTCTTTCGTGCACAAGGAATTGGACCACTTTCGAAATGGGTCGATGACCATATATTCTTCCGTATTCGCTGTGAGTACCTCTCATCTTACAATGCCCAACGACAAGAATGGAGTAAGATCATTGCGAAAAACGGTGGTCGGGTCCAGTCAGGAAGTCGATACTGGTATCGAGGCGAAAAAATGCCAAATGACCTTTCCGCAGAATTTGACGAAGATGCTGCGAGTTCATTCAAGGACTATTCAGCTACTTCAATCCGTTCCGCAAATGATGCAGGTTTCTCCTACGCCGACACTGACATTGATGCTCTTTCAGAAAAACTGGGCATACCCTGGGAAGCTTCCAAAACGATTCCCTTCAACAACTCCGTCCCGTACCTTGGCTTTGACTGGAACCTCTCCCTATGCACAGTTTCGATCACGGCCGCAAAGAGGGCGAAATACAAGGCGGCTATTGAGGAATGGCTATCAAAATCAGTTCACACCTTGGACGAGGTACAAAAGCTTTACGGAAAGCTCCTCCATGTGTGCCTCGTTGTACCAGCAGGACGCGCTTACCTCACCAACTTGGAGGCCATGCTGGGGTTATTCAACTCAAGTCCTTTCGTGCCACGTCATGCCCCTCAAGACACAGCCAGAGACCTGTCGTGGTGGCTCAACATCCTCAATCACGCCAAAATCTCTCGGCACATCCCTGGTCCATGCATTGTTACGGACAGAGGTGCATTCTCAGATGCCAGCTCCGGTGTCGGGATCGGCATTATCATCGATGGAAGGTGGCGCGCTTGGCGCCTTATCCCTGGTTGGAAAGGAGAAGGTCGGGACATCGGATGGGCAGAAGCTGTTGGCTTTGAGTTTCTTATCCGCACTCTCATCACAGTCAGCACACCCGGAGAACATCTCAAGGTCTACGGCGACAATCGAGGAGTGGTTGAAGGCTGGTGGAAAGGAAGAAGTCGAAACAAAGAGACAAATCTTGTCTTCAGGCGAATCCACGACCTCTCAGCTATTCACCAATGCACTTTTATCACACGTTACGTCGCCAGCAAAGCGAACCCGGCTGACGAACCCTCACGCGGCATATACTACTCAACATCCCTGCTACTACCAGCCATCCACATCCCCGAAGACCTCCAACAATTTGTCGTCGACTACGACTGCAAACCTCTTCCCCATGAGCATGACCTCGCGGTTCGCGGAAACAATCCAAAACCCCTCCCAAAGCCCGAACGAGACCACACTCGCCGTGACCCAGATGTCGAGTTCGGCCCCATTGACAACTCCGAATGGTTCTAGACCCAGCAATCCATCCAATCGGCTCAGGCCCCGCGGACTGCGTGTCCAAAATTCGCCATCAATTGCACAAACAGTGTCCACGGCGAGGCCTTCTGCGTACAGCCCTCGTTTAACCCCCAACCCTTCCATCCTACGTCCTCATTGCCTTGCGCGAGATCGTCTTCGCCTATGGAAGCCCTTTATTTCATACATCAACCGACGGCATACCAACCTTTCACAGGTGGACATTGACCGTATTTTTACTGTCATGTCAAATGCATGGTCCGAATCGACGCACGAAGGATACAGTTCTGGCCTTTTGGTGTGGCATGTACACTGCGATAAAAGGTCGGTGCCAGAATCATTGCGTGCACCCGCCCATCACTCCTACATTGCCTCCTTTGTTGCAAGCCTGGCCGGCTCATATTCAGGCAAAACGGTCTCAAATTACCTCTACGGGCTCCGGGCTTGGCACCTTCTGCACAGCGTGGAATGGCGGCTAAATGTCCTCGAAATGGAGGCTCTTCTGAAAGGGGCGGCGAGACTCACACCAGACACATCCAAACGAAAGGCGAGGCAGCCGTACACACCCGAATTCATAGCTAAAGTTGGTGAACAGCTAGATCTTAATGCTCCGCTGGATGCATCGGTCTATGCCTGCCTCACAGATGGCTTTTACAGTGTAGTTCGTGTTGGTGAATTAACGGTTCCGCGGCTCAGTGCGTTTGACCCAACAAAACACGTCACACCAGCCAATCTTCGCACGGAAACCAATCAAAACGGCATGGAGGTAACAATCCTTCATGTCCCTCACACAAAAGCAGCACCATTAGAAGGCGAGGACGTCTACTGGAGCCGCCAGCATGGCCCCACTGACCCATACGAAGCCTTAGCAAATCACCGCCGGATCAACAACCCAGGTGATTCTGACCATCTCTTTGCATACCGACATAAAGGCCGCCTCCGCCCCCTCACGAAGAGTGCTTTTATCAAACGTATTGCCACGGCCGCCCGCGCCGCCGGCCTAGAACCCCTGCAAGGACATGGCCTCAGGATTGGAGCTACCCTTTTCTACCTTCTCCGTGGGGTACCATTCGAAGCTGTGAAAGTAATGGGTCGATGGAGCAGTGACGCCTTTCTAAGGTACCTACGAAAACATGCTCAAATTCTCACGCCATATATTCAGGCGGATCCCGACATTCACCGCACATTCTCTCAATTCATAATGCCTACACAAGCTATACTACAGGGTCGTCAATAGCAAACACATCCTTAAGGTAAGCCAAGCAGTCTACTCCTAGCATTTGGGTAACGAGACTCACTCGTCGCGTCGTTAGACTCCTAAAATTTGGGCTTCGCAGCTCGTCTCGTAGTTAGCTAGTTGGACTGCTTCTCGGGTCGGGAAGCGCTTCGCGCTTTCACCCACCTTGCTTACTCTACTTCTTCTTAATTAATCGGAATTCATCAATAGACACTATAGGTTTCATTATCCGCTTGAACACTGAGTGACAACGCAAAGATTAAGATTCTCGTCATAGCGAGGAACAAGCATAGATTAGAATAACGTCTTTGAGTGAACGGTGGTGTGACGCGTTACATCACTTCTTCTTCCACTTCCACACCCAACGTTCGCTGTCGCATCCCAGCTCTGTTTCCTCGCGACCGCTCTCGTTTTATTTTGCCCACCCGCCACACCCTTTATCTCAAACCCTCAATCTGACTCGAAAGCTATTCAACCTGTTACCTCTCGGGGAGCCATTGCAGCTTCGGGTTTGTGATTTTCCCGCCCGCCCTCGCAGCTCGTCTCGTAGTTAGCTAGTTGGACTGCTTCTCGGGTCGGGAAGCGCTTCGCGCTTTCACCCACCTTGCTTACTCTACTTCTTCTTAATTAATCGGAATTCATCAATAGACACTATAGGTTTCATTATCCGCTTGAACACTGAGTGACAACGCAAAGATGCAACCACAAACAACTCTGTTGATTGTCTCCTCGCTTCCCCTGCGTAGCGTCTACCGTTGTTCTACCGTAATCCTCTTCAATTAATTGATTAGGCTCATAGCACACTAGTTCAATTGTAAAGTGTCTTAAGCATAAACTCTACGGACGCAAGTAGAATAAGCAAGTAGCAGAACAATATGGAGAATTATGACCCAACATGTACATTACTACCTCTGCCCCTGATGGAATTAGCTATAGACCAAACGAAAAAACACGCCATAGTATTGTTTGATTAAATGACAACTGTAGACTAATGCGTGCAGGGCGGAAAATACTAATGATTCTGACGTGGGTAAGATATTGAAGACGGTTACATGATATTTACAAGGTTTACCGTCACACCGACTAAACATCTCAAGAACCTGTTATCGAGCCGCTCAACGGTGTTGCAAGTACAAATCTTCCCTTTGTTGAAATTGCGGCAGACGACAAATGAAAGGACTAGGACAGGTTAGTGCATACCGCCACTGCAATGAGATACTTCGCTTATCCAGTCCCCAAGATTTCCCCGTCCCAATGACTGCCCACTTTCCCTTCCAACGACCCAATCCATTCCTGTGGTAGAAGCGCTCACCCTGCTGTCAAGCCAAAGGTTCTGACCGACACAGTTTTGCGTGCAAAACACGCAGACGACGTATAAAGGGACCTGTGACGTGTCATACATGTAAGTTTGCGTTGCTACTTGCGTATTTTCATCTTCCTTACCTTCTACAGGTTATCCTCAGTCCCTCCCCCGGTCTCCAGAGTCCCGTTCCGAAGAAGCGACCGACACCGTCGTTTGTGCAAATTACGCGGACGACGTTAAAAGGGCTGGTGACGTGTCGTAGAAGTAAGTTGGCATTGCTGCTTGTGTATATCATCTTGCTTACCTTCCGCACCTTATTCTCAATCCCTCCCCCGGTCCCACCAACTCCCATTCCGAAGAAGGCCCAGCCTTGCGCCTCTGATATCCGTCCCCGCACCTGTCTTGCATTCAAACCGAACGTTGCCAGCAACGTTCTGCCCAGTGCCGTGTTTTGTAAGTGGGAGGGATCATGACAGACTGCAAGTGGAAGGGCCGAAACAAGTCAGTTCACGCTGCTGCTGATATGACGCTTGTTCTTGGTTGCCAGCCATCCCCGAAAGTAAGCGCCCGTTGTTATCGTCCATTAGTGCTGTGAACAACCGCTGACGTGTCGTGTATTTAGCACTTTCGGCGGTTTTGACTTGGAACGGAGAAGTGTGTGGTAGCTGTGCGATGTATTCAAGCTTGCGGAGCTTGTAGACAAATCCCGTTGACTTACCTTATACACTAGCGTCCTCTAAACGCACCACGTCAATCTAACACAAATGCCAAACCATCTTGTTGTTGTCCTGAGGTCTTCGCTTAAGATTTGCCGGCTTGTGATTCACGTGTCCCCAAATGCAGCAATGTAGATCAAAGGAGGTTCGTCGTTGTTGCATCGAGCGAGTCGCAGGAAGTGAAGCTGTGCAGTGGGGACAAACGAGGCGCGTCGTTTGGACTGGGCAAGCCGACGAGGTGTAAGTACAATTTTTGGATCATACAACGACATGTCACTGACTTGTATTTTGTTTCACGCAGCATCTCGTTTAGGTTATACACCACGCAAACCTACATGGCTGCCAGAGGGAGAGCGGTAACACTTGTTTGGATGGATTTCATGATTTTCGTCGCAGTACTAGAGTAACATACAAATGGGAACTCGCAAAGAGACAGGAATAGAATAGAGATAATGCAATAGATTCACCGTATACGAAAATGCAAGTAACATTAAGGCAACATCGTGAAATTGAGTGAGAAGGCAGAAAGCGATTCAAATTGTCCCGGAGATGTGAGTAAGTACGTGAACGTACAACGGTAAGTAAGCCAGAACCAACTCTTTATGTGTATCATGTACGTAGATGAGAGGTAAAACAATAGGGAGCAATAGATAGACATATCGCAGCTTACCATAGGTTTATTGGTCTGCATTATCTGTAAAGGCATAGAGGGAGCGCGGGCAGACGGGAAAGGAAAAGAGAGGAGAATAGAAGCATATGATACTCCAAGCAATGTCAGACGCATTACTACATTCGAAAACACATACCGTATTACTCCTATGATATCAGGGATGGCACATGGGACCATCGAGGAGCAGATACATCTCGTCAGATCTGTTGTAACCGTCAAATATCAAACAGACGTACCGTCATCGATTGAAGCGAGCACTTACACACGACATTAAAGGAGAACGGTTCCTGATTGAACGTACCTGATATATGACAGAGGATCTGGTGGAGCCAGCGACGATCTTCCGAATTTTCGTGAATGAGGGTGGCGTACTCGAACGAGCAAAATATCGTCCTGCTGTTCTAGGCATCCTTCAACAGTTCAAACGTCGTGTTTGAGAGTCGATATGTGGTCTGTATGTTCTGATATGTATTGTCAGTTCCGTGAGTCGACGGTCAATAAAAATGATAATACCTTCCATGATTATGTTACGCACCATCTCCTCGACCCCCAATTCGTCGTTTCCGCTCGTATCGCTGGAGTTCTTCTCTCGCTCGGGATGAGATATTCGTATTCCCGCATCAAGGAGCTCTCTCCCTGAGCTAGCGTCGGTTCAAGAGCGAGATCGCCGTCCTGAAATGCCCAGATCTATGTTTGCGGCTACCATGCGAATGCCAATGAAGCCCCTCGAATCAACGTCTCTGTACTTCGTGGTAATGCAAACGAGCAGTTAAACACGCCAGTGTGTTGAAGAGCTCCTGTATAATCAAACGATAGCGGGGACGGCACCAGAAAGATGGGGGTCATCGAAGAAAGAATACTAATTTGGAAAGTACCTATGTTGGCGCTCGAATATTGAACTGGCATTCCGCTAGCTATTGAAAGAAGCATTCAGAACGTCACTAACATAGTAAAACTCCTGAGTATACGTACCTGAATGATGACAGAAGATCTGACGAAGCAGTCAGATCTTCCGAGTTGCTTTGAATGAGTGTGGCGTACTCAAATGACGAAACGCCGTCTTGCTGTACTACACCTCTCTTCTGCGGTTCAAACGTCGTCATCATGAATCGATGTGTGGTCTGTATGTTTTAGTATGAGCTATGAGGTCGGTGGGTCGACGGTTAGTAAGATGAAGATACCTTTCACGATTCTACTACGTACCATCTCCTCCTTCCCCAATTCGTCGTTTCCGCTCAAATCTCTCGCGCTCTCCTTTCGCTTGGCATTAGGTATTGATGGTAGCATGATGAAAGATGCTTCCCTGAGCTAGTGTCGGCGCAAGCGCCAGTTACCCGTCCTGCAACGGCCGTATGTATACTTGCGGCTACTATGCGAATGCGACGTTTAACGCATATCCGAATGAGGCTGAGTAGTGGAGGGGACTGTGTATAGGTCTGTGAGTGGTGTATGCGAGATTCTGGATGTACACTCACCTGGATCTTGTCCAAGTCCCCGATATCCTCCTCCCCCTCCTCTTCCGAATCCCCTTCGACTTGAAACGCCGGATGCGAAAGAGCGCTCCAGATCACAGGCGCTAGTCCAGGTCCATCAAGGGTCGTCGGCTAGCAAGAGTTTTGGAAGCAGAAGTAGCCAGCGCAGTGGGCCTTTGTCTTGAAGGATTGTATTGCATGCAGGAAGAAGAGCACGAAACAAGAAGAATACAGTAGCCCTGCCAATTTCCATGTTTCCGAGATTCGGGTCCGTCCTTTCAATGGAAATCGTCTACTAGTGTGAGACTTGGCTTGCTGGGTATCTGGAAGGGGAGAGCGCAGATACGAGAGGGGGTTTGTGCTGGAATCCGTGGATATCAAAATAACGTCGAATAACAAAGGGGCTTCACGTCTTCTGTTCTATTTTCTGCGGCCGTCGGAGGGTATTGAGTACTGGTAGTGTTCAGGTTATCGTACAGGCAGCTGGAGCAAACGGGAGTGCGTTCAAAAGAATAACGGGACGGAGTGTGGACTTTGCGATCAAGTTCAACATGACGCCTCGCTTAGGTTTGTTGGTCCAAGACCCTGCACCTTTTCAACAAACCACCAGGTACCGAACACTTACTTGATATACACTAGTACAGGAAACATATATAACGAGAGCGAAAAGGCTCCTCTTTTTCATTCCACATTCCTTCCCTCACATTTCCCACTTCCTACCACATATTCGATACTTATTCGAAACACTGCCGACGTCGACATTGTGCGAGCGCACCGTTGATAATCCTCTTGTCATCGCTCGACATCGTCTCCTCATTATTAAATTACCCCGTGAGCTGGCAAGCACCGTAAGTCGCATAATTGTTTGAATTCTGTTGATTGGCACTCACGTTCGTTTCAGATTTTGCTCGCTGTCTATCGCTCGCAGCCGCCTCTTTTCTTTTTCTGTCGCCAACGTCGCGGCGCCTGTCATACGGAGCCCCCTTGGACTTGTGGGCACGCTGTGAAGGACCCAGTCTCTTGTGCGAATCACGCCCATAATGAATGGAAGGGCTAGTGAATGTATGCTCACGATCCAGCTCTCATATTGACACCTCACTCACCGTTCGCATGTTGTCCGCAGCCTTTCCTCAGCATCTTGCTCGCCCTCCCAATGTAGCTCAATGGGCCATCTACATCTCGAGGCCCTATCGTCGAGCCGAACGGTGTCACAGGTACGTTCTAGCCGACCCCGCGGACGTAGAATAGAAGGGTTGATGACCAGGTAGGTTGCCGCTTCTGCTTCCATATTGACACCTCATTCACCTTTCCGATATATTCTTAGCCTTTCCCTCAGTGCCCCGCCTCCCTCATCTCAATAAACCCCGCCCCGCCCTTTCGATAGACCTTGCAACCGTTTGAGAAACCCGCCCCCGCCCTGTTGTCAAGCCTCCAAAGGGTGTCGTAAGTACGACCCCGCCTCTTGTTGGATTCACGGCGGACGACGACTGGAGGGGCCGTGCGCAAAGATGTAAGCTCACACCGCTGGTGCAATCCGGCATTCCACTTACCTGATACCAGCCTTGACTGTCCGCTTCCCCTCGAGATGATGCCCGTACCATCCCTTCGATAGAAGCGCCGTGCCCTGCTGTCAAGTTGGATGGTTCTGACCGACGTCGTTTCCTGCACGTCGAATAGAAGGGCAGATGTCGTGTCATACAGGTAAATTCGAGCTTCTTGCACCCATTTCTATCTTGCTTACCTTCTGCCCACTCTTTCCCTCATCTCCCCATTCCCCTCCAGACGAAGCCTGTCGCGTTCCTTCAATGATCGTCACGATATCGAGATGCACCCACCTGCCGTCACCTTCTTGGCGAGCCGATTGGTATGGCAAACACGTTCGGACCATCCCACCTCTTGGTGGAATCCCGACGGACGACGAGGAGAAGGGTTGATACAGGTCAGTTAATGCTACTTACTGCTATGTGATTAGACCCTATACCAACGCCTTCTCTCAGTCCCCGTAGGCTGTCTCCCTTGCTATGACACATGGTCCTTTGCTTCCCAGCCAATCCGCAACGTAAGCGCCCGACGTTCGTCGTCGTTGTGACGAATAGCTGAAGTGTCTGGTGTCTAGAGCTCTTGTTTGACGGTTTCGACGCGAGATTGATAAGTATGGAACAGCTTCGGGATATACACAGATTGGTAAAGCTCGTAAACCACCACCACGCAATCCAATTCGATTTTTGGACTTCCGCTCAACGCCTCCCGTAGTAGACGATGGCCGACTCACGGTCTGCTGGCCTCTAGTCCTCTCGACATACCAAGACAACCCAATGCCACTACCCACCATCCCGTCGTCGTCCCGAGGTCTCGCTGAAGTAGTCGTCCATGCGTCCCCCGAAGGCGAGCGTGATGTCCGAGAAGAGTCGGGGGTTGCATCGAGCAGGTCCCAGAAAGGGAGGTAGTGGAGTGAGGCGGACGACGAGTAGAAGGGACATACAGTTACCTTCTGTGATACCATCACCTTCTCTCAGTCCCCGTAGGCCGGCTCCCTCGCTATGAAGCATGGCACCTTTGCTGTCTAGCGTGCTTGTCCGAAGGTTTTGAGAGGCGGGATACATGGTATGGGACAGTTTCGGGATATACATAAGCTGGTAGAGCTCGTCGTAGATGATCGCCGCCTCACGTTCTGCCAGCCTCTCGTCCTCTCGACACACCAGGACAACCCAAGGCCAATCCCCTCGTCGTCGTCCCGAAGCCTTCGCTCAAGTAGTTGGCTGTTGTACATGCGTCCCTTGAATGCGAACGTGGTGACCGAGAAGAGTCAGGTGTTGCGTTGAGCGAGGCTCATAACGGGAGGTAGTGCAGTGGGACAAGCGAGGGGTGTCGTTTGGATCGAGCTAGCCGTCGAGGTGCGACACGCTTTGAATTTTGCAACGATGTTGTAACTGTGGAATCCCGACGGACGACGACTGGAAGGGTCAGTACAGGTCAGTTCAGGCTACTGTTACTGCGATTGGACACTTCGCTTACCTTCTGGGATAGCAACACCGGCTGTCCCCCTCGCTATGACACATGGCTCTTTGCTTGCCAGCCATCCCGCAACGTAAGCGCCCGACGTTCGTCGTCGTTGTGACGAATTACTGACGTGTCTGGTGTGTCTAGCAAGCTTGTTCGGCGTTTTCGACGCGGATAGGTATGGGACAGGTTCGGGTTGTTCATAAGCTGGTAGAGCTCGTAGTAGACGATCGCCGACGCACGTCTTGCTAGCCTCTCGTCCTCTAGACGCACCAAGACAACCCAACGCCAATATCCATCATGTTGTCGTCGTCGTCCCGAGCCTTCGCTTCAGTAGTTGGCTGCCGTCCATGCTTCCACCAAATGCAGACCTAATGGCCAAGAGAGGTCAGGTGTTGCATCGAGCAAGTGTCAGATGAGAGATGTGGTGTAGTGGGGATAAGCGAGGGATGTCGTTTGGATCGGGGTAGCCGTCGAGGTGTGATTTGAATCGTGCAACGACGTTGCAACTGACTTGTAATTAGATTCACCCTCACTACGACACATGGCCTTGCCAGCAATCCCGCAACGTAAGCGCACGACGGTCGTCGTCGTTGTGATGGGCTTGTTCAACATTTTCGACGCGGGATAGGTATGGGACAGCTTCGGGATGTACATAAGCTGGTAGAGCTCGTAGTAGATGATCGCTAGCCTCTCGTACGCGACCTCCTTTACCGCTGTGAACAGCTTCCAACCTCTCCAAACCCTGCGGTCTGCCCTCGGGTATCTAGTACCCACTGAGAATTCATTTTTATTATTGTTCATGGCTGGCAGGAGTCTCGAGGGAGTCCCCTCTGCCGGAACAGCTGCGATTAGCCATTTCTCCTCGAGACGACACTCTTTCTTGTCCAAGGGCTTATTGAGGCTGCAAAACCGTCTCACGGAATCGAAATAGGGTTGTTTATACAAACGCAGGCGCAGTCTACCTGCCTAGGGTTTCGCTACATATTAGTGATGTAAAACCGTATTCACAATGCACCCATGATGCCTCGAGTTCAGTTGCCACCATTTTCCCCCAAATACAAACCTTGTCCGCAGACGAATGATACTCGCGCCCGAGGCGTTAACGTCACCCACCGCAATCAAATCACTCTCTTTCTTTACGGGACTTTCGAACCTGCGCCAAACCTTCAGGCAAGCAGCACCATGGGAGCATATCAACAACTCTGCAACATCACGCAATGCGTGAAACGCGTGGATTTTAATGCATGTACATTGCTTCATTCTGCACGTCGGATCAAATCGAGGGTTCGCATTTCGACGATATTATTGTGAAGAATGGTTTGAATTAGTTCCGCTGCTGACAGAGTCGGAACCCTTGCGAGGTTGTGACAGCGCCTCGTTGACGTGGAGTGAGGTCGTTGGTATGTGGGCTAGCATCTGAACCGCGTCATCTAGTTAATTCAAATTTCATTACGGGAGATGACAGATGTTGGACGACGCAATCATTGCTAAAACCACTGAAATCGAGTAGCCGGCGGCTATCGAGAGCTGATTGGCGCCGTCAATCTGAAGTTTCATCGCGGGGTCCATGTGTATAAAACGAGCGGCATCAGTGACATACCTGTGTCCGGTACTATCTCCTGACATGTTCACCGCGTCCCCATTGACATTTAGAGTTCCTCGAAAAATCGAATTGAATCAATTCATACAAGTATGTGACTACCTGAAAAAAAACATAACGGATAGCAACAGTCATAAGCGAGGCATAGCATGGCATGGAGTGCGTAAAGTGAATGCGAAGAAGTGTACAGTAGGGTAGGTGGGTAGTATGTAATGATGAATGAATGGGGGTGGGTATGATCTACACAATGGGATAGAACTGACGGTTTTGTGGGTAGGCGATGTAATGATGTAAACACGGTGTAGAGGCAGTAGCAGTACTAGTAGTAAGAAGAGGAATGGGAATGATGCAGTGAACACGAAACGAGACGAGAGCAAGACGAAAGCAGGGTAATCGATGAATGAATCCAGGGTGAGACGGAGAAGAGGGAGTTGTATGTATGTTGAACAGGCAAGATTTTGATAGCTTGTAGTCAAAGTTGGAAAAGAGGTAAAGAGAAATCGTCAAGAAGAAGAGTGGACGCGCCGAAGTGAAGGTAGGCAGTGAGAAGGCGAAGGTGGAGAGAACCACAGGTCCATCAAATCCATCCATCCCCCGACCTGTATAACCAAACCTCGAATTTTATCCATACCAACCCTTTATCATCCTCGCAAGTCAGACTGGCTCCGGTTTCATCCACGCCCTCTCCCCACCGTGCGACGAGCTATTACTGTTCGCCTCCGCCGCATCGACAGCCTCCAACAGCTCCGCATCCGCATCCGCATCACCATCGCCATCGCCATCGCCATCTCCCTCCAACTCGCCATCGCCATCACCATCACCCTCGACTTCCATATCCCCAGCCGCCTCGACAGCTCCGAGAATTTCCGCCTCCGCCTCCGCCTCTGCGTCCGCATCCGCATCGGCGTCCGTCTCATCCACGTCCATCCCCATCTGCGGCGATGTCGATCCGCGTACCCCTCTCGCCCCACCAGACGACGACCCGGAACCCACAGCGCCGCCCAGCGGCGACCTCTTGGCAGGAACCCCATTCGGATTCCCCATATCCGAGGCAGGAGGCGTAGGGCGGGCGCCAGCACCCCCTCTCACGCGCCCATTCCGGGAATTGGATCGGCTCTGGCCTGCTGACCGAAGCCCGGGCGCGCCACGGCCGATATTGGAAATAGGGAGTTGGTCAGGATCGTGTTCCTGTTCGTCGTCATCAAGTGCGGCGATGGAGGGAGGCGGGGAGAGATGTCGCTTTAGAGCTGGGCTTGAGTGGGCGGTGCGCATGCTTGATTGGAGGTGTGTGGCGACCTCACGTTCCGAACGCGACGTGGACTGGGCGAAGCCAGAGGGGCCGTGTGAAGCTTGATGCGCGAGGATTGTATCTGAACGATGGATAGACCGTTCCAAGCCTTGTGAGAGGGGCGGTTCGGCGTGAGCGGAGGAACGGGGTTGGTGTTGTTGTTGTTGAACGGCGAGTTGTTGTTGCTGATTTTCGAGGGTTCCTCGACGCTCGACGCGTTTCATTTTCTTCCGACATCTGTAGCCAACAAGAATGTACAAGTCAGCCAAGGGATTTTGAAGACACGAAACAGCAAAGGATAAGAACAACGCGCGATCCCTACTGCCCGCCGCCACCATCTTCCCATTCCATCTGAACCCCGCTCGCGACATAGAAAGGGAACGCACCTATCACAAACGGTCCCAGGCCCCATGGGTCCCGGACCCCACTTCTCCACACACTTGCCGTCCTTGTAGCGTCCTACCATCCCGCACTGTCGACATATTCGCTGCCCCTGTGCGTTGGTTGATGCGAACGGAACGGCGGTGGGTGCTGGTGCCGGTGCGCCGGCGGTGGTGATGCTGCCTGGGCCTGGTGGTGTTTCTAGGGAGGGACCTGAACCTGGGGGTGGTCAGTGTTTGTTTTGGACGGGGGAGATGGCAATGAAACAAGATGAACAAGGCCAGGAAGGGGTTGACATCGTCGGGGTTACGAATAAGGAAAACGAAACGAGGAATGATCAGAGGCATTTGCGCAGATCAATCAGATGGACAAGGACTCGTGTCGCGACGTGGTTGGCTAGGCCAATCGTCGGTACGCGGTTGATGGACGGCTGCAGAAGCTGAATCAACCCAAGCGTCGGGTCGGGCGCAGGGTGACAGAGCCTCGTGAACGAAACGAGCGTCTGAAATCATGACGAAATGCAATCAAGAAGACAAGGGTAGGTTCGACATGTGAAGGCAAGAACAGGCGGAGAGAAATTTGAAGGAAGCGAAAGAAGGAAACGAGCAGCAGTGAAGAACAAGAAATCGAGATTAGACGAGAGAGAATCAAACACATACCTCCTAAACTAGCACTGCCTACCCCAATGGTATTCGGGAACTTGGGTTTCTTGATCGGTGCACCCGTCACCACCGGCGCGAAGATATGGGTCTGAATAACCTGCCCTGTCCTGCCTTCACCTCCGGCCTGCTGGCCCGCACCCCCCGGACCACGCAAAGAGCTCATGGCAGGCTGCGCCGGTGCACTCTGGTTCGCGGGATACGCGGCATTCGACGGGTGCTGAGGCGGGTACGGGTTCGTTGCCGTCGTGATGCCCGGATGGGGCCCATTCGACTGGGGGCGCGGGCTTTCCCCGTCCCTGTCGCCCCTCGAGCGGCGGTGGGGCATGGTGGACGAGCGCCCGAGGTGGTGGTGGTGCGGCGAGTCGACGTACGGTGTTCCGCTGCCGTTGGGGGTGCCGGCGCCGCCGCCGCCTGCGTGCTCGTCGCCGGTGGTGGCGCGGAGGAGCATCTCGTCGACGTCGAGGGACGACTGGGAAGAGTGACTTCCTGAACGCGAGTGACTGTGTGAGTGGTGCTGCTGACCATGATGAGCGTGTCCATGACCACCACCGTGTGCATGGTGCCCTGAACCGTACTTGAGCACGCGGGGCTCCAGCCGCTGCTGCTGTGTCTGCATCAGTTGCTGCTGCTGCTGTTGCTGTTGTTGTTGCGCCTGGGCCTGTTGACGTTGCTGGTGGCAAAGTTGCTGTTCATGAAAGTCGCATCGGCTGGGTGTTGGATCTGTTGTTGTTGCTGTTGGACGGCTGGCACATACTGATCTAGAGCCATGGTGTCAGTCATAAACGATATAGAGATGGGGTAGACACTTACCAATACATTCCGATGAAAGTGGAGAAGGAGAGTCAGCGGCCGCGATGGGATGTAGGGATTGAAGTGAACAGAAGACGTACGGACTCGGAGTAGGACACGCGAGGTTCTCTTCCCCGCTGCTCATCAGTATTCGCACACGATCGCTTGCTGGGCGGCTGGGCTGCGCTATACAACCATCGATGCTCGGCGCTGATTAGGAATTGGATTAGGATTCGGGTGGGGAGAGAGAGAGGGAAAGACGCCGCCGGCACTGTAGCGCTGCTGTGACTGCGAAGGCTGATGGTGATGGGAGCGCGAGTGCTGTCGCGCGGGCACATGCGGTGGGGCCATCGTCTGTGGCGGCTGCTGCTGATGGGAGGTGGGATTACGGGGGACGGGGGGCAGCACGAGTGAGCCGGATGTGCCGTCTGCGAGGCAGGAGAAAGCGGTGCGGGCGTCTTTCGATCGGATTTCGAGCACGGTCAGGTAGCGTTTACCCTCCTTACGATCCCCCTGCCGATTCACGCTATTTTCGTCCAAAAACCGATATTTTCAGGCACATCCCCGCTATTCTACATGTTTTTTGGTTCTAGTCTAACTACTTTTAGGTTAGACCGGTGAAATTTCGACAAGTTCAAAACTCTCTTCCCCCTCTTTTTAATATTTGACCATAATTTCTCCTCCCCCGAAGGGCAGGGAGGAGAAAGTGCGAGGTTCGGTACCCCGCAAACCATCGAGAGCCGTCGGAGTGAGTCAGAGAGAAGAAATCGTACGTCGAGACCTGTCACATTAGAAGGGCTGTCAAGCGCGGATTTGGGAATCGTTGTCTTGTTTGTCTCGAGTGAGTCGGTTCGCTAACGATGTGTCAGTGACTTCTTCAAACGAATGACAAAGAACACTGCTTACCTAATTTCGTATCGAGTGGGGAATGGTTGAGCAAGTCGGCCAGAGAGAACGGGCGCCTAAGGTCAGGCGCCGGAAGATGCCGTGTACCGTGAAGGTGAGTAGAGTGCCGTGTTTGCGTCGCAGAGGTTCGGTACGTCATCGTAGTATCTGATATCACAACACGTTGTGAGTAAGTTATTGAAATGAAGATAATGGCGAACTGCCTACCTCAAAGTGTTCAAGTGCCGAGGTTCAATAAGTATTGAATGACCCGTGTCGAGTGCCGTCTTCGGTGAACCGTGAGTCGAGAGCTGTCTTGGGTGCTCAGAGGCTCCATACGTCGACTTGGGACAAGTGCAGTGCCGAGGAAGTCGGTAAAGCCACAGCTGTGTATGATTCAAACATGTAAGTAGAATCCCTAGAAACTAGTATGACTCCTTACCGTATTGTGAACAAGTGCCAGCGTCGTTGCGACACCGGTCACGGGAAGTCGATACATCCGCTTGGGGCATGTACGGATGCCTGAGGGGCTTGAAGTAGTACACGTCGTTGCGACAGCGGTCACGGGAAGTCGTTATGTTGCCTTGGGGCATGTACGGGCATGAAGTAGGTAGGAAGTAGGTGTAAACCGTGATGTAGTTGATGTAAAGGGTCACAGGAAGTCGACATTGCGTCGGGGCGTGTACGGGGCCTGGAGAAGTAGCAAGTGCCGCGTCATTACGACAGCGGTGACCGGAAGACGATACGTTGCCTCGGGGCATCAACGGGGCACGAAGGAGGAGCAAGAGCGGTGAGGGGAAGTCGATACATTGCGTCGGGGCATGTACGGGTGCCAGAGAGGCCTTATGAAGTAGCAAGTGCCGCGTCGTTGGCACAGCGGTCACGGGAAATCGATACGTTGCCTTGGGGCATGTACGACGAGGGCCTGAAGGAGTAGCAAGGGCCGCGTCGTTGCAAGAGCGATGGCGGGAAGTCGATACTTTGCCTTGGACCATAAACGGGGTATGAAGGAGGAGCAAGTACCATGTCATTGCAGCGGCGGTCACGGGAAGTCGATACGTTGCCTTGGGACATACATGGGGTGTGAGAGGCCTGAAGTAGTATCAAGTGCCGCGTCGTTGCAGCAGCGGTCACCGGAAGTCGATACATCGCCTTGGGGCATGTACAACGAGGGCCTGAAGGAGTAGCATGGGCCGCGTCGTTGCAAGAGCGATGGCGGGAAGTCGATAAGCCGCCTCGGGGCATCTTCGAAGGCCTGAGGGTCTTGAAGGAGTAGCAAGAGCGGCGCCGTCGTAACAGCGCTCGCGGGAAATCGATACGTTGCGTCGGAGCATGTAGGGAGGTATGGGGTAGGTTGAAAGCGAGATGTAGTTGAACCTATAAGTGTAAAGTAATTAGTGGGACGACACGACATTGTATGACAGATGATTAGACTTACGTGGCGTCGCAGCGCCCTGCGCTGCTCCTTCGTCCCTCCATACCAGCCCTATGTAATGAAATCGAAAGCTTGATAGAGGTGTGGGTGCGCTCGCCGCGCGGCCGAAATCCCGGGAGATTCGACGACAAAAAGACCAAAACATCGAGGTTACAATCTACCGATGCCGTCTTGTTGAAACGTCGACCGCGGGAAGTCGATACGTCGTCTCGGGGCATGTATGGGGGCCAGGAGTAGGTTGAACAGTGATATCGTTGAACCTAAGATGGTAAAGTCATCAGTAAGGTATCAACACTATGTATAGCGGACAGTGAAGGCCTACCTTGGCGTCACAGCGCTTTGCGCTGCTCCTTACTTCCAATAACAGCGCAGTGTGATGCCCAATGATATCGAAGGCTTGCTAGAAATATGGGGCGCGCTCGCCGCGCGGCCGAAATCCCGGGAGATTCGACGACAAAAAGACCCAAACATCGATGTTATGGTCTACCGAGGCTGTCTTGTTGAAACGTCGACCGCGGGAAGTCGATACGTCGTCTCGGGACGTGTACGGTGGCAAGGGAGAGCTTGTGCCGTTGTATATAGTGATAGGGGGTGCTTGATACATCGTGAGCAGCAACGGCAGGGAGTTGATGTTGTCTTTGGGCAAGAAGTACATTAGAACCTGTGAATTATGTCGGTACATTAGTCGGGCCCAGTAACAATGTATGTTAGCTGAAGCTTACCTAGTGTCGCAGCGCCTTGCGCTGCTCCATAAAACTGTCGTCGGATGAGCAGGCCGCTCGCTGCGCGGCCAAAACCTTTGGAAATCCGACCCTAAATTCGGTAAATATTCACATCTTTTGGGATAGCAATGTACAGTACTCACTGTCGAATGAAGACGTTTGCCGGACTTCCAAGTATTGCGTTGGACTTTCTTGGCTTCGTGTGGTGAAGGGCTAATTATTGGACAGTCAATAACGACGCAGGCTGGTAGAGGATAGAGAGATGGTTAGTGACCGAGATAGACCTCAAAAAAAAAACATACCTACTGGTTGAACGATGAGCAAGAGTAGTCGGCACCGTGCTGGTAATGGGGGGAAGTTGACCGAAATTTGGCCATAGTGACAGCGTAAAGTAGGAATGGATATATGGAAAGAATTTCGAGAAGGGGAATCTTTTAAACACTTTCATGCCAAGGCGGGCAGGTCCCCGTCTGGTGATGCAACCCCAAACAACTCTGTTGATTGTCTCTTCGCTTCCCCTGCGTAGCGTCTACTGTTGTTCTACCGTAATCCTCTTCAATTAATTGATTAGTCTCATAGCACACTAGTTCAATTGTAAAGTGTCTTAAGCATAAACTCTACGGACACAAGTAGAATAAGCAAGTAGCAAAACAATATGGAGAACTATGACCCAACATGTACATTACTACCTCTGCCCCTGATAGAATTAGCCATAGACCAAACGAAAAAACACGCCATATTGTTTGATTAAATGATGACTGTAGACTAATGCGTGCAGGGCGGAAAATACTAATGATTCTGACGTGGGTTATGGCAATGAGATACTTCGCTTATCCAGTCCCCAAGATTCCCCCGTCCCAATGACCTGCCCACTTTCCCTCCCAACAACCCCAGCCCACTCCTGTGGTAGAAGCGCTCACCCTGCTGTCAAGCTAATGTTCCTGACCGACACAATTTTGCGTGCAAAGTACGCGGACGACATAGAGGAGGGCTGGTGACGTGTCGTACAAATACGTTCGTGCGCATTTCACCTTGCTTACCTTCTACAACTTATCCTCAATCCCTCCCCCGGTCTCGCAGATTCCATTCCGAAGAAGCAAACGACACTGTCTCTTTATGAAAATTACGCAGACGACGTTCGGAAGGGCTGGTGACGTGTCATACAGGTAAGTTCGCGTTGCTGCTTGCGTATTTCATCTTGCTTACCTTCTCCCTCCCCCGGTCTCCCACCTACCATTTTGAAGAAGCCCCAGTCCTTCGCCTTTGACATCCGTCACCGCTGGAGGCGCCCGTCAAACCGAATGGTGTTGCCAGCAAGGTTCCGACCAATCCCATGTTTTGTAAGTAGTCAGGATTGTGGCAGACGACGAGTGGAAGGGCAGAGACAGGTCAGTTTATGCTGCTGCTGATATGACGCTTGTTCTTGGTTGCCAGCTGTCCCGAAAGGTAAGCGCCCATCGTTATCGTTTGCTGGCGCTGTGAACAACCGCTGACGTGTCTTGTTTTAGGGCTTGTTTTCGGCGGTTTCGACGCTGTATAGAGAGGTTGTGGGATAACTGTGGGATGTATAGCAAGCTTGCGAAGCTTGTAGACAATTCTGTCGACTTACTTTACACGCTAGCGTTCTGTCAATGCACCACGTCAATCTACATGCCAATCCATCTCGTTGTTGTCGCAAAATCTTTCCGTTAAGTAGTGCTGGCTTGTGATTCACGTGTCCCCAAATGCAAGCGATGTTGGTGGAGGGAATTGCGCAGGTGTTACATCGAGCGAGTCGCAGAAAGTGAAGTTGTGCAATGGGGACAAACGAGGCGTGTCGTTTGGACTGGACTAGCCGACGAGGTGTAAGTACAATTTTTGGATCATACAACGACATGTCACTGACTTGTTTTTGATTCACGCAGCATCTCGTCAAGGTTATACACCACGCAAATCTACGTGGCTGCTGGACAGATAGCGAATACATTTGTGTGGGTGAACTTCATGATTTTCGTCCAAGTACTAGAAGTACTAGAGTATCATACAAAGGGGAACTCGTAAAAAGAGAGGAATAGAATAGGGACAATGTCAAGGATTCACCGTATACGCAAATGCAAGTAACTTTAAGGAAACATCGTGAAAATAAGTGACAAGACAGAAAGTGATTCAAATTGTCCCGGAGATGTGAGTAAGTACATGAACGTACAACGGTAAGTAAGCCAGAACCAACTCTTTATGTGTATCATGTACGTAGATGAGAGGTAAAACAATGGGGAGCGATAGATAGACTTGTTGCAGCTTACCTGGGTTGCATTATCTGTAAAGATGCATGGAGGGCAGCGCGAGGAGATGGGAAAGGAAAAGGGACGAGAATAGAAACGTTTGATACTCGAAACGATGACAGGCGCATTATTACATTCGCCAACACATACCGTATGACTCCCATGATATCAGGGATGGCACCATGGGACCATCGAAGAGCAGATACATCTCGTCAAATCTATCACCTTTGGAATATCAAATGGATGTACCGTCATCGATCTAAGCGAGCACTTACAGACGACATTAAAGGAGAACAGTGCCTGAATGAACTTACCTGATACATGCCAGAGGATCTGGTGGAGCCAGCGACGATCTTCCGAATTTCCGTGAATGAGCGTGGCGTACTCAAACAACGAAACGCCGTCTTGCTGTTCTACGCACCCTTCTGTAGTTCGAACGTCGAGGTTCATGGTATATATGTAACCTGTATGTTATCGTATGTGTTGTCAGTTCGGTGAGTCGACGGTCAGTAAAAATGAAGATACCTTTCATGATTATGATACGCACCATCTCCTCGACCTCCATTTCGTCGTTTCCGCTCGTATCGCTGGCGTTCTTCCCATGCTTGGCATTAGGTACGCGTATTCGCATCTGGGAGTGAAGTTCCCTGAGCTAGCATCGGCGCAAGCGCAAGATCGCCGTCCTGAAACGCCAGTGTGTGTTTTTGCGGCTATTATGCAAATGCGGATGAGGCCCCTCGAATTAACGTCTCTGTACTTCGTGGTACTCCAGACAGGCATCTACACATATAAGTATGTTGAAGAGCTCTGCAAATCGAAAGACAGCGGGGACGGCACCGAAAGGATGGGGGTCATCGAAGAAAGAATACTAATTTTGGTAAATACCTAGGTTGGCACTCGAATATCGAACTGGCATTCCGGTAGCTATTGAAAAGAGCATTCAGAACGTCACTAACATAGTAAAACTCCTGTATAAGCGTACCTGAATGATGACAGAAGATCTGGCGAAGCAGCCAGATCTTCCGAGTTGCTTTGAATGAGTGTGGCGTACTCAAATAACGAAACGCCGTCTTGCTGTACTACACCTCCTTTCGACGATTCAAACATCGTCATCATGTGACAATGTGTGGACTGTATGATTTTGTATGAGCTATGAGGTCGGTGGGTCGACGGTCAGTAAGATGAAGATACCTTTCACGGTTCTACCTTGCACCATCTCCTCCTTCCCCAATTCGTCGTTTCCGCTCAAATCTCTCGCGCTATCCTTTCGCTTGGCATTAGGTATTGATGGTGGCATGATGAAAGATGCTTCCCTGAGCTAGTGTCGGCGCAAGCGCCAGTTCCCCGTCCTGCAACGGCCGTATGTATACTTGCGGCTACTATGCGAATGCGACGTTTAACGCATATCCGAATGAGGCTGAGTAGCGGAGGGGACTGTCTATAGGTCTGTGAGTGATGTATGGGAGATACTGGATGAGCACTCACCTGGATCTTGTCCGACTCCCCAATATCCTCCTCCCCCTCCTCTTCCGAATCCCCTTCGACTTGAAACACCGGATGCGAAAGAGCGCTCCAGATCACAGGCGCTAGTCCAGGTCCATCAAGGGCCGTCAGCTAGCGAAAGTTTTGGAAGCAGAAGTAGCCAGCGCAGTGGGCCTTTGTCTTGAAGGATTGTATTGCATGCAGGAAGAAGAGCACGAAACAAGAAGAATACAGTAGCCCTGCCAATTTCCGTGTTTCCGAGATTCGGGTCCGTCCTTTCAATGGAAATCGTCTACTAGTGTGAGACTTGGCTTGCTGGGTATCTGGAAGGGGAGAGCGCAGATACGAGAGGGGGTTTGTGCTGGAATCCGTGGATATCAAAATAACGTCGAATAACAAAGGGGCTTCACGTCTTCTGTTCTATTTTCTGCGGCCGTCGAAGGACATTGAGTACTGGTAGTGTTCTGGTTATTGTACAGGCAGCTGGAGAAAACGGGAGTGCGTTCAAAAGAATAGCGGGACGGAGTGTGGACTTTGCGATCAAGTTCAACATGACGCCTCGCTTAGGTTTGTTGGTCCAAGACCCTGCACCTTTTCAACAAACCACCAGGTACCGAATACTTACTTGATATTTTATTGATATACACTAGTCCAGGAAACGTATAAGACGAGGGCGAAAAGGTTCCTCTTTTTCATTCCACATTCCTTCCCTCACATTTCCCACTTCCTACCACATCTTCGACGCTTAGCCACTCTGCCGACATCGACATTGTGCGAGCGCGCCGTCAATAATCCTCTTGTCATCGCTCGACATTGTCTCCTCATTATTATGAGCTGGCAAGCACCGTAAGTCACATAATTGTTTGAATTCTGTTGATTGGCACTCACGTTCGTCTCAGATTTGCTCGCTGTCTATCGCTTTTTTCTTTCGCCAACGTCGTGACCCCTGGCATACAGAAGCCCCTTGGACTTGTGGGCACGCTCCAAAGGACCCAGTATCTTGTGCGAATCACGCTTCACAATGAATGGCAGGGCTGGTGAATGTATGCTCACGATCCAGCTCTCATATTGACACTTCACTCACCGTTCGCATGTTGTCCGCAGCCTTTCCTTGTTGGCTCGCTCTCTCTCCCTGCCAATGTAGTTCAATAGACCGTCTAAATCTCGAGGCCCTGTTGTCGAGCCGAACGGTGTCACAGGTACGTTCCAGCGGACCCCGCAGACGAAGAATAGAAGGGCTGATGGCCAGGTAGGTTGCTGCTTCTGCTTCCATATTGACACCTCACTCACCTTTCGCATATAATCTCAGCCTTTCCCTCGGTGCTCCGCCTCCCTCTTCCCAATGAAACAGGCCCCGCCCTTTCGATAGACCGTCCAACCGTTTGAGAGACCCGCCCCCGCCCTTTTGTCAAGCAGCCGAACGGCGTCGCAAGTACGACCCCGCCACTTGTTGGATTCACGACGGACGACGACCAGAGGGGCCGTGCGCAAAGATGTAAGCCCATACCGCTGGTGCAATCCGGCATTCCACTTACCTGATACAAGCTCTATCCCTCATCCCTAGACTGCCCGCTTTCCCTCCCGATGATGCCCGTACTCCCTTCAATAGAAGCGCCGGGCCATGCTGTCAAGTCGAACGGTTCTGAACGACGCCGTGTCTTCTGCGAATCCCCCTGTACGTCGAATAGAAGGGCCGGTGACGTGTCATCCAGGTAAGTTCGCGCTTCTGCACCCATATTTCTATCTTGCTTACCTTCTGCCCACTTTCTCGCTCGTCTCCCCATTCCCCTCCAGATGAAGCCTGTTGCTCACGGTCTCGAGATGCACCCGCCTGCCCTCACCTTCTCGGTGAGCCGATTGGTATGGCAATCACATTCGGACGATCCCACCTCTTGCTGGAATCCCGACGGACGACGAGTAGAGGGGTCGACACAGGTCAGGTCATGATACTGGTACTGTTATTCGCCACATTTCCTACTCTCTGTGTTACTAACACCTCTCAGTCCCCGTAGGCTGTCCCCCTCGCTATGATGCATGACCCTTCGCTTTCCATCCATCCCGCAACGTAAGCGCCGGACGTTTGTCGTCGTCATGACGGATAGCTAACGTGTCTAGTGTCTAGAGCTCTTGCTCAATGTTTTAGAAGCGGGATAAATGGTATATGACAGCTTCGGGATGCACATAAGCTGGTAAACCACCACCACGCAATCCAATTCGATTTTTGGACTTCCGCCGAACGCCTCCCGTAGTAGACAATGGCCGACTCACGGTCTGCTGGCCTCTAGTCCTCTCGACATACCAAGACAACCCAACGCCACTACCCACTATCCCGTCGTCGTCCCGAGGTCCTCGCTGAAGTAGTCGTCCATGCGTCCCCCGAAGGCGAGCGTGATATCCGAGAAGAGTCGGGGGTTGCATCGAACAGGTCCCAGAAAGGGAGGTAGTGGAGTGAGGCGGACGACGAGTAGAAGGGTCATACAGTTACCTTCTGTGATACCATCGCCGTCTCTCAGTCCCCGTAGGCCGGCTCCCTCGCTATGAAGCATGGCACCTTTGCTGTCTAGCGTGCTTGTCCGACGGTTTCGAGAGGCGGGATAAATGATATGGGACAGTTTCGGGATATACATAAGCTGGTAGAGCTCGTCATAGATGATTGCCGCCTCACGTTCTGCCAGCCTCTCGTCCTCTCGACACACCAGGACAACCCAAGGCCAATCCCCTCATGTCGTCGTCGTCGTCCCGAAGCCTTCGCTCAAGTAGTTGGCTGTTGTCCATGCGTCCCTTGAATGCGAACGTGGTGACCGAGAAGAGTCCGGTGTTGCGTCGAGCGAGGCTCAGAACGGGAGGTAGTGCAGTGGGGACAAGCGAGGGGTGTCGTTTGGATCGGGGTAGCCGTCGAGGTGTGAGTACACACTTTGAATCGTGCAACGACGTTGCAACTGACTTGTAATTAGATTCACCCTCACTATGACACATGGCCTTGCCAGCAATCCCGCAACGTAAGCGCACGACGGTCGTCGTCGTTGTGATGGGCTTTGTTCAACGTTTTCGACGCGGGATAGGTATGTGACAGCTTCGGGATGTACATAAGCTGGTAGAGCTCGTAGTAGATGATCGCTAGCCTCTCGTACGCGACCTCCTTTACCGCTGTGAACAGCTTCCAACCTCTCCAAACCCTGCGGTCTGCCCTCGGGTATCTAGTACCCATACATATTAGTGATGTAAAACCGTATGAACAATGCACCCATGATGCCTCGAAGTCAGTTGTCACCATTTCCACCCAAATGCAAACCTTGCCCCATCCATAGGCCACGCAGACAAATGATACTCGCGTTGTACTCGCGCCCGAGGCGTTAACGTCACCCACCGCAATCAAATCACTCTCTTCCTTTACGGGACTTTCGAACCTGCGCCAAACCTTCAGGCAAGCAGCACCATGGGAGCATATCGACAACTCTGCAACATCACGCAATGCGTGAAACGCGTGGATTGTAATGCATGTACGTTGCTTCATTCTGCACGTCGGTTCGCATTTCGACGATCGGACTTTTTATATTATTGTGAAGAATGGTTTGAATTAGTTCCGCTGCTGACAGAGTCGGAACCCTTGCGAGGTTTTGACAGCGCCTCGTTGACGCGGAGTGAGGTCTTATTGTATGTGGGCTAGCTGTCATGACGCGTCATCTAGTTAATTCAAATTTAATGATCGGATGTTGGACGACGCAATCATTGCAACCACTTGGGTCGAACGTCCAGTTGTAGCCGGCGGCTATCGAGAGCTGATTGGCGCCGTCAATCTGAATTTTCATCGCGGGGTGCATGTGTACAAAACGAGCGGCATCAGTGACATACCTGTGTCCGGTACTATTAACACGTTCACCGCGTCCCCATTGACATCCAGAGTTCGTCGAAAATTCGAATTGAATCAATCATACAAGTATGTGACTACCTGAAAAAAAACATAACGGATAGCAACAATCATAGGCGAGGCATAGCATGGCATGAGGAGTGCGTAAAGTGAATGCGAAGAAGTGTACAGTAGGGTAGGTGGGTAGTATGTAATGATGAATGAATGGGGGTGGGTATGATCGACACAATGGGATAGAACTGACGGTTTTGTGGGTAGGCGATGTAATGATGTAGACACGGTGTAGAGGCAGCAGCAGTACTAGTAGTAAGAAGAGGAATGGGAATGATGCAGTGAACACAAAACGAAACGAGAGCAAGACGAAAGCAGGGTAATCGATGAATGAATCCAGGGTGAGACGGAGAATGTATGTTGAACAGGCAAGATTTTGATAGCTTGTAGTCAAAGTTGGAAAAGAGGGAGAAGAGAAATCGTCAAGAAGAAGAGTGGACGCGCCGAAGTGAAGGTAGGCAGTGAGAAGGCGAAGGTGGAGAGAACCACAGGTCCATCAAATCCATCCATTCCCCGACCTGTATAACCCGGTTGGATATAGTCCAACCAAACCTCGAATTTTATCCATACCAACCCCTTATCATCATCATCCTCGCAAGTCAGACTGGCTCCGGTTTCATCCACGCCCTCTCACCACCGTGCGACGAGCTATTACTGTTCGCCTCCGCCGCATCGACAGCCTCCAACAGCTCCGCATCCGCATCCGCATCACCATCGCCATCGCCATCGCCATCGCCATCTCCCTCCAACTCGCCATCGCCATCACCATCACCCTCGACTTCCATATCCCCAGCGGCCTCGACAGCTCCGAGAATCTCAGCCTCCGCCTCCGCCTCTGCGTCCGCATCCGCGTCGGCGTCCGTCTCATCCACGTCCATCCCCATCTGCGGCGATGTCGATCCGCGTACGCCTCTCGCCCCACCAGACGACGACCCGGAACCTACAGCCCCGCCTAGCGGCGACCTCTTTGCAGGAACCCCATTCGGATTCCCCATATCCGAGGCAGGAGGCGTAGGGCGGGCGCCAGCACCCCCTCTCACGCGGCCATTCCGCGAATTGGATCGGCTCTGGCCTGCTGAGCGAAGCCCGGGCGCGCCACGGCCGATATTGGAAATAGGGAGTTGGTCAGGATCGTGTTCCTGCTCGTCGTCATCAAGTGCGGCGATGGAGGGAGGCGGGGAGAGATGTCGCTTTAGAGCTGGGCTTGAGTGGGCGGTGCGCATGCTTGATTGGAGGTGTGTTGCGACCTCACGTTCCGAACGCGACGTGGAATGGGTGAAGCCAGAGGGGCCGTGTGAGGCGAGGATTGTATCTGAACGATGAATAGACCGTTCCGAGCCTTGTGAGAGGGGCGGTTCGGCGTGAGCGGAGGAACGGGGTTGGTGTTGTTGTTGTTGAACGGCGAGTTGTTGTTGCTGATTTTCGAGGGTTCCTCGACGCTCGACGCGTTTCATTTTCTTCCGACATCTGTAGCCAACAAGAATGTACAAGTCAGCCAAGGGATTTTGCAGACACGAAACAGCAAAGGATAAGAACAACGCTCGATCCCTACTGCCCGCCGCCACCATCTTCCCATTCCATCTGAACCCCGCTCGCGACATAGAAAGGGAACGCACCTATCACAAACGGTCCCAGGCCCCATGGGCCCCGGACCCCACTTCTCCACACACTTCCCGTCCTTATAGCGTCCTACCATGCCGCACTGTCGACATATTCGCTGCCCCTGTGCGTTGGTTGATGCGAACGGAACGGCGGTGGGTGCTGGTGCCGGTGCGCCGGCGGTGGTGATGCTGCCTGGGCCTGGTGGCGTTTCTAGGGAGGGACCTGAACCTGGGGGGGTGTTGGAAGTTGGTCAGTATTTGTTTTCGTGGCAATAAAACAAGATGAACAAAGGGACTTTCGGGCCAGGAAGGGGTTGACATCGTCGGGATTACGAATAAGGAAAACGAAACGAGGAATGATCAGAGGCATTTGCGTAGATCAATCAGATGGACAAGGACTCGTGTCGCGACGTGGTTGGCTAGGCCAATCGTCGGTACGCGATTGATGCAGCTGAATCAATCCAAGCGTCGGGTCGGGCGCAGGGTGACAGAGCCTCGTGAACGAAACGAGCGTCTGAAATCATGACGAAATGCAATCAAGAAGACAAATAGTCAAGGGTAGGTTCGACATGTGAAGGCAAGAACAGGCGGAGAGAAATTTGAAGGAAAGACGAAGGAAACGAGCAAGCAGTGAAGAACAAGCACATACCTCCTAAACTAGCACTGCCTACGTTGGAATTTGGTCAGTATTTGTTTTGGACGGGGAAGATGGCAATGAAACAAGATGAACAAAGGGACCTTCGGGCCAGGAAGGGGTTGACATCGTCGGGGTTACGAATAAGGAAAACGAAACGAGAAATGATCAGAGGCATTTGCGCAGATCAATCAGATGGACAAGGACTCGTGTCGCGACGTGGTTGGCTAGGCCAATCGTCGGTACGCGGTTGATGGACGGCTGCGAAGCTGAATCAACCCAAGCGTCGGGTCGGGCGCAGGGTGACAGAGCCTCGTGAACGAAACGAGCGTCTGAAATCATGGCGAAATGCAATCAAGAAGATAAATAGTCAAGGGTAGGTTCGACATGTACAGGCGGAGAGAAATTTGAAGGCAAGACGGAAGCGAAAGAAGGAAACGAGCAGAATCAAACACACACCTCCTAAGCTAGCACTGCCTACGCCAATCGTATTCGGGAACTTGGGTTTCTTGATCGGTGCACCCGTCACCACCGGCGCGAAGATATGGGTCTGAATGACCTGCCCTGTTCTGCCTTCACCTCCGGCCTGCTGGCCCGCACCCCCCGGTCCACGCAAAGAGCTCATGGCAGGCTGCGCCGGTGCACTCTGGTTCGCGGGATACGCGGCGTTCGACGGGTGCTGGGGCGGGTACGGGTTCGTTGCGGTCGTAATGCCCGGATGGGGCCCATTCGACTGGGGGCGCGGGCTTTCCCCGTCCCTGTCGCCCCTCGAGCGGCGGTGGGGCATGGTGGACGAGCGCCCGAGGTGGTGGTGGTGCGGCGAGTCGACGTACGGTGTTCCGCTGCCGTTGGGGGTGCCGGCGCCGCCGCCTGCGTGCTCGTCGCCGGTGGTGGCGCGGAGGAGCATCTCGTCGACGTCGAGGGACGACTGGGAAGAGTGACTTCCTGAACGCGAGTGACTACGCGAATTAGGACGGTGTGAGTGGTGCTGCTGACCATGATGAGCGTGTCCATGACCACCACCGTGTGCATGGTGCCCTGAACCGTACTTGAGCACGCGGGGCTCCAGCCGCTGCTGCTGTGTCTGCATCAGTTGCTGCTGCTGCTGCTGTTGTTGTTGTTGTTGTTGCGCCTGGGCCTGTTGGCGTTGCTGGTGGCGAAGTTGCTGTTCGTGGAAGTCGCGATCGGCTGGGTGTTGGATCTGTTGTTGCTGCTGTTGCACGGTTGGCACATACTGATCTAGAGGCATGATGTTAGTCCTACGGCAACGATATAGAGATGGGGTAGACACTTACCAATAAATTCCGATGAAAGTGGAGGCGGTGAGAGTCAGCGGCCGCGATCGGAAGTAGGGATTGAAGTGAAAAGAAGACGTACGGACTCGGAGTAGGACACGCGAGGTTCTCTTCCCCGCTGATCATCAGTATTCGCACACGATTGCTTGCTGGGCGGCTGGGCTGCGCTATACAACCATCGATGCTCGGTGTCTGCGGCCATTTGGATTAGGGTGGGGAGGGAGAGAGGGAAAGACGCCGCCGGCACTGTGACGCTGCTGCGACTGCGAAGGCTGATGGTGATGGGAGCGCGAGTGCTGTCGCGCGGGCACATGCGGGGGGGCCATCGTCTGTGGCGGCTGCTGCTGATGGGAGCTGGGATCACGGGGGATGGGGGGCAGCACGAGTGAGCCGGATGCGCCGTCTGCGAGCCATGATGTCAGCGGTGCGGGCGTCTTTCGATCGCATTTCGAGCACGGTCAGGTAGCCTCCTGCAGATCCCCCTGCTCGATTCACGCTATTTTCGTCCAAAAACCGATTTTTTCAGGCACATCCCCGCTATTTTACATGTTTTTTGGTTCTAGTCTAACTACTTAAGGGTTAGACCGGTGAAATTTCGACAAGTTCAAAACGCTCTTCCCCCTCTTTTTAATATTTGACCATAAATTCTCCTCCCCCGAAGGGCAGGGAGGAGAAAGTGCGAGGTTCGGTACCCCGCAAACCATCGAGAGCCGTCGGAGTCAGTCAGAAAGAAGAATCGTACGTCGAGACCTGTCGAATTAGAAGATCTGTCAAGGGCGGATTCGGGAATCGTTGTCTTGTTTGTCTCGAGTGAGTCGGTTCGCTAACGATGTGTCAGTAACTTCTTCGAAAGAATAACCAAGAACACTGCTTACCTAATTTCGTATCGAGTGGGGAATGGCTGAGCAAGTCGGCCAGAGAGGACAGGCGCCTAAGGACAGGCGCCGGAAGATGCCGTGTACCGTGAAGGTGAGTAGAGTGCCGTGTTTGGGTCGCAGAGGTTCGCCACGTCATCGTAGTATCTGATATCACAACACGTTGTGAGTAAATTGAAAGCCAATGTGATGTTGAACTGCTTACCTCAAAGCCGAGGTTCAATAAGTATTGAATGACCCGTGTCGAGTGCCGTCTTTGGTGAACCGTGAGTCGAGAGCTGTCTTGGGTGCTCAGAGGCTTGGTACGTCGTCTTGGAACAAGTGCAGTGCCGAGGAATTCGGTAAAGACACAGCTGTGTATGATTCAAACATGTAAGTAGAGTCCTAGAACTATTATAGCACTGCTTACCTTGGTGTGAACAAGTGGCACGTCGTTGCGACAGCGGTCACGGGAAGTCGTTATGTTGCCTTGGGGCATGTACGGGCATGAAGTAGGTAGGAAGGAGGTGTAAACCGTGATGTAGTTGATGTAAAAGGTCACAGGAAGTCGACATTGCGTCGGGGCGTGTACGGGGCCTGAAGAAGTAGCAAGTTCCGCGTCATTACGACAGCGGTGACCAGAAGATGATACGTTGCCTCGGGGCATCAACGGGGCACGAAGGAGGAGCAAGAGCGGTGAGGGGAAGTCGAAATGTTGCGTCGGGGCATGTACGAGTGCCAGAGAGGCCTTATGAAGTAGCAAGTGCCGCGTCGTTGGCACAGCGGTCACGGGAAATCGATACGTTGCCTTGGGGCATGTACGACGAGGGCCTGAAGGAGTAGCAAGTATCGCGTCGTTGCAACGTCGGTGAGGGGACGTCGATACATTGCCTCGGGGCATACATGGGGTGTGAGAGGCTTGAAGTAGTATCAAGTGCCGCGTCGTTGCAGCAGCGGTCACCGGAAGTCGATACATCGCCTTGAGGCATGTACGACGAGGGCCTGAAGGAGTAGCATGGGCCGCGTCGTTGCAAGAGCGATGGCGGGAAGTCGGTAAGCCGCCTCGGGGCATCTTCGAAGGCCTGAGGGACTTGAGCAATCAGCAAGAGCAGCGCCGTCGTAACAGCGGTCGCGGGAAATCGATACGTTGCGTCGGAGCATGTAGGGAGGTATGGAATAGGTTGAAAGCGAGATGTAGTTGAACCTATAAGTGTAAAGTAATTAGTGGGACGACACAACTTTGTATGTATGACAGACTTACGTGACGTCGCAGCGCCTTGCGCTGCTCCTTCGTCCCTCCATACCAGCCCTATGTAATGAAATCGAAAGCTTGATAGAGATGTCGGTTGCGCTCGCCGCGCGGCCGAAATCCTGGCGAATTCGACGATGAAAAGACCAAAACATCGACATTTCAATCTACCAATGCCGTCTTGTTGAAACGTCGACCGCGGGAAGTCGATACGTCGTCTCGGGGCATGTATGGGGGCCAGGAGTAGGTTAAACAGCGATGTAGATGAACCTAAGATGGTAAAGTCATCAGTAAGGTATCAACACTCTGTATAGCGGACAGTGAAGGCCTACCTTGGCGTCGCAGCGCTTTGCGCTGCTCCGTACCTCCAATAACAGCGCAGTGTGATGCCCAATGATATCGAAGGCTTGCTAGAAATATGGGGTGCGCTCGCCGCGCGGCCGAAATCCCGGGAGATTCGACAACAAAAAGACCCAAACATCGATGTTATGGTCTATCGAGGCCGTCTTGTTGAAATAGCGATGGCGGGAAGTCGATGCGTCGTCTCGGGACGTGCACGGTGGAAAGGGCAAGCTGGTGTCGTTGTAGGTAATGAAACAGGGATAGGGGGAGTGTGATACGTCGTGTCATAGTAACGGCAGGGAATTGACGTCGCCTTGGGGCAGTAGGAGGCGAGAGGTATGTTGGAAGCTATGAATAATGCTGGTACATTGCGTAGTTAACCTATGGTTGTGATGTCGTTAGTCGGGTCTCATAACAATGTATATTAGCTGAAGCTTACCTAGTGTCGCAGCGCTTTGCGCTGCTCCATAAAACTGTCGTCGGATGACAACGCATGTTTGATAAGACTGTGCATGGCGCTCGCCGCGCGGCCAAAACCTTGGAAAATCCGACCCTAAATTCGGTAAAAATTCACACCTTTCGGGATAAGCAATGTACAGTACTCACTGTTGAATGAAGACGTTTGCCGGACTTCGAAATATTGCATTGAACTTCCTTGGGCTTTGTGTGGTGAAGGGCTAATTATTGAACGGTCAATAACAGTGCAGGCTGGTAGAGGATAGAGAGGAGATAGACCTCAAAAAAAACATACCTACTGGTTGAACGATGAGCAAGAGTGGTCGGCACTATGCTGGGAATGGGGGGAAGTTGACCAAAATTTGGCCATAGTGACAGCGTAAAGTAGGAATGGATATATGGAAAGAATTTCGAGAAGGGGAATCTTTTAAACACTTTCATGCCAAGGCGGGCAGGTCCCCGTCTGGTGATGCAACCCCAAACAACTCTGTTGATTCTCTCCTCGCTTCCCCTGCGTATCGTATACTGTTGTTCTACCGTAATGCTCTTCAACTAATTGATTAGGCTCATAGCACACTTACCCACCAGTCTTGATAAATACTATGGACGCAAGAAGAATAAACAACCAGCAGAACACTATGGAAAATTATGACCCAACATGTACATTATTACCTCTGGCCCTGAGGGAATTAGCTATAGACCAAATGAAATAACACGCCATATTGTTTGATTAAATGACGACTGTAGGCTACTGCGTGCAGGGTGGAACATTATAATGATTCTGACGTGGGGTTAAGATATTGAAGACGGTTACATGATAGTTACCAGGTTTGCTGTCACACCGACTAATCGTCTCAAACACCTGTTATCGAGCCGCCCAACGGTGTTGCAAGTACAAATTTGCCATTTGTTGGGACTGTGACGGACGAGGAATGGAAGGACTAGGGTGCCAACACAGGTTAGTGCATACCGCCACTGCAATGAGATATTTCGCTTACCCGGTCCCCGAAAATTTCTCGTCCCAAAGACTGCCTGGTTCCCTCCCGACGATCCCGACCCATTGCTGTGGTGGAAACGCTCCTTCTGCTGTCAATCCAAAGGTTTCGACTGACACAAATTTGTGTGCAAATCGCGGACGACGTATAGAAGGACCTGTGACGTGTCATACAGGTAAGTTTGCGCTGCTGCTTGTGTATTGCCATCTTGCTTACCTTCCGCAGCTTATCCTCACTCTCGGTCTCCCGACTCCCATTTCAAAGAAGCGACCGACACCGTCTTGTGTGCACATTATGCGGACGACGTTAGGAAGGGCTGGTGACGTGTCATATAGGTCAGTTCGCATTGAAACTCGCGTATTGCCATCATGCTCACCTTCTGCAGACTACCCCCCCACTCTTTCCCGGTAAACCGCCCCCATTCCAAAGGGGCGTCAGCCCTGCCAAAGCCCTGCGCCTTTGATATCCGTCACCGGTGCAAGCGCCCGCCCTGTCATCAAGTTACCAGCGATGTTCTAACCAATCCCGTGTTTTGTAAGTGGGAGGGATCATGACAGACGACGAGTGGAAGGGCTGAAGCAAGTCAATTCACGCTGCTGTTGATATGACACTTGTCTTGGTTGCAGAAAGTAAGCGCCCGTTGTTATCATTCGTTGGTGCTGTGAAAACCCGCTGATGTGTCGTGTATCTAGCACTTTTGGCATTTTTGACTTGGAATTGAGAGGTGCGGGATATCTGTGGAGTGTATATAAGCTTGCGAAGCTTTTAGGTCTTTGTTGACTTACCTTACACACTAGCGTCCTCTCAACGTATCACGTCAATATAACACAAATGCCAAACCATCTTGTTGTTGTCCTGAGGTCTTTGCTTGAGATTTGCCGGCTTGTGATTCACTTATTCCCAAGTGCAAGCGATGTTGGTCAAGAGAGATCCGTAGGTGCTACATCGAGCGAGTCCCAGATTGTTAGGTAGTGCAGTCGGGAAGAGCGAGGCGTGTCGTTTGGATTGGGCTAGCCGCCGAGGTGTGCGTACAGACTTTGGATTATACAACGACATGTCACTGACTTGTATTTGGACTCCTGCAGCATCTCGTGAAGGCTTTACACACTCAAACGTACGTGGCTGCCCGGATGGAGAGCGTTAACACTTGTTTGGGTGAACTTGATGATTTTTGTCTACGTACTAAAAGTACTAGAGTATCATACAAAGGGGAACTCACGAAGAGACAGGAATAGAATAGAGAGAATGTTATAGATTCACCGTATACCCGAATGCAAGTAACATGAAGGAAAATGCAGAAAGTGGTTCAAATTGTCCTGGACCATGATGAGAGTAAGTACATGAACGTACAACGGCAGAAACGCCAGTTCCAACTCTTCATGTAGGTAAATTCGAGGTGAATCAAAGCGAGCAATAGATAGACACGTTGAAGTTTACCATGAGTTTGCGGATTCATCGTTGTATGTTAGTTTGGGTGATTTGTGAAGATGTATGGAGGGCAGCGCGGGGAGAGAGGGAAGGAAAAGAGGGGAGAATAGAGGATATGATACTCGAAGCGATTACAAACGTGTCATTACATTTGCCGACACATACCGTATGACTCCTTGAATAGCAGGAGGGACGGCACATAGTGCCATCGAAGAGCAGATACATATTGTCAAATCTGTCATATCCGTCAAATATCAAATGGACGTACCGTCATCGATCTAAGCGAGCACTTACAGACGACATTAAAGGAGAATAGTTCCTGAATGAACGTACCTGATATATGACAGAGGATCTGGTGGAGCCAGCGACGATCTTCCGAATTTCCATGAATGAGCGTGGCGACTCAAACAATGAAACGCCGTCTTGCTGTTCTACGCACCCTTCTGTAGTTCGAACGTCGAGGTTCATGGCCTATATGTAATCTGTATGTTCTCGTATGTGTTGTCAGTTCGGTGAGTCGACGGTCAGTAAAAATGAAGATACCTTTCATGATTATGATACGCACCATCTCCTCGACCCCCAATTCGTCGTTTCCGCTCGTATCGCTGGAGTTCTTCTCTCGCTCGGAATGAGATATTCGTATTTCCGCATCAAGGAGCTCTCTCCCTGAGCTAGCGTCGGTTCAAGAGCGAGATCGCTGTCCTGAAATGCCCAGATCTACGTTTGCGGCTACCATGTGAATGCCAATGAAGCCCCTCGAATCAACGTCTCTGTACTTCGTGGTAATGCAAACGAGCAGTTAGACACGCCAGTGTGTTGAAGAGCTCCTGTATAATCAAACGATAGCGGGGACGGCACCAGAAAGATGGGGTCATCGAAGAAAGAATACTAATTTGGAAAGTACCTATGTTGGCGCTCGAATATCGAACTGGCATTCCGCTAGCTATTGAAAGAAGCATTCAGAACGTCACTAACGTAGTAAGACTCCTGAGTATACGTACCTGAATGATGACAGAAGATCTGACGAAGCAGCCAGATCTTCCGAGTTGCTTTGAATGAGTGTGGCGTACTCAAATGACGAAACGCCGTCTTGCTGTACTACACCTCTCTTCTGCGGTTCAAACGTCGTCATCACAAGTAGATGTGTGGTCTGTATGTTTTAGTATGAGCTATGAGGTCGGTGGGTCGACGGACAGTAAGATGAAGATACCTTTCACGATTCTACTACGCACCATCTCCTCCATCCCCAATTCGTCTTTTCCGCTCAAATCTCTCGCGCTATCCTTTTGCTTGGCATTAGGTATTGATGGTAGCATGATGAAAGCTGCTTCCCTGAGCTAGTGTCGGCGCAAGCGCCAGTTCCCCGTCCTGCAACGGCCGTATGTATACTTGCGGCTACTATGCGAAATGCGACGTTTAACGCATATCCGAATGAGGCTGAGTAGCGGAGGGGACTGTGTATAGGTCTGTGAGTGATGTTTGGGAGATACTGGATGAGCACTCGCCTGGATCTTGTCCGACTCCCCAACATCCTCCTCCCCCTCCTCTTCCGAATCCCCTTCGACTTGAAACGCCGGATGCGAAAGAGCGCTCCAGATCACAGGCGCTAGTCCAGGTCCATCAAGGGTCGTCAGCTAGCGAGAGTTTTGGAAGCAGAAGTAGCCAGCCCAGTGGGTCTCTGTCTTGGAGGATTGTATTGCATGCAGGAAGAACAGCACGAAACAAGAAGAATACAGTAGCCCTGCCAGTTTCCGTGTTTCCGAGATTCGGGTCCGTTGTTTCAATGGAAACCGTCTACTAGTGTGAGACTTGGCTTGCTGGGTATCTGGAAGGGCAGAGCGCAGATACGAGAGGGGGTTTGTGCTGGAATCCGTGGATATCAAAATAACGTCGAATAACAAAGGGGCTTCACGTCTTCTGTTCTATTTTCTGCGGCCGTCGAAGGACATTGAGTACTGGTAGTGTTCAGGTTATCGTACAGGCAGCTGGAGAAAACGGGAATGCGTTCAAAAGAATAGCGGGACGGAGTGTGGACTTTGCGATCAAGTTCAACATGACGCCTCGCTTAGGTTTGTTGGTCCAAGACCCTGCACCTTTTCAACAAACCACCAGGTACCGAATACTTACTTGATATTTTATTGATATACACTAGTCCAGGAAACGTATAAGACGAGGGCGAAAAGGTTCCTCTTTTTCATTCCACATTCCTTCCCTCACTTTTCCCACTTCCTACCACATCTTCGACGCTTAGCCACTCTGCCGACGTCGACATTGTGCAAGCGCGCCGTCAATAATCCTCTTGTCATCGCTCGACATTGTCTCCTCATTGTTACATTATCCCGTGAGCTGGCAAGCACTGTAAGTCACATAATTGGTTGGACTCTGTTGATTGGCACTCACGTTCGTCTCAGATTTGCTCGCTGTCTATCGCTCGCACCCACCTCTTTTCGCCAACGTCGTGGCCCATGGCATACAGAAGCCCTTTGGACTTGTGGGCACGCTCTGAAGGACCCAGTCTCTTGTACGAATCACGCTCACAATGAATGGCAGGGCTGGTGAAGGTATGCTCACGATCCAGCTCTCATATTGACACCTCACTCACCTTTTGCATGTTATCACCAGTCTTTCCTCGTTGGCTCGCTCTCTCGCCCTGCCAATGTAGTTCAATGGACCGTATACATCTTGAGGCCCTGTCGTCGAGCCGAACGGTGTCACAGGTACGTTCCAGCCGACCCCGCGGACGAAGAATAGAAAGGCTGATGACCAGGTAGGTTGCCGCTTCTGCTTCCATATTGACACCTCACTCACCTTTCGCATAGTGCCCCTCATCCCTTTCGATAGACCTTGCAACCGTTTGAGAAACCCGCCCCCGCCCTTTTGTCAAGCATCCAAAGGGTGTCGTAAGTACGACCCCGCCTCTTGTTGGATTCACGGCGGACGACGACTGGAGGGGCCGTGCGCAAAGATGTAAGCTCACACCGCTGGTGCAATGCGGCATTCCACTTACCTGATACCAGCTCTATCCCTCATCCCTTGACTGTCCGCTTCCCCTCCCAATGATGCCTGCCCCATCACTTCGATAGAAGCGCCGGGCCATGCTGTCAAGTCGGACGGTTCTGAACGACGCCGTGTCTTGTGCGAACTCCCCTCTACGTCGAATAGAAGGGCCGGTGATGTGTCATCAAGGTAAGTTCGCGCTTCTGCACCCATTTCTATCTTGCTTACCTTCTGCCCACTCTTTCCCTGATCTCCCCATTCCCCTCCAGACGAAGCCTGTCGCGGTCCTTCGATAATCGTCACGGTCTCGAGATGCACCCGCCTGCCCTCACCTTGTTGGCGAGCCGATTGGTATGCCAAACGCGTTCGGACCATCCCACCTCTTGGTGGAATCCCGACGGACGACGAGGAGAAGGGTCGATACAGGTCAGTTAATGCTACTTACTGCTAACCTTCTATAATACCAACGCCTTCTCTCAGTCCCCGTAGGCTGTCTCCCTCGCTATGACACATGGTCCTTTGCTTCCCAGCCAATCCGCAACGTAAGCGCCCGACGTTCGTCGTCGTTGTGACGAATAGCTGAAGTGTCTGGTGTCTAGGGCTCTTGTTTGACGGTTTCGACGCGAGATTGATAAGTATGGAACAGCTTCGGGATATACATAAGATGGTAAAGCTCGTAAACCACCACCACGCAATCCAGTTCGATTTTTGGACTTCCGCCGAACGCCTCCCGTAGTAGACGATGGCCGACTCACATCCTGCTAGCCTCTAGTCCTCTCGACACACTAAGACAACCCAACGCCACTACCCACCATCCCGTCGTCGTCCAGAGGTCCTCGCTGAAGTAGACGTCCATGCGTCCCCCGAAGGCGAGCGTGATGTCCGAGAAGAGGTCGGGGGTTGCATCGAGCAAGTCCCAGAGCGCGGGGTAGTGCAGTGAGGACAAGCGAGGGGTGTCGTTTCGGAGTGGGCTAGCCGTCGAGGTGTAAGTACACACTTTGACTTGTGCAACGAAGTTGTAACTGTGGAATCTCGGCGGACGACGACTGGAAGGGTCAGTACAGGTCAGTTCATGCTACTGTTACTGCGATTGGACACTTCGCTTACCTTCTGGGATAGCAACACCTCTCAGTCCCCGTAGGCTGTCCCCCTCGCTATGACACATGGCCCTTTGATTGCCAGGCATCCCGCGACATAAGCGACCGACGTTCGTCGTCGTTGGGACACGTTGTCAAGGTGTCTCGTGTCTAGTACTCTTGTTCGATGTTTTAGAAGCAGGATAAATGGTATGGGATAGCTTCGGGATATACATAATCTGGTCAAGCTCGTAAACCACCACCACGCAATCCAATTCGATTTTTGGACTTCCGCCGAACGCCTCCCGTAGTAGACGATGGCCGACTCACGGTCTGCTGGCCTCTAGTCCTCTCGACATACCAAGACAACCCAACGCCACTACCCACCATCCCGTCGTAGTCCCGAGGTCCTCGCTGAAGTCGTCCATGCGTCCCCCGAAGGTGAGCGTGATGTCCGAGAAGGGTCGGGGGTTGCATCGAGCAGGTCCCAGAAAGGGAGGTAGTGGAGTGAGGCGGACGACGAGTAGAAGGGTCATACAGTTACCTTCTGTGATACCATCGCCTTCTCTCAGTCCCCGTGGGCCGGCTCCCTCGCTATGAAGCATGGCACCTTTGCTGTCTAGCGTGCTTGTCCGACGGTTTCGAGAGGCGGGATAAATGGTATGGAACAGTTTCGGGATATACATAAGCTGGTAGAGCTCGTCGTAGATGATCGCCGCCTCACGTTCTGCCAGCCTCTCGTCCTCTCGAGACACCAGGACAACCCAAGGCCAATCCCCTCATGTCGTCGTCGTCGTCCCGAAGCCTTCGCTCAAGTAGTTGGGTGCCGTCCATGCGGTCCCTCAATGCGAAGGTGGTGGCTGAGAAGAGTCGGGTGTTGCGTCGAGCGAGGCTCAGAACGGGAAGTAGTTCAGTGGGGACAAGCAAGGGGTGTCGTTTGGATCGGGGTAGCCATCGAGGTGTGAGTACACACTTTGAATCGTGCAACGGCGTTAGAACTGACTTGTAATTAGATTCACCCTCACTACGACACATGGACTTGCCAGCAATCCCGCAACGTAAGCGCACGACGGTCGTCGTCGTTGTGATGGGCTTGTTCGACGCGGGATAGGTATGGGATAGCTTCGGGATGTACATAAGCTGGTAGAGCTCGTAGTAGATGATCGCCGACGCACGTCTATACAAACGCAGGCGAGTCTACGGAAAATCGAGACCTGCCTAGGGTTTCGCTACATATTAGTGATGTAAAACCGTATGAACAATACACCCATGATGCTTTCCCCCCAAATACAAACCTTGCCCCATCCATAGGCCACGCAGACAAATGATACTCGCGCCCGAGGCGTTAACGTCACCCACCGCAATCAAATCACTCTCTTCCTCTACGGGACTTTCGGACCTGCGCCAAACCTTCAGGCAAGCAGCACCATGAGAGCATATCGACAACTCTGCAACATCACGCAATGCGTGAAACGCGTGGATTTTAATGCATGTACGTTGCTTCATTCTGCACGTCGGTTCGCATTTCGACGATCGGACTCTTTATATTATTGTGAAGAATGGTTTGAATTAGTTCCGCTGCTGACAGAGTCGGAACCCTTGCGAGGTTTTGACAGCGCCTCGTTGACGCGGAGTGAGGTTCTATTGTATATGGGCTAGCTGTCGTGACATCTGAACCGCGTCATCTAGTTAATTCAAATTTCATCATGGGAGATGACAGATGTTGGACGACGCAATCATTGCTAAAACCACTGAAATCGAGTAGCCGGCGGCTATCGAGAGCTGATTGGCGCCGTCAATCTGAAGTTTCATCGCGGGGTGCATGTGTACAAAACGAGCGGCATCAGTGACAAACCTGTGTCCGGTACTATCTCCTGACACGTTCACCGCGTCCCCATTGACATCCAGAGTTCCTCGAAAAATCGAATTGAATCAATTCATACAAGTATGTGACTACCTGAAAAAAAACATAACGGATAGCAACAGTCATAAGCGAGGCATAGCATGGCATGAGGAGTGCGTAAGGTGAATGCGAGGAAGTGTACAGTACGGTAGGTGGGTAGTATGTAATGATGAATGAATGGGGGTGGGTATGATCGACACAATGGGATAGAACTGACGGTTTTGTGGGTAGGCGATGTAATGATGTAGACACGGTGTAGAGGCAGTAGCAGTACTAGTAGTAGGAAGAGGAATGGGAATGATGCAGTGAACACGAAACGAAACGAGAGCAAGACGAAAGCAGGGTAATCGATGAATGAATCCAGGGTGAGAAGGAGAATGTATGTTGAACAGGCAAGATTTTGATAACTTGTAGTCAAAGTTGGAAAAAAGGGAGAAGGGAAATCGTCAAGAAGAAGAGTGGACGCGCCGAAGTGAAGGTAGGCAGTGAGAAGGCGAAGGTGGAGAGAACCACAGGTCCATCAAATCCATCCATTCCCCGACCTGTATAACCCGGTTGGATATAGTACAACCAAACCTCGAATTTTATCCATACAAACATCCTCGCAAGTCAGACTGGCTCCGGTTTCATCCACGCCCTCTCCCCACCGTGCGACGAGCTATTACTGTTCGCCTCCGCCGCATCGACAGCCTCCAACAGCTCCGCATCCGCATCCGCATCACCATCGCCATCGCCATCGCCATCTCCCTCCAACTCGCCATCGCCATCACCATCACCCTCGACTTCCATATCCCCAGCCGCCTCCACAGCTCCGAGAATCTCAGCCTCCGCCTCCGCCTCTGCGTCCGCATCCGCATCGGCGTCCGTCTCATCCACGTCCATCCCCATCTGCGGCGATGTCGATCCGCGTACGCCTCTCGCCCCACCAGACGACGACCCGGAACCTACAGCCCCGCCCAGCGGCGACCTCTTGGCAGGAACCCCATTCGGATTCGCCATATCCGAGCCAGGAGGCGTAGGGCGGGCGCCAGCACCCCCTCTCACGCGCCCATTCCGGGAATTGGATCGGCTCTGGCCTGCTGACCGAAGCCCGGGCGCGCCACGGCCGATATTGGAAATAGGGAGTTGGTCAGGATCGTGTTCCTGTTCGTCGTCATCAAGTGCGGCGATGGAGGGAGGCGGGGAGAGATGCCGCTTTAGAGCTGGGCTTGAGTGGGCGGTGCGCATGCTTGATTGGAGGTGTGTGGCGACCTCACGTTCCGAACGCGACGTGGAATGGGTGAAGCCAGAGGGGCCGTGTGAGGCTAGGATTGTATCTGAACGATGGATAGACCGTTCCGAGCCTTGTGAGAGGGGCGGTTCGACGTGAGCGGAGGAACGGGGTTGGTGTTGTTGTTGTTGAACGGCGAGTTGTTGTTGCTGATTTTCGAGGGTTCCTCGACGCTCGACGCGTTTCATTTTCTTCCGACATCTGTAGCCAACAAGAATGTACAAGTCAGCCAAGGGATTTTGAAGACACGAAACAGCAAAGGATAAGAACAACGCCCGATCCCTACTGCCCGCCGCCACCATCTTCCCATTCCATCTGAACCCCGCTCGCGACATAGAAAGGGAACGCACCTATCACAAACGGTCCCAGGCCCCATGGGCCCCGGACCCCACTTCTCCACACACTTCCCGTCCTTATAGCGTCCTACCATCCCGCACTGTCGACATATTCGCTGCCCCTGTGCGTTGGTTGATGCGAACGGAACGGCGGTGGGTGCTGGTGCCGGTGCGCCGGCGGTGGTGATGCTGCCTGGGCCTGGTGGCGTTTCTAGGGAGGGACCTGAACCTGGGGGGGGTGTTGGAAGTTGGTCAGTATTTGTTTTCGTGGCAATGAAACAAGATGAACAAAGGGACATTCGGGCCAGGAAGGGGTTGACATCGTCGGGGTTACGAATGAGGAAAGAATGATTAGAGGCAAATGCGTAGATCAATCAGATGGACAAGGACTCGTGTCGCGACGTGGTTGGCTAGGCCAATCGTCGGTACGCGATTGATGGACGGCTGCTGAAGCTGAATCAACCCAAGCGTCGGGTCGGGCGCAGCGAAACGAGCGTCTGAAATCATGACGAAATGCAATCAAGAAGACAAGGGTAGGTACGACATGGGAAGGCAAGAACAGGTGGAGAGAAATTTGAAAGAAAGACGGAAGGAAACGAGCAAGCAGTAGAATCAAACACATACCTCCTAAACTAGCACTGCCTACGCCAATCGTATTCGGGAACTTGGGTTTCTTGATCGGTGCACCCGTCACCACCGGCGCGAAGATATGGGTCTGAATGACCTGCCCTGTCCTGCCTTCACCTCCGGGCTGCTGGCCCGCACCCCCCGGTCCACGCAAAGAGCTCATGGCAGGCTGCGCGGGTGCACTCTGGTTCGCGGGATACGCGGCATTCGACGGGTGCTGAGGCGGGTACGGGTTCGTTGCGGTCGTAATGCCCGGATGGGGCCCATTCGACTGGGGGCGCGGGCTTTCCCCGTCCCTGTCGCCCCTCGAGCGGCGGTGGGGCATGGTGGACGAGCGCCCGAGGTGGTGGTGGTGCGGCGAGTCGACGTACGGTGTTCCGCTGCCGTTGGGGGTGCCTGCGCCGCCGCCTGCGTGCTCGTCGCCGGTGGTGGCGCGGAGGAGCATCTCGTCGACGTCGAGGGACGACTGGGAAGAGTGACTTCCTGAACGCGAGTGACTACGCGAATTAGGACGGTGTGAGTGGTGCTGCTGACCATGATGAGCGTGTCCATGACCACCACCGTGTGAACCGTACTTGAGCACGCGGGGCTCCAGCGGCTGCTGCTGTGTTTGCATAAGTTGCTGCTGCTGCTGCTGTTGCGCCTGGGCCTGTTGGCGTTGCTGGTGGCAAAGTTGCTGTTCATGAAAGTCGCGATCGGCTGGGTGTTGGATCTGTTGTTGGACGGTTGGCACATACTGATCTAGAGCCATGGTGTCAGTCATAAACGATATAGAGATGGGGTAGACACTTACCAATACATTCCAATGAAAGTGGAGAAGGAGAGTCAGCGGCCGCGATGGGATGTAGGGATTGAAGTGAAAAGAAGACGTACGGACTCGGAGTAGGACACGTGAGGTTCTCTTCCCCGCTGCTCATCAGTGTTCGCACGCAATCGCTTGCTGGGCGGCTGGGCTGCACTATACAACCATCGATGCTCGGTGTCCGCGGCCTCCGCCCACCTGCGCTCGGCGCTGGATTAGGAATTGGATTCGGATTCGGGTGGGGAGGGAGAGAGGGAAGTGGCGCGAAGGCTGATGATGATGGGAGCGCGAGTGCTGTCGTGAGGGCACATGCGGGGGGGCCATCGTCTGTGGCTGCTGCTGCTGATGGGAGCTGGGATCACGGGGGTTGGGGGGCAGCACGAGTGAGCCAGATGCGCCGTCTGCGAGCCATGATGTCAGCGGTGCGGGCGTCTTTCGATCGGATTTCGAGCACGGTCAGGTAGCGTTTACCCTCCTTACGATCCCCCTGCCGATTCACGCTATTTTCATCCAAAAACCGATTTTTTCAGGCACATCCCCGCTATTTTACATGTTTTTTGGTTCTAGTCTAACTACTTAAAGGTTAGACCGGTGAAATTTCGACAACTTCAAAACTCTCTTCCCCCTCTTTTTAATATTTGACCATAATTTCTCCTCCCCCGAAGGGCAGGGAGGAGAAAGTGCGAGGTTCGGTACCCCGCAAACCATCGAGAGCCGTCGGACTGAGTCAGAAAGAAGAATCGTACGTCAAATAGAAGAACTGTCAAGCGCGGATTTGGGAATCGTTGTCTTGTTTGTCTCGAGTGAGTCGGTTCGCTAACGAAGTGTCAGTAACTTCTTCGAAAGAATAATCAAGAACACTGCTTACCTAATTTCGTATCGAGTGGGGAATGGCTGAGCAAGTCGGCCAGTGAGAACGGGCGCCTAAGGTCAGGCACCGGAAGATGCCGTGCGCTTGTGTGGTGAAGGACAACGATGAGTAGAGTGCCGTGTTTGGAGTCCAGTATCGTTGTTGTCAGCGGTAACGATTAGTCATCGTAGTGTCTGATATCACAACACGTTGTGAGTAAGTTGAAAGCCAATGTGATGTTGAACTGCTTACCTCGAAGTGTTCAAGTGCCGAGGTTCACTACGTATTGCACTTTGAACGGAGAACCGTGAGTCGAGAGCTGTGTTTGGTGTGCAGAGGCTCGGTACGTCGTCTTTCGACTTGTGCAGTGCTGGGGATGTCGGTAGAACCTCAGGGAGGTATCAAGACACTGAATCAAACATGTGAGTAATGTTCTAAACTTGGTATCATTTGAGTATCGCTTACCTAGTAACAAGTGACACGTCCTCGCAACATCGGCCAGGGGAAGTTGATACCTTGCGTTGGGGCATGTCCGGAGGAGGCCCGAGGGGCCTGAAGCAGTAGCGAGTGCCGCGTAGTTGCAACGGCGGTCAGGGGAAGTCAATACATTGTGTTGGGATATGTACGGAGGCCTTAGACAGTGGCAAGTGCCACGTCGTTGCGACAGCGGCCACGGGAAGGCGATATGTTGCGTCGCGGCACGGACCGGGACATGAGGGGCCTGAAGGCGTAGCAAGTGTCGCGTCATTACGACAGCGGTGACCGGAAGACGATACGTTGCGTCGGGGCATCAACAGGGCACGAAGGAGGAGCAAGAGCGGTGAGGGGAAGTCGATACGTTGCGTCGGGGCGTGTACGGGGCCTGAAGAAGTAGCAAGTGCCGCGTCATTACAACAGCGGTGACCGGAAGACGACACGTTGCCTCGAGGCATCAACGGGGCAAGAAGGAGGAGCAAGTATTGTACCGCGCAACAGCGGTCAGGGGAAGTCGATACATTGCTGTGAGGCATGTACGACGAGGGCCTAAAGGAGTAGGAAGGGCCGCGTCGTTGCAAGAGCGATGGCGAGAAGTCGATACATTGCCTTGGAGGCATGTACGACAAGGGCCTGAAGGAGGAGCAAGTACCATGTTGTTGAAGCGGGGGTCACGGGAATTCGATATGTTGCCTTGAGGCATGTACGGAGCCTGAGAGGCTTGAAGTAGTTACAAGTGTTGCGTGGTTGCAACAGCGTTCGCGGGAAGTCGATAAGCCGCCTCGAGGCATGTTCAAAGGCCTGAGTGACTTGAAGGAGTAGCAAGAGCGGCGCCGTCGTAACAGCGGTCGCGGGAAATCGATACGTTGCGTCGGAGCATGTAGGGAGGTATGGAATAGGTTGAAAGCGAGATGTAGTTGAACCTATAAGTGTAAAGTAATTAGTGGGACGACACAACTTTGTATGTATGACAGACTTACGTGACGTCGCAGCGCCTTGCGCTGCTCCTTCGTCCCTCCATACCAGCCCTATGTAATGAAATCGAAAGCTTGATAGAGATGTCGGTTGCGCTCGCCGCGCGGCCGAAATCCTGGCGAATTCGACGATGAAAAGACCAAAACATCGACATTTCAATCTACCAATGCCGTCTTGTTGAAACGTCGACCGCGGGAAGTCGATACGTCGTCTCGGGGCATGTATGGGGGCCAGGAGTAGGTTAAACAGCGATGTAGATGAACCTAAGATGGTAAAGTCATCAGTAAGGTATCAACACTCTGTATAGCGGACAGTGAAGGCCTACCTTGGCGTCGCAGCGCTTTGCGCTGCTCCGTACCTCCAATAACAGCGCAGTGTGATGCCCAATGATATCGAAGGCTTGCTAGAAATATGGGGTGCGCTCGCCGCGCGGCCGAAATCCCGGGAGATTCGACGACAAAAAGACCCAAACATCGATGTTATGGTCTACCGATGCGCCATGTTGAAACGTCGACCGCGGGAAGTCGATACGTCGTCTCGGGACGTGTACGGTGGCAAGGGAGAGCTTGTGCCGGTGGATTTGACGACAAAATGACCGAAACATTGACGTTATGGTCTACCGATGCGCCGTGTTGAAATAGCGATGGCGGGAAGTCGATACGTCGTCTCGGGACGTGTAAGGTGGCAAGGGAGAGCTTGTGTCGTTGTATATAGTGATAGGGGGTGCTTGATACATCGTGAGCAGCGGCAGATAGTTGATGTTGTCTTTGGGCAAGAAGTAGATTAGAACCTGTGAATTATGTCGGTACATTAGTCGGGCCCAGTAACAATGTATGTTAGCTGAAGCTTACCTAGTGTCGCAGCGCTTTGCGCTGCTCCATAGAACTGTCGTCGGATGACAACGCAGGTTTGATAACACTGTGCATGGCGCTCGCCGCGCGGCCAAAACCTTGGAAAATTTGTCTCTAAATTCGGTAAATACTCGCACCTTACATGATAAACAATGTACAAAACTCACCGTTGAATGAACATGTTTGCCAGGCTTCCGAATATTGAAATTGGCAAGCCCTTCTTGGGCGTCGTGTAATTAAAGAACGGTCAATAACGACACAGGCTGCTTCAGGATAGAAAGAATGTTAGTGACTGAGATAGACCTTATCAAATAAACATACCTACTGAGTAAGAGTAGTCTGGTAGCAGGGGGAAGTCGACCAAAAAATGGCCATAGTGACAGCGTAAGTAGGAATGGATATAAGGAACGAATTTTGAAAAGGGGAATCTTTTAAACACTTTCATGCCAAGGCGGGCAGGTCCCCGTCTGGTGATGCAACCCCAAACAACTCCGTTGATTGTCTCCTCGCTTCCCCTGCGTAGCGTCTACTGTTGATCTATCGTAATGCTCTTCAATTGATTCATTAGGCTCATAGCTCACTTTCCTACCAGTCCTGAAAACGCTGAATTGCAAAAGCGTCTTAAGCATAAATACTACGGACGCAAGTAGAATAAGCAAGTAGCAGAACATTATGACCCAACATGTACATTAATACCTCTGCCCCTGATGGAATTAGCTATAGACCAAACGAAATAACACGCCATATTGTTTGATTAAATGACGACTGTAGGCTAATGCGTGCAGGGTGATGATTCTGACGTGGCTCATGATATTGAAGACAGGTCGTAAAAACAATGGGTTAGGCTTGCGTTACACCGCCCAATCGTCGCAAGAGTTTTGTACCCACCTGTTATTGAGTCGGCGCGACGGACAGCAAATGGAAGGACCTGGGACGAACCAGGGGTGCCCAGACAGGTTAGTGCATACCGCCGCTGCAATGAGATATTTTGCTTACCCGGTCCCCGAAATTTCCTCGTCCCAAAGACTGCCCGGTTCCCTCCCAACGATCCCAACCCATTCCTGTGGTTGAAGCGCTCATCCTGCTGTCAACCCAAAGGTTTCAACTGACACAATTCTGTGTGCAAATTATGCGGACGACGTATAGGACGGCTGGTGACGTCGTACGTGGACAACGTATAGAAGGACCTGTGACGTGTCATACAGGTAAGTTCGCGCTGCTGCTTGCGTATTGCTACCATGCTTACCTTCTGCAGCTTATTCCCAATCCCTCCCCCGGGCTCCGGACACCCATTCCGAAGAAGGGACCGACACCATCTTCTGTGCGAATTACGCGGACGATGTATGGAAGGCCTGTGACGTGTCGTAAAGGTAAGTTCGCGCTGCTGCTCGCGGATTGCTATCTTGCTTACCTTCTGCAGCTTATTCTCACTCTCTCCCCGGTCTCCCGACTCCCACTCCGAGGAAGCCCCAGCCTTGCGACTTTGATATCCGTCACCGGTGCAAGTGCTTGTCAAATGGTGTTGCCAGCAATGTTCTGACCAATCCCGGGTTTTGTTGTGGTGGGAATCATGGAAGACGACGAGTAGAAGAGCCGAAACAAGTCAGTTCACGCTGCTGCTGATATGACGCTTATTCTTGGTTGCCAGCCATCCCCGAAAGTAAGCGCCCGTTGTTATCGTCCATTAGTGCTGTGAACAACCGCTGACGTGTCGTGTATTTAGCATTTTCGGCGGTTTTGATTTGGAATGGAGAAGTGTGTGGTAGCTGTGCGATGTATTTCAAGCTTGCGGAGCTTGTAGACAAGTCCCGTTGACTTACCTTACACACTAGCGTCCTCTAAACGCACCACGTCAATCTAACACAAATGCCAAACCATCCTGTTGTCGTCCTGAGGTCTTCGCTTAAGATTTGCCGGCTTGTGATTCATGTGTCCCCAAATGCAGCAGTGTAGATCAAAGTAGGTTCGTCGTTGTTGCATCGAGCGAGTCGCAGGAAGTGAAGCTGTGCAGTAGGGACAAACGAGGCGCTTTGTTTCGACTGGGCTAGCCGACAAGGTGTAAGTACAATTTTTGGATCATACAACAACATGTCACTGACTTGTATTTTGTTTCACGCAGCATCTCGTTTAGGTTATACACCACGCAAACCTACATGGCTGCCGGAGGGAGAGCGGTAACATTTGATTTCATGATTTTCGTCGCAGTACTAGAGTATTATACAAAGGGGAACTCGCAAATAGACAAGAATAGAATATAGATAATGCAATGGATTCACCGTATACGCAAATGCAAGGAACATCAAGGAAACATCGTGAAAATGAGTGAGAAGGCAGAAAGTGATTCAAATTGTCCCGGAGATGTGAGTAAGTACATGAACGTACAACGGTAAGTAAGCCAGAACCAACTCTTTATGTGTATCATGTACGTAGATGCGAGGTAAAACAATAGGAGCGATGGATAGACATGTTGCAGCTTACCATAGGTTTTTTGGTTTGCGTTATCTGTAAAGATGCATGGAGGGCAGCGCGGGCAGATGGGGAAGGAAAAGGGACGAGAATAGTAACGTTTGATACTCAAAACAATGACAGGCGCATTATTACATTCGCCAACACATACCGTATGACTCCTATGATATCAGGGATAGTACATGGAACCATCAAAGAGCAGATACATCTTGTCAAATCTCTCGTAGCTGTAATATCAAATGGACGTACCGTCATCGATCTAAGCGAGCACTTACAGACGACATTAAAGGAGAAAAGTTCCTGAGTGAACGTACCTGATATATGACAGAGGATCTGGTGGAGTTAGCGACGATCTTCCGAATTTCCGTGAATGAGCGTGGCGTACTCAACGACGAAACGCCGTCTTGCTGTTCTACGCACTCTTCTGTAGTTCGAACGTCGAGGTTCATGGTCGATATGTAATCTGTATGTTGTCGTATGTGTTGTCAGTTCGGTGAGTCGACGGTCAGTAAAAATGAAGATACCTTGCAAGAATATACTATGCACCATCTCCTCGACCCCCAATTCGTCGTTTCCGCTCGTATCGCTGGCGTTCTTCCCATGCTTGGCATCAGGTACGCGTATTCACATCTGGGAGTGAAGTTCCCTGAGCTAGCATCGGCGCAAGCGCAAGATCGCCGTCCTGAAACGTCAGTGTGTGTTTTTGCGGCTACTATGCGAATGTGGACGCAGCCCCTCGAGTCAACGACTCTGTGCTTCGTGGTAATCCAGAAAAGCAGTTACACATGATAGTATGTTGAAGAGATCCTGTAAAATCGAGAGATAGCGGGGACGGCACCGAAAGGATGGGGACCATCGGAGAAAGAATATCAATTTGGTAAATACCTAGGTTGGCGCTCGAATATCGAACTGGCATTCCGCTAGCTATTGAAAGGAGCATTCAAGATGTCACTAACGTAGTTAAGCTCCTGAGTAAACGTACCTGAATGATGACAGAAGATCTGGCGAAGCAGCCAGATCTTCCGAGTTGCTTTGAATGAGTGTGGCGTACTCAAACGACGAAACACCGTCTTGCTGTACTACACCTGCTTTTGACGGTTCAGGCGTCATCATCATGAGTCGTGGTGTGGTCTGTATGTTTTAGTATGAGCTATGAGGTCGGTGGGTCGACGGTCAGTAAGATGAAGATACCTTTCACGATTCTACTATGCACCATCTCCTCCTTCCCCAATTCGTCGTTTCCGCTCAAATCTCTCGCGCTCTCCTTTCGCTTGGCATTAGGTATTGATGGTAGCATGATGAAAGATGCTTCCCTGAGCTAGTGTCGGCGCAAGCGCCAGTTCCCGGTCCTGCAACGGCCGTATGTATACTTGCGGCTACTATGCGAAATGCGACGTTTAACGCATATCCGAATGAGGCAGAGTAGCGGAGGGGACTGTGTGTAGGTCTGCGAGTGATGTATGCGGAGTTCTGGATGAACACTCACCTGGATCTTGTCCAAGTCCCCGATATTCTCCTCCCCCTCCTCTTCCGAATCCCCTTCGACTTGAAACGCCGGATGCGAAAGAGCGCTCCAGATCACAGGCGCTAGTCCAGGTCCATCAAGGGTCGTCGGCTAGCGAGAGTTTTGGAAGCAGAAGTAGCCAGCCCAGTGGGTCTCTGTCTTGGATGATTGTATTGCATGCAGGAAGAACAGCACGAAACAAGAAGAAAAGAACAGCCCTGCCAGTTTCCGTGTTTCCGTGATTCGGGTCCGTCCTTTCGATGGGAGCCGTCTACTAGTGTGAGACTTGGCTCGCTGGGTATCTGGAAGGGGAGAGCGCAGATACGAGAGGGGGTTTGTGCTGGAATCCGTGAATACCAAAATAACGTCGAATAACGAAGGGGCTTCACGTCTTCTGTTCTATTTTCTGCGGCCGTCGGAGGGTATTGAGTACTGGTAGTGTTCAGGCTATCGCACAGGCAAACGGGAGTGCGTTCAAAAGAATAGCGGGACGGAGTGTGGACTTTGCGATCAAGTTCAACATGACGCCTCGCTTAGGTTTGTTGGTCCAAGACCCTGCACCTTTTTCAACAAACCACCAGGTACCGAATACGTTACTTGATATTTTATTGATATACACTAGTCCAGTAAACGTATAAGACGAGAGCGAAAAGGTTCCTCTTTTTCATTCCACATTCTTTCCCTCACATTTCCCACTTCCTACCACATCTTCGACGCTCAGTCACTCTGCCGACGTCGACATTGTGCGAGCGCGCCGTCAATAATCCTCTTGTCATCGCTCGACATCGTCTCCTCATTATTAAATTACCCCGTGAGCTGGCAAGCACCGTAAGTCGCATAATTGTTTGAATTCTGTTGATTGGCACTCACCTTCGTTTCAGATTTGCTCGCTGTCTATCGCTCGCAGCCGCCTCTTTTCTTCTTCTTTCGCCAACGCCGCGGCGCCTGTCATACGGAGCCCCCTTGGACTTGTGGGCACGCTGTGAAGGACCCAGTCTCTTGTGCGAATCACGCCCATAATGAATGGAAGGGCTAGTGAATGTATGCTCACGATCCAGCTCTCATATCGACACCTCACTCACCTTTTGCACCAGTCTTTCCTCGTTGGCTCGCTCTCTCGCCCTGCCAATGTAGTTCAATGGACCGTATACATCTTGAGGCCCTGTCGTCGAGCCGAAGTGTCACAGGTACGTTCCAGCCGACCCCGCGGACGAAGAATAGAAGGGCTGATGACCAGGTAGGTTGCCGCTTCTGCTTCCATATTGACACCACACTCACCTTTCGCATATAATCTCAGCCTTTCCCTCGGTGCCCCGCCTCCCTCATCCCAATAAAACCCGCCCCGCCCTTTCGATAGACCTTGCAACCGTTTGAGAAACCCGCCCCCGCCCTTTTGTCAAGCCTCCAGAGGGTGTCGTAAGTACGACCCCGCCTCTTGTTGGATTCACGGCGGACGACGACTGGAGGGGCTGCGCGCAAAGATGTAAGCTCACACCGCTGGTGCAATCCGGCATTCCACTTACGTGATACCAGCTCTATCTCTCATCCCTTGACTGTCCGCTTCCCCTCCCGATGATGCCTGCCCCATCCCTTCGATAGAAGCGCCGTGCCCTGCTGTCAAGTTGAACGGTTCTGACCGACGTCGTTTCCTGCACGTCGAATAGAAGGGCAGATGAAGTGTCATACAGGTAAATTCGAGCTTCTGCACCCATTTTTATCTTGCTTACCTTATGCCCACTCTCTCCCTTATCTCCCCATCCCCCTCCAGATGAAACCTGTCGCGTCCCTTCGATAATCGTCACGGTCTCGAGATGCACCCGCCTGCCCTCACCTTGTTGGCGAGCCGATTGGTATGGCAAACGTGTTCGGACCATCCCACCTCTTGGTGGAATCCCGACGGACGACGAGGAGAAGGGTCGATACAGGTCAGTTAATGCTACTTACTGCTATGTGATTAGACCCTCGCTTACCTTCTATAATACCAATGCCTTCTCTCAGTCCCCGTAGGCTGTCTCCCTCGCTATGACACATGGTCCTTTGCTTCCCAGCCAATCCGCAACGTAAGAGCCCGACGTTCGTCGTCGTTGTGACGAATAGCTGAAGTGTCTGGTGTCTAGAGCTCTTGTTTGACGGTTTCGACGCGAGATTGATAAGCATGAAACAGCTTCGGGATATACATAAGATGGTAAAGCTCGTAAACCACCACCACGCAATCCAATTCGATTTTTGGACTTCCGCCGAACGCCTCCCGTAGTAGACGATGGCCGACTCACATCCTGCTAGCTCTAGCCTCTAGTCCTCTCGACACACCAAGACAACCCAACGCCACTACCCACCATCCCGTCGTCGTCCCAAGGTCCTCGCTGAAGTAGACGTCCATGCGTCCCCCGAAGGCGAGCGTGATGTCCGAGAAGAGGTCGGCGGTTGCATCAAGCAAGTCCCAGAGCGCGGGTAGTGCAGTGGGGACAAGCGAGGGGTGTCGTTCGGAGTGGGCTAGCCGTCGAGGTGTTTTGACTTGTGCAACGAAGTTGTAACTGTGGAATCTCGGCGGACGACGACTGGAAGGGTCAGTACAGGTCAGTTCATGCTACTGTTACTGCGATTGGACACTTCGCTTACCTTCTGGGATAGCAACACCTCTCAGTCCCCGTAGGCTGTCCCCCTCGCTATGACACATGGCCCTTTGCTTGCCAGGCATCCCGCGACATAAACGACCGACGTTCGTCATCGTTGTGACACGCTGTCAACATGTCTCGTGTCTAGCACTCTTGTTCGATGTTTTAGAAGCGGGATAAATGGTATGCGGCAGCTTCGTGATATACATATGCTGGTAAAGCTCGTAAACCTCCACGCAATCCAATTCCATTTTTCGACTTCCGCCGAACGCCTCCCGTAACGATGGCCGACATACATCCTGCTAGCCTCTGGTCCCCTCGACACACCACGACAACCCAAGGCCTATACCCATCATGTCGTTGTCGTCGTCCCGAAGCCTTCGCTTAAGTAGTTGACTGTCGTCCATGCGTCCCCTGACTGCGAACGTGGTGGTCGAGAAGAGTCGGATGTTGCGTCGAGCGAGGCTCAGAACGGAAGGCAGTGGAGTGAGGCGGACGACGAGTAGAAGGGTCATACAGTTACCTTCTGTGATACCATCGCCTTCCCTCAGTCCCCGTGGGCCGGCTCCCTCGCTATGAAGCATGGCACCTTTGCTGTCTAGCGTGCTTGTCCGACGGTTTCGAGAGGTGGGATAAATAGTATGGGACAGTTTCGGGATATACATAAGCTGGTAGAGCTCGTCGTAGATGATCGCCGCCTCACGTTCTGCCAGCCTCTCGTCCCCTCGACACACCAGGACAACCCAAGGCCAATCCCCTCATGTCGTCGTCGTCGTCCGGAGGTCATCGCCTAAATGGTTGGGTGCCGTCCATGCGGCCCCTCAATGCGAACGTGGTGGCTGAGAAGAGTAGGGTGTTGCGTCGAGCGAGGCTCAGAACGGGAAGTAGTTCAGTGGGGACAAGCGAGGGGTGTCGTTTGGATCGGGGTAGCCGTCGAGGTGTGAGTACACACTTGGAATCGTGCAACGACGTTGCGACTGACTTGTAATTAGATTCACCCTCACTACGACACATGGCCTTGCCAGTAATCCCGCAACGTAAGCGCACGACGGTCGTCGTCGTTGTGATGGGCTTGTTCAACGTTTTCGACGCGGGATAGGTATGGGACAGCTTCGGGATGTACATAAGCTGGTAGAGCTCGTAGTAGATGATCGCTAGCCTCGGATTCGCTACATATTAGTGATGTAAACCCGTATGAACAATGCACCCATGATGCCTCGAGGGTCAGTTGCCACCATTTCCCCCCAAATACAAACCTTGCCCCATCCATAGGCCACGCAGACAAATGATACTCGCGCCCGTTAACGTCACCCACCACAATCAAATCACTACTTTCGAACCTGCGCCAAACCTTCAGGCAAGCAGCACCATGGGAGCATATCGACAACTCTGCAACATCCCGCAATGCGTGAAACGCGTGGATTTTAATGCATGTACATTGCTTCATTCTGCACGTCGGATCAAATCGAGGGTTCGCATTTCGACGATTATATTATTGTGAAGACTGGTTTGAATTAGTTCCGCTGCTGACAGAGTCGGAACCCTTGCGAGGTTTTGACAGCGCCTCGTTGACGCGGAGTGAGGTTCTATTGTATATGGGCTAGCTGTCGTGACATCTGAACCGCGTCATCTGGTTAATTCAAATTTCTTCATGGGAGATGACAGATGTTGGACGACGCAATCATTGCTAAAACCACTGAAATCGAGTAGCCGGCGGCTATCGAGAGCTGATTGGCGCCGTCAATCTGAAGTTTCATTGCGGGGTGCATGTGTACAAAACGAGCGGCATCAGTGACATACCTGTGTCCGGTACTATCTCCTGACACGTTCACCGCGTCCCCATTGACATCCAGAGTTCCTCGAAAAATCGAATTGAATCAATTCATACAAGTATGTGACTACCTGAAAAAAAAACATAACAGATAGCAACAATCATAAGCGAGGCATAGCATGGCATGAGGAGTGCGTAAAGTGAATGCGAAGAAGTGTACAGTAGGGTAGGTGGGTAGTATGTAATGATGAATGAATGGGGGTGGGTATGATCGACACAATGGGATAGAACTGACGGTTTTGTGGGTAGGCGATGTAATGATGTAGGCAGTAGCAGTACTAGTAGTAAGAAGAGGAATGGGAATGATGCAGTGAACACGAAACGAGACGAGAGCAAGACGAAAGCAGGGTAATCGATGAATGAATCCAGGGTGAGAAGGAGAAGAGGGACTTGTATGTATGTTGAACAGGCAAGATTTTGATAGAAAGAGGGAGAAAATTGTAAAGAGAAATCGTCAAGAAGAAGAGTGGACGCGCCGAAGTGAAGGTAGGCAGTGAGAAGGCAAAGGTGGAGAGAACCACAGGTCCATCAAATCCATCCATCCCCCGACCTGTATAACCAAACCTCGAATTTTATCCATACCAACCCTTTATCATCATCATCCTCGCAAGTCAGACTGGCTCCGCTTTCATCCACGCCCTCTCCCCACCGTGCGACGAGCTATTACTGTTCGCCTCCGCCGCATCGACAGCCTCCAACAGCTCCGCATCCGCATCCGCATCACCATCACCATCGCCATCTCCCTCCAACTCGCCATCGCCATCACCATCACCCTCGACTTCCATATCCCCAGCCGCCTCCACAGCTCCGAGAATCTCAGCCTCCGCCTCCGCCTCTGCGTCCGCATCCGCATCGGCGTCCGTCTCATCCACGTCCATCCCCATCTGCGGCGATGTCGATCCGCGTACGCCTCTCGCCCCACCAGACGACGACCCGGAACCTACAGCCCCGCCCAGCGGCGACCTCTTGGCAGGAACCCCATTCGGATTCCCCATATCCGAGCCAGGAGGCGTAGGGCGGGCGCCAGCACCCCCTCTCACGCGGCCATTCCGGGAATTGGATCGGCTCTGGCCTGCTGAGCGAAGCCCGGGCGCGCCACGGCCGATATTGGAAATAGGGAGTTGGTCAGGATCGTGTTCCTGTTCGTCGTCATCAAGTGCGGCGATGGAGGGAGGCGGGGAGAGATGTCGCTTTAGAGCTGGGCTTGAGTGGGCGGTGCGCATGCTTGATTGGAGGTGTGTGGCGACCTCACGTTCCGAACGCGACGTGGAATGGGTGAAGCCAGAGGGGCCGTGTGAGGCTAGGATTGTATCTGAACGATGGATAGACCGTTCCGAGCCTTGTGAGAGGGGCGGTTCGGCGTGAGCGGAGGAACGGGGTTGGTGTTGTTGTTGTTGAACGGCGAGTTGTTGTTGCTGATTTTCGAGGGTTCCTCGACGCTCGACGCGTTTCATTTTCTTCCGACATCTACAAGAATGTATAAGTCAGCCAACGACAACAGGACACGAAACATCAGCAAAGGATAGGGAACGCACCTATCACAAACGGTCCCGGGCCCCATGGGTCCCGGACCCCACTTCTCCACACACTTCCCGTCCTTATAGCGTCCTACCATCCCGCACTGTCGACATATTCGCTGCCCCTGTGCGTTGGTTGAAGCGAACGGAACGGCGGTGGGTGCTGGTGCCGGTGCGCCGGCGGTGGTGATGCTGCCTGGGCCTGGTGGCGTTTCAAGGGAGGGACCTGAACCTGGGGGTGTTGGAAGTTGGTCAGTATTTGTTGTGGACGGAGAAGATAACATACCTCCTAAACTAGCACTGCCTACGCCAATCGTATTCGGGAACTTGGGTTTCTTGATGGGTGCACCAGTCACCACCGGCGCGAAGATATGGGTCTGAATGACCTGCCCTGTCCTGCCTTCACCTCCGGCCTGCTGGCCCGCACCCCCCGGTCCACGCAAAGAGCTCATGGCAGGCTGCGCCGGTGCACTCTGGTTGGCGGGATACGCGGCATTCGACGGGTGCTGAGGCGGGTACGGGTTCGTTGCCGTCGTAATGCCCGGATGGGGCCCATTCGAGTGGGGGCGCGGGCTTTCCCCGTCCCTGTCGCCCCTCGAGCGGCGGTGGGGCATGGTGGACGAGCGGCCGAGGTGGTGGTGGTGCGGCGAGTCGACGTACGGTGTTCCGCTGCCGTTGGGGGTGCCCGCGCCGCCGCCTGCGTGCTCGTCGCCGGTGGTGGCGCGGAGGAGCATCTCGTCGACGTCGAGGGACGACTGGGAAGAGTGACTTGCTGAACGCGAGTGACTGTGTGAGTGGTGCTGCTGACCATGATGAGCGTGACCATGACCACCACCGTACTTGAGCACGCGGGGCTCCAGCCGCTGCTGCTGTGTCTGCATCAGTTGCTGCTGCTGCTGTTGTTGCGCCTGGGCCTGTTGGCGTTGCTGGTGGCGAAGTTGCTGTTCATGGAAGTCGGGGTGTTGGATCTGTTGTTGCTGCTGTTGGACATACTGATCTAAGCCAGGATGTCAGTCATAAACGCTATTGAGATGGGGTAGACACTTACCAATACATTCCGATGAAAGAGGAGAAGGGAGAGTCAGCGGCCGCGATGGGATGTATAGATTGAAGTGAAAGAAGACGTACGGACTCGGAGTAGGACACGCGAGGTTCTCTTCCCCGCTGATCATCAGTATTCGCACGCTATCGCTTGCTGGGCTGCTGGGCAGCGCTATACAAACCATCGATGCTCGGTGTCTGCGGCCATTTGGATTAGGGTGGGGAGGGAGAGAGGGAATGACGCTGCTGGGACTGCGAAGGCTGATGGTGATGGGAGCGCGAGTGCTGTCGCGAGGGCACATGCGGTGGGGCCATCGTCTGTGGCTGCTGCTGCTGATGGGAGCTGGGATCACGGGGGACGGGGGCCAGCACGAGTGAGCCAGATGCGCCGTCTGCGAGGCAGGAGAAAGTGGTGCGGGCGTCTTTCGATCGGATTTCGAGCACGGTCAGACCCTCCTCAAGATCCCCCCTGCCGATTCACGCTATTTTTGTCCAAAAACCGATTTTTTCAGGCACATCCCCGCTATTTTACATGTTTTTTGGTTCTAGTCTAACTACTTTTAGGTTAGACCGGTGAAATTTCGACAAGTTCAAAACGCTCTTCCCCCTCTTTTTAATATTTGACCATAGTTTCTCCTCCCCCGAAGGGCAGGGAGGAGAAAGTGCGAGGTTCGGTACCCCGCAAACCATCGAGAGCCATCGGAGTGAGTCAGAAAGAAGAATCGTACGTCGAGACCTGTCGAATTAGAAGATCTGTCAAGGGCGGATTCGGGAATCGTTGTCTTGTTTGTCTTGAGTGAGTCGGTTCGCTAACGTGGTGTCAGTGACTTCTTCAAACGAATGACAAAGAACACTGCTTACCTAATTTCGTATCGAGTGGGGAATGGTTGAGCAAGTCGAACGGGCGCCTAAGGACAGGCGCCGGAAAATGCCGTGTACCGTGAAGGTGAGTAGAGTGCCGTGTATGGAGTCCAGTATCGTTCGATTAGTCATCGTAGTATCTGACATCAAAACACGTTGTGTGCAAGTTGAAAGCCAATGTGATGTTGAACTGCTTACCTCAATGCCGAGGTTCAATAAGTATTGAATGACCCGTGTCGAGTGCCGTCTTCGGTGAACCGTGAGTCGAGAGCTGTCTTGGGTGCGCAGAGGCTCCATACGTCGACTTGGGACAAGTGCAGTGCCGAGGAAGTCGGTAAAGACACAGCTGTGTATGATTCAAACATGTAAGTAGAGTCCCTAGAAACTAGTATAACACCTTACCGTATTGTGAACAAGTGCCACGTCGTTGCGACAGCGGTCACGGTAAGTCGATACATCCGCTTGGGGCATGTACGGATGCCTGAGGGGCTTGAAGTAGTACCCGTCGTTGCGACACCGGTCACGGGAAGTTGTTATGTTGCCTTGGGGCATGTACGGGCATGAAGTAGGTAGAAAGTAGGTGTAAACCATGATGTAGTTGATGTAAAGGGTCACAGGAAGTCGACATTGCGTCGAGGCGTGTACGCGGCCTGAAGAAGTAGCAAGTGCCGGGTCATTACGACAGCGGTGACCGGAAGACAATACATTTCCTCGGGGCATCAACGGGGCACGAAGGAGGAGAAAGAGCGGTGAGGGGAAGTCGATACGTTGCGTCGGGGCATGTACGAGTGCCAGACAGGCCTTATGAAGTAGCAAGTGCCGCGTCGTTGGCACAGCGGTCACGGGAAATCGATGCGTTGCCTTGGGGCATGTAGGGGCATGAAGGTAGGTTGGAAGTAGGTATGTAGTTGATGTAAAGCCGTCGTTGCGACAGCGGCCACGGGAATTCGATACATTGCCTTGAGGCATGTACGGAGCCTGAGAGGCTTGAAGTAGTTCCAAGTGTTGCGTGGTTGGAACAGCGGTCGCGGGAAGGCGATAAGCCGCCTCGGGGCATGTTCGAAGACCTGAGGGACTTGAAGGAGTAGCAAGAGCGACGCCGTCGTAACAGCGGTCGCCGGAAATCGATACGTTGCGTCGGAGCATGTAGGGAGGTATGGGATAGGTTGAAAGCGAGATGTAGTTGAACCTGTAAGTGTAAAGTAATTAGTGGGACGACATGACATTGTATGACAGATGACTAGACTTACGTGACGTCGCAGCGCCTTGCGCTGCTCCTTCGTCCCTCCATACCAGCCCTATGTAATGAAATCGAAAGCTTGATAGAGGTGTGGGCTGCGCTCGCCGCGCGGCCGAAATCCTGGGAGATTCGAGGACAAAAAGACCCATACATCAACATTATGGTCTACCGAGGCCGTCTTGTTGAAATGTCGACCGCGGGAAGTCGATACGTCGTCTCGGGGCATGTATGGGGGCCAGGAGTGCGTTAAACAGCGATGTAGATGAACCTAAGATGGTAAAGTCATCAGTAAGGTATCAACACTATGTATAACGGACAGTGAAGGCCTACCTTGGCGTCGCAGCGCTTTGCGCTGCTCCTTACTTCCAATAACAGCGCAGTGTGATGCCCAATGGTATCGAAGGCTTGCTAGAAATATGGGGTGCGCTCGCCGCGCGGCCGAAATCCCGGGAGATTCGACGACAAAAAGACCCAAACATCGATGTTATGGTCTACCGATGCGCCATGTTGAAACGTCGACCGCGGGAAGTCGATACGTCGTCTCGGGACGTGTACGGTGGCAAGGGAGAGCTTGTGCCGGTGGATTTGACGACAAAATGACCGAAACATTGACGTTATGGTCTACCGATGCGCCGTGTTGAAATAGCGATGGCGGGAAGTCGATACGTCGTCTCGGGACGTGTAAGGTGGCAAGGGAGAGCTTGTGTCGTTGTATATAGTGATAGGGGGTGCTTGATACATCGTGAGCAGCGGCAGATAGTTGATGTTGTCTTTGGGCAAGAAGTAGATTAGAACCTGTGAATTATGTCGGTACATTAGTCGGGCCCAGTAACAATGTATGTTAGCTGAAGCTTACCTAGTGTCGCAGCGCTTTGCGCTGCTCCATAGAACTGTCGTCGGATGACAACGCAGGTTTGATAACACTGTGCATGGCGCTCGCCGCGCGGCCAAAACCTTGGAAAATTTGTCTCTAAATTCGGTAAATACTCGCACCTTACATGATAAACAATGTACAAAACTCACCGTTGAATGAACATGTTTGCCAGGCTTCCGAATATTGAAATTGGCAAGCCCTTCTTGGGCGTCGTGTAATTAAAGAACGGTCAATAACGACACAGGCTGCTTCAGGATAGAAAGAATGTTAGTGACTGAGATAGACCTTATCAAATAAACATACCTACTGAGTAAGAGTAGTCTGGTAGCAGGGGGAAGTCGACCAAAAAATGGCCATAGTGACAGCGTAAGTAGGAATGGATATAAGGAACGAATTTTGAAAAGGGGAATCTTTTAAACACTTTCATGCCAAGGCGGGCAGGTCCCCGTCTGGTGATGCAACCCCAAACAACTCCGTTGATTGTCTCCTCGCTTCCCCTGCGTAGCGTCTACTGTTGATCTATCGTAATGCTCTTCAATTGATTCATTAGGCTCATAGCTCACTTTCCTACCAGTCCTGAAAACGCTGAATTGCAAAAGCGTCTTAAGCATAAATACTACGGACGCAAGTAGAATAAGCAAGTAGCAGAACATTATGACCCAACATGTACATTAATACCTCTGCCCCTGATGGAATTAGCTATAGACCAAACGAAATAACACGCCATATTGTTTGATTAAATGACGACTGTAGGCTAATGCGTGCAGGGTGATGATTCTGACGTGGCTCATGATATTGAAGACAGGTCGTAAAAACAATGGGTTAGGCTTGCGTTACACCGCCCAATCGTCGCAAGAGTTTTGTACCCACCTGTTATTGAGTCGGCGCGACGGACAGCAAATGGAAGGACCTGGGACGAACCAGGGGTGCCCAGACAGGTTAGTGCATACCGCCGCTGCAATGAGATATTTTGCTTACCCGGTCCCCGAAATTTCCTCGTCCCAAAGACTGCCCGGTTCCCTCCCAACGATCCCAACCCATTCCTGTGGTTGAAGCGCTCATCCTGCTGTCAACCCAAAGGTTTCAACTGACACAATTCTGTGTGCAAATTATGCGGACGACGTATAGGACGGCTGGTGACGTCGTACGTGGACAACGTATAGAAGGACCTGTGACGTGTCATACAGGTAAGTTCGCGCTGCTGCTTGCGTATTGCTACCATGCTTACCTTCTGCAGCTTATTCCCAATCCCTCCCCCGGGCTCCGGACACCCATTCCGAAGAAGGGACCGACACCATCTTCTGTGCGAATTACGCGGACGATGTATGGAAGGCCTGTGACGTGTCGTAAAGGTAAGTTCGCGCTGCTGCTCGCGGATTGCTATCTTGCTTACCTTCTGCAGCTTATTCTCACTCTCTCCCCGGTCTCCCGACTCCCACTCCGAGGAAGCCCCAGCCTTGCGACTTTGATATCCGTCACCGGTGCAAGTGCTTGTCAAATGGTGTTGCCAGCAATGTTCTGACCAATCCCGGGTTTTGTTGTGGTGGGAATCATGGAAGACGACGAGTAGAAGAGCCGAAACAAGTCAGTTCACGCTGCTGCTGATATGACGCTTATTCTTGGTTGCCAGCCATCCCCGAAAGTAAGCGCCCGTTGTTATCGTCCATTAGTGCTGTGAACAACCGCTGACGTGTCGTGTATTTAGCATTTTCGGCGGTTTTGATTTGGAATGGAGAAGTGTGTGGTAGCTGTGCGATGTATTTCAAGCTTGCGGAGCTTGTAGACAAGTCCCGTTGACTTACCTTACACACTAGCGTCCTCTAAACGCACCACGTCAATCTAACACAAATGCCAAACCATCCTGTTGTCGTCCTGAGGTCTTCGCTTAAGATTTGCCGGCTTGTGATTCATGTGTCCCCAAATGCAGCAGTGTAGATCAAAGTAGGTTCGTCGTTGTTGCATCGAGCGAGTCGCAGGAAGTGAAGCTGTGCAGTAGGGACAAACGAGGCGCTTTGTTTCGACTGGGCTAGCCGACAAGGTGTAAGTACAATTTTTGGATCATACAACAACATGTCACTGACTTGTATTTTGTTTCACGCAGCATCTCGTTTAGGTTATACACCACGCAAACCTACATGGCTGCCGGAGGGAGAGCGGTAACATTTGATTTCATGATTTTCGTCGCAGTACTAGAGTATTATACAAAGGGGAACTCGCAAATAGACAAGAATAGAATATAGATAATGCAATGGATTCACCGTATACGCAAATGCAAGGAACATCAAGGAAACATCGTGAAAATGAGTGAGAAGGCAGAAAGTGATTCAAATTGTCCCGGAGATGTGAGTAAGTACATGAACGTACAACGGTAAGTAAGCCAGAACCAACTCTTTATGTGTATCATGTACGTAGATGCGAGGTAAAACAATAGGAGCGATGGATAGACATGTTGCAGCTTACCATAGGTTTTTTGGTTTGCGTTATCTGTAAAGATGCATGGAGGGCAGCGCGGGCAGATGGGGAAGGAAAAGGGACGAGAATAGTAACGTTTGATACTCAAAACAATGACAGGCGCATTATTACATTCGCCAACACATACCGTATGACTCCTATGATATCAGGGATAGTACATGGAACCATCAAAGAGCAGATACATCTTGTCAAATCTCTCGTAGCTGTAATATCAAATGGACGTACCGTCATCGATCTAAGCGAGCACTTACAGACGACATTAAAGGAGAAAAGTTCCTGAGTGAACGTACCTGATATATGACAGAGGATCTGGTGGAGTTAGCGACGATCTTCCGAATTTCCGTGAATGAGCGTGGCGTACTCAACGACGAAACGCCGTCTTGCTGTTCTACGCACTCTTCTGTAGTTCGAACGTCGAGGTTCATGGTCGATATGTAATCTGTATGTTGTCGTATGTGTTGTCAGTTCGGTGAGTCGACGGTCAGTAAAAATGAAGATACCTTGCAAGAATATACTATGCACCATCTCCTCGACCCCCAATTCGTCGTTTCCGCTCGTATCGCTGGCGTTCTTCCCATGCTTGGCATCAGGTACGCGTATTCACATCTGGGAGTGAAGTTCCCTGAGCTAGCATCGGCGCAAGCGCAAGATCGCCGTCCTGAAACGTCAGTGTGTGTTTTTGCGGCTACTATGCGAATGTGGACGCAGCCCCTCGAGTCAACGACTCTGTGCTTCGTGGTAATCCAGAAAAGCAGTTACACATGATAGTATGTTGAAGAGATCCTGTAAAATCGAGAGATAGCGGGGACGGCACCGAAAGGATGGGGACCATCGGAGAAAGAATATCAATTTGGTAAATACCTAGGTTGGCGCTCGAATATCGAACTGGCATTCCGCTAGCTATTGAAAGGAGCATTCAAGATGTCACTAACGTAGTTAAGCTCCTGAGTAAACGTACCTGAATGATGACAGAAGATCTGGCGAAGCAGCCAGATCTTCCGAGTTGCTTTGAATGAGTGTGGCGTACTCAAACGACGAAACACCGTCTTGCTGTACTACACCTGCTTTTGACGGTTCAGGCGTCATCATCATGAGTCGTGGTGTGGTCTGTATGTTTTAGTATGAGCTATGAGGTCGGTGGGTCGACGGTCAGTAAGATGAAGATACCTTTCACGATTCTACTATGCACCATCTCCTCCTTCCCCAATTCGTCGTTTCCGCTCAAATCTCTCGCGCTCTCCTTTCGCTTGGCATTAGGTATTGATGGTAGCATGATGAAAGATGCTTCCCTGAGCTAGTGTCGGCGCAAGCGCCAGTTCCCGGTCCTGCAACGGCCGTATGTATACTTGCGGCTACTATGCGAAATGCGACGTTTAACGCATATCCGAATGAGGCAGAGTAGCGGAGGGGACTGTGTGTAGGTCTGCGAGTGATGTATGCGGAGTTCTGGATGAACACTCACCTGGATCTTGTCCAAGTCCCCGATATTCTCCTCCCCCTCCTCTTCCGAATCCCCTTCGACTTGAAACGCCGGATGCGAAAGAGCGCTCCAGATCACAGGCGCTAGTCCAGGTCCATCAAGGGTCGTCGGCTAGCGAGAGTTTTGGAAGCAGAAGTAGCCAGCCCAGTGGGTCTCTGTCTTGGATGATTGTATTGCATGCAGGAAGAACAGCACGAAACAAGAAGAAAAGAACAGCCCTGCCAGTTTCCGTGTTTCCGTGATTCGGGTCCGTCCTTTCGATGGGAGCCGTCTACTAGTGTGAGACTTGGCTCGCTGGGTATCTGGAAGGGGAGAGCGCAGATACGAGAGGGGGTTTGTGCTGGAATCCGTGAATACCAAAATAACGTCGAATAACGAAGGGGCTTCACGTCTTCTGTTCTATTTTCTGCGGCCGTCGGAGGGTATTGAGTACTGGTAGTGTTCAGGCTATCGCACAGGCAAACGGGAGTGCGTTCAAAAGAATAGCGGGACGGAGTGTGGACTTTGCGATCAAGTTCAACATGACGCCTCGCTTAGGTTTGTTGGTCCAAGACCCTGCACCTTTTTCAACAAACCACCAGGTACCGAATACGTTACTTGATATTTTATTGATATACACTAGTCCAGTAAACGTATAAGACGAGAGCGAAAAGGTTCCTCTTTTTCATTCCACATTCTTTCCCTCACATTTCCCACTTCCTACCACATCTTCGACGCTCAGTCACTCTGCCGACGTCGACATTGTGCGAGCGCGCCGTCAATAATCCTCTTGTCATCGCTCGACATCGTCTCCTCATTATTAAATTACCCCGTGAGCTGGCAAGCACCGTAAGTCGCATAATTGTTTGAATTCTGTTGATTGGCACTCACCTTCGTTTCAGATTTGCTCGCTGTCTATCGCTCGCAGCCGCCTCTTTTCTTCTTCTTTCGCCAACGCCGCGGCGCCTGTCATACGGAGCCCCCTTGGACTTGTGGGCACGCTGTGAAGGACCCAGTCTCTTGTGCGAATCACGCCCATAATGAATGGAAGGGCTAGTGAATGTATGCTCACGATCCAGCTCTCATATCGACACCTCACTCACCTTTTGCACCAGTCTTTCCTCGTTGGCTCGCTCTCTCGCCCTGCCAATGTAGTTCAATGGACCGTATACATCTTGAGGCCCTGTCGTCGAGCCGAAGTGTCACAGGTACGTTCCAGCCGACCCCGCGGACGAAGAATAGAAGGGCTGATGACCAGGTAGGTTGCCGCTTCTGCTTCCATATTGACACCACACTCACCTTTCGCATATAATCTCAGCCTTTCCCTCGGTGCCCCGCCTCCCTCATCCCAATAAAACCCGCCCCGCCCTTTCGATAGACCTTGCAACCGTTTGAGAAACCCGCCCCCGCCCTTTTGTCAAGCCTCCAGAGGGTGTCGTAAGTACGACCCCGCCTCTTGTTGGATTCACGGCGGACGACGACTGGAGGGGCTGCGCGCAAAGATGTAAGCTCACACCGCTGGTGCAATCCGGCATTCCACTTACGTGATACCAGCTCTATCTCTCATCCCTTGACTGTCCGCTTCCCCTCCCGATGATGCCTGCCCCATCCCTTCGATAGAAGCGCCGTGCCCTGCTGTCAAGTTGAACGGTTCTGACCGACGTCGTTTCCTGCACGTCGAATAGAAGGGCAGATGAAGTGTCATACAGGTAAATTCGAGCTTCTGCACCCATTTTTATCTTGCTTACCTTATGCCCACTCTCTCCCTTATCTCCCCATCCCCCTCCAGATGAAACCTGTCGCGTCCCTTCGATAATCGTCACGGTCTCGAGATGCACCCGCCTGCCCTCACCTTGTTGGCGAGCCGATTGGTATGGCAAACGTGTTCGGACCATCCCACCTCTTGGTGGAATCCCGACGGACGACGAGGAGAAGGGTCGATACAGGTCAGTTAATGCTACTTACTGCTATGTGATTAGACCCTCGCTTACCTTCTATAATACCAATGCCTTCTCTCAGTCCCCGTAGGCTGTCTCCCTCGCTATGACACATGGTCCTTTGCTTCCCAGCCAATCCGCAACGTAAGAGCCCGACGTTCGTCGTCGTTGTGACGAATAGCTGAAGTGTCTGGTGTCTAGAGCTCTTGTTTGACGGTTTCGACGCGAGATTGATAAGCATGAAACAGCTTCGGGATATACATAAGATGGTAAAGCTCGTAAACCACCACCACGCAATCCAATTCGATTTTTGGACTTCCGCCGAACGCCTCCCGTAGTAGACGATGGCCGACTCACATCCTGCTAGCTCTAGCCTCTAGTCCTCTCGACACACCAAGACAACCCAACGCCACTACCCACCATCCCGTCGTCGTCCCAAGGTCCTCGCTGAAGTAGACGTCCATGCGTCCCCCGAAGGCGAGCGTGATGTCCGAGAAGAGGTCGGCGGTTGCATCAAGCAAGTCCCAGAGCGCGGGTAGTGCAGTGGGGACAAGCGAGGGGTGTCGTTCGGAGTGGGCTAGCCGTCGAGGTGTTTTGACTTGTGCAACGAAGTTGTAACTGTGGAATCTCGGCGGACGACGACTGGAAGGGTCAGTACAGGTCAGTTCATGCTACTGTTACTGCGATTGGACACTTCGCTTACCTTCTGGGATAGCAACACCTCTCAGTCCCCGTAGGCTGTCCCCCTCGCTATGACACATGGCCCTTTGCTTGCCAGGCATCCCGCGACATAAACGACCGACGTTCGTCATCGTTGTGACACGCTGTCAACATGTCTCGTGTCTAGCACTCTTGTTCGATGTTTTAGAAGCGGGATAAATGGTATGCGGCAGCTTCGTGATATACATATGCTGGTAAAGCTCGTAAACCTCCACGCAATCCAATTCCATTTTTCGACTTCCGCCGAACGCCTCCCGTAACGATGGCCGACATACATCCTGCTAGCCTCTGGTCCCCTCGACACACCACGACAACCCAAGGCCTATACCCATCATGTCGTTGTCGTCGTCCCGAAGCCTTCGCTTAAGTAGTTGACTGTCGTCCATGCGTCCCCTGACTGCGAACGTGGTGGTCGAGAAGAGTCGGATGTTGCGTCGAGCGAGGCTCAGAACGGAAGGCAGTGGAGTGAGGCGGACGACGAGTAGAAGGGTCATACAGTTACCTTCTGTGATACCATCGCCTTCCCTCAGTCCCCGTGGGCCGGCTCCCTCGCTATGAAGCATGGCACCTTTGCTGTCTAGCGTGCTTGTCCGACGGTTTCGAGAGGTGGGATAAATAGTATGGGACAGTTTCGGGATATACATAAGCTGGTAGAGCTCGTCGTAGATGATCGCCGCCTCACGTTCTGCCAGCCTCTCGTCCCCTCGACACACCAGGACAACCCAAGGCCAATCCCCTCATGTCGTCGTCGTCGTCCGGAGGTCATCGCCTAAATGGTTGGGTGCCGTCCATGCGGCCCCTCAATGCGAACGTGGTGGCTGAGAAGAGTAGGGTGTTGCGTCGAGCGAGGCTCAGAACGGGAAGTAGTTCAGTGGGGACAAGCGAGGGGTGTCGTTTGGATCGGGGTAGCCGTCGAGGTGTGAGTACACACTTGGAATCGTGCAACGACGTTGCGACTGACTTGTAATTAGATTCACCCTCACTACGACACATGGCCTTGCCAGTAATCCCGCAACGTAAGCGCACGACGGTCGTCGTCGTTGTGATGGGCTTGTTCAACGTTTTCGACGCGGGATAGGTATGGGACAGCTTCGGGATGTACATAAGCTGGTAGAGCTCGTAGTAGATGATCGCTAGCCTCGGATTCGCTACATATTAGTGATGTAAACCCGTATGAACAATGCACCCATGATGCCTCGAGGGTCAGTTGCCACCATTTCCCCCCAAATACAAACCTTGCCCCATCCATAGGCCACGCAGACAAATGATACTCGCGCCCGTTAACGTCACCCACCACAATCAAATCACTACTTTCGAACCTGCGCCAAACCTTCAGGCAAGCAGCACCATGGGAGCATATCGACAACTCTGCAACATCCCGCAATGCGTGAAACGCGTGGATTTTAATGCATGTACATTGCTTCATTCTGCACGTCGGATCAAATCGAGGGTTCGCATTTCGACGATTATATTATTGTGAAGACTGGTTTGAATTAGTTCCGCTGCTGACAGAGTCGGAACCCTTGCGAGGTTTTGACAGCGCCTCGTTGACGCGGAGTGAGGTTCTATTGTATATGGGCTAGCTGTCGTGACATCTGAACCGCGTCATCTGGTTAATTCAAATTTCTTCATGGGAGATGACAGATGTTGGACGACGCAATCATTGCTAAAACCACTGAAATCGAGTAGCCGGCGGCTATCGAGAGCTGATTGGCGCCGTCAATCTGAAGTTTCATTGCGGGGTGCATGTGTACAAAACGAGCGGCATCAGTGACATACCTGTGTCCGGTACTATCTCCTGACACGTTCACCGCGTCCCCATTGACATCCAGAGTTCCTCGAAAAATCGAATTGAATCAATTCATACAAGTATGTGACTACCTGAAAAAAAAACATAACAGATAGCAACAATCATAAGCGAGGCATAGCATGGCATGAGGAGTGCGTAAAGTGAATGCGAAGAAGTGTACAGTAGGGTAGGTGGGTAGTATGTAATGATGAATGAATGGGGGTGGGTATGATCGACACAATGGGATAGAACTGACGGTTTTGTGGGTAGGCGATGTAATGATGTAGGCAGTAGCAGTACTAGTAGTAAGAAGAGGAATGGGAATGATGCAGTGAACACGAAACGAGACGAGAGCAAGACGAAAGCAGGGTAATCGATGAATGAATCCAGGGTGAGAAGGAGAAGAGGGACTTGTATGTATGTTGAACAGGCAAGATTTTGATAGAAAGAGGGAGAAAATTGTAAAGAGAAATCGTCAAGAAGAAGAGTGGACGCGCCGAAGTGAAGGTAGGCAGTGAGAAGGCAAAGGTGGAGAGAACCACAGGTCCATCAAATCCATCCATCCCCCGACCTGTATAACCAAACCTCGAATTTTATCCATACCAACCCTTTATCATCATCATCCTCGCAAGTCAGACTGGCTCCGCTTTCATCCACGCCCTCTCCCCACCGTGCGACGAGCTATTACTGTTCGCCTCCGCCGCATCGACAGCCTCCAACAGCTCCGCATCCGCATCCGCATCACCATCACCATCGCCATCTCCCTCCAACTCGCCATCGCCATCACCATCACCCTCGACTTCCATATCCCCAGCCGCCTCCACAGCTCCGAGAATCTCAGCCTCCGCCTCCGCCTCTGCGTCCGCATCCGCATCGGCGTCCGTCTCATCCACGTCCATCCCCATCTGCGGCGATGTCGATCCGCGTACGCCTCTCGCCCCACCAGACGACGACCCGGAACCTACAGCCCCGCCCAGCGGCGACCTCTTGGCAGGAACCCCATTCGGATTCCCCATATCCGAGGCAGGAGGCGTAGGGCGGGCGCCAGCACCCCCTCTCACGCGCCCATTCCGGGAATTGGATCGGCTCTGGCCTGCTGAGCGAAGCCCGGGCGCGCCACGGCCGATATTGGAAATAGGGAGTTGGTCAGGATCGTGTTCCTGTTCGTCGTCATCAAGTGCGGCGATGGAGGGAGGCGGGGAGAGATGTCGCTTTACAGCTGGGCTTGAGTGGGCGGTGCGCATGGTTGATTGGAGGTGTGTGGCGACCTCACGTTCCGAACGCGACGTAGACTGGGCGAAGCCAGAGGGGCCGTGTGAGGCTTGATGCGCGAGGATTGTATCTGAACGATGGATAGACCGTTCCGAGCCTTGTGAGAGGGGCGGTTCGGCGTGAGCGGAGGAACGGGGTTGGTGTTGTTGTTGTTGAACGGCGAGTTGTTGTTGCTGATTTTCGAGGGTTCCTCGACGCTCGACGCGTTTCATTTTCTTCCGACATCTGTAGCCAACAAGAATGTACAAGTCAGCCAACGACAACAGGACACGAGAAATCAGCAAAGGATAAGGAACGCACCTATCACAAACGGTCCCGGGCCCCATGGGCCCCGGACCCCACTTCTCGACACACTTGCCGTCCTTATAGCGTCCTACCATCCCGCACTGTCGACATATTCGCTGCCCCTGTGCGTTGGTTGAAGCGAACGGAACGGCGGTGGGTGCTGGTGCCGGTGCGCCGGCGGTGGTGATGCTGCCTGGGCCTGGTGGCGTTTCTAGGGAGGGACCTGAACCTGGGGGGGGTGTTGGAAGTTGGTCAGTATTTGTTGTGGACGGGGAAGATAACATACCTCCTAAACTAGCACTGCCTACGCCAATCGTATTCGGGAACTTGGGTTTCTTGATCGGTGCACCAGTCACCACCGGCGCGAAGATATGGGTCTGAATGACCTGCCCTGGCCTGCCTTCACCTCCGGCCTGCTGGCCCGCACCCCCCGGTCCACGCAAAGAGCTCATGGCAGGCTGCGCCGGTGCACTCTGGTTGGCGGGATACGCGGCATTCGACGGGTGCTGAGGCGGGTACGGGTTCGTTGCCGTCGTAATGCCCGGATGGGGCCCATTCGCATTCGACTGGGGGCGCGGGCTTTCCCCGTCCCTGTCGCCCCTCGAGCGGCGGTGGGGCATGGTGGACGAGCGCCCGAGGTGGTGGTGGTGCGGCGAGTCGACGTACGGTGTTCCGCTGCCGTTGGGGGTGCCCGCGCCGCCGCCTGCGTGCTCGTCGCCGGTGGTGGCGCGGAGGAGCATCTCGTCGACGTCGAGGGACGACTGGGAAGAGTGACTTCCTGAACGCGAGTGACTACGCGAATTAGGACGGTGTGAGTGGTGCTGCTGACCATGATGAGCGTGTCCATGACCACCACCGTGTGCATGGTGCCCCGAACCGTACTTGAGCACGCGGGGCTCCAGCCGCTGCTGCTGTGTCTGCATAAGTTGCTGCTGCTGCTGCTGCTGTTGTTGTTGCGCCTGGGCCTGTTGGCGTTGCTGGTGGCGAAGTTGCTGTTCATGGAAATCGCGATCAGCTGGGTGTTGGATCTGTTGTTGCTGCTGTTGGACGGTTGGCACATACTGATCTAGAGCCATGATGTCAGTCCTACGGCAACGCTATTGAGATGGGGTAGACACTTACCACACGTCGAAAATAAATTCCGATGAAAGTGGAGGCGGTGACAGTCAGCGGCCGCGATCGGATGTATAGATTGAAGTGAAAAGAAGACGTACGGACTCGGAGTAGGACACGCGAGGTTCTCTTCCCCGCTGATCATCAGTATTCGCACGCGATCGCTTGCTGGGCGGCTGGGCAGCGCTATACAAACCATCGATGCTCGGTGTCCGCGGCCTCCGCGCGCCTGCGCTCGGCGCTGGATTAGGAATTGGATTCGGATTAGGGTGGGGAGGGAGAGAGGGAAAGACGCCGCCGGCAGTGTGGCGCTGCTGTGACTGCGAAGGCTGCTGATGGTGATGGGAGCGCGAGTGCTGTCGCGCGGGCACGTGCGGTGGGGCCATCGTCTGTGGCGGCTGCTGATGGGAGCTGGGATCACGGGGGACGGGGGGCAGTACGAGGGAGCCGGATGCGCCGTCTGCGAGGCGGGAGAAAGCGGTGCGGGCGTCTTTCGATCGGATTTCGAGCACGGTCAGGTAGCGCTCGAGCTGGTCCCAGCCGTCCTGCGCCACGCGTCGCCGCCCCTCCGCCTCCTCGCGTGCCATCTCCAGCTGCCCTAGCCGCTCTTCGTACTCGTCCACCAGCCGCTTCATCGCCTGCGCGTGCTTGGCCCGTTCTAGCTCCTGCTGCTGCTGTTGCTGCTGCTGCGGGCTCCCGTTGGTGTTGGTGGAGGCAGACGGAGACCCTGCGGGATCTGGGTTGGCAGTGAGCACTTGGACGGTGCGCTCCGCCTTGTCGGCGCGTTTTAGGGTGCTGCGGAGTTCTCTGCGGAGGGATTCAGCCTCCCTGAAGGCCTCTGAGAGCAGGGAGGCGAGCTGTGCGTTTGAGGTGGGCGGGGACGGGGGCTGGATGTGGGACTGTTGTGTGGGGGACGAGCCGTCGGAGGGGGCGGGACACGTGGATCGAGGACGGGAGATAGGTCCATAGTCGCTGTGGACGACGACGGGGAGGGGAGTGGTTATGTGAGAAGGGCAGAAGGGAGGCTTTCCGGGCGGGAAGGTCGTAAACACATTTCGGATACCAGACGGGCCTTCATAAACAACAACAACAACCAAAAATTAATGGATAAAATAAAAACACACAAATTAACAATTAAAGCCTCCGTGGCGTCGTTCGCGACGTCGGTTCGTTGATCAAACGGACCAAACCATCATGAGCGAGGGGAGCAGCGGCGGCTATGGCCTATCCCGGCGCGTGTTCCCCAGTCCATGCACCCGCTCCCCCCGGCGATATCAACCCGATGTCTCCTTTTCTGGTCCGGGCCTTGCCTTGGCCCGCGTCCTTCCCACACACCATCAGATGGTCGGCACCGCCGTTCCGTCCTCGTCACCCCCGAACACCGCCCGACTGCGATCCTGCTCCCCAAGCTTAGCTCGACCAACCGCCGCTCTGCCTTGCCCATCGGACCGTGGCTGAGGTCTTCCGTGGACTGCGTCAGAAAGTCAGATGATGGCACCCGGGACCCAGGCATGGGCATGGTATCACCTCGGCCGTTATCAGAAGTATGCTATTGGTTTCTATCTTACCGTCATGGCATAGCAAGCAAGCAGGCAAGCTGCAGCCGCATGCCCGTTTCTGCCACTCTCGCCATGCTCCCGCCGCGTGTTTTTCCTCACTTCCGCCTGCCGCTCCGACTTCATTTCCCTCATCCCTCGCCCCTCTCCCAAATCCGTACCGTATCGATATCAACCACTCACTTCTCCCTTATCGTCACCCAACGCCACCAGGCCCACCCAGCCCCGCAACCATACCCGCCGCTGGAAACCGAGAACACCCATCCACTTCCATCCAGCTTCCATCCGACCACGTTCCCCCTCACGCCTCCTTCCCCACACCATCGGTTCCAAAAATACCCAATTCGAATCAAACAACGAAATGCTCCCGCTTCCGGGGTCCTCAACGCCTCGTGGGCGCCTTGTGGCCTCGCAAACAGCTTGCAACCCGCAGCCCGTCAACTCGAGTTGCCTCTTTCGACCTTTACGGCGCACCACATCCTTCCCTTCCCACTTGAGCCGTGGGTAGGCAGCCCCATTTGGGTGATCGTTTATGTCATGATCGCGAATTTTGTCCATTTGGGGGTTTATGTTTTGTCCTTTCTTGTTGTTCTTGTTGGACCCGGTCGTTGACTTGCGACACGTTCGAATGCTTGGAAGGGGTGCGGTGGATGTCAATTGTCACACTTAGCGCCTCCAGCGGGGAAGCGCAATCAGACATCAGACTTCAGACGCCAGAACGCACTTTCGCGTCGTGCTAGGGTCGGATATGGGAAGATGGGTGGGTTGCATCGCAAGTTCGCTTGACCGCTGTTTTTTTTTCTCGCATGGCGCATCAGACTAACTACTGATTCGGTGCGTTGCGTTGGGTCGTCGTCATAGGCCATCCATCGTTCACGCGACCGCGCCCCGACGTTTGATAATCTAGGTTACACCGTCGTTATCTGATTGCATCGCGGCAACGATATGCAAGAACGCCATCCCTGACACCATCGTGTCTTACAGAGCCCGAGAACTGGGGACGCCAATACCACTTCCAACCGACCGCTAAGCGTGACGGGGGTCAGACGATCATAAATCATAAATCATAAATCAGAGGTGAATATCTGCACGGCGGTGGGTCAGGACGGCAGGACGCTAATCGATTTTCGGCCCTTGCACGAATGCAGTTCAAGTCATCACCTCGCAACGCAAAGCAACACACCCCTCATGGCATCATTCATTGCGTGCGTGTTGAAGTAGACATCTACATGCATCACAGTCGCCACTGCTGCATCAACGTCACCGGTGACTTACTTGACAATGAACTCAGGGAGCCTCTCGCTGAAGAGGTCGCGCTTCCACGTTTTATCCGCTGCCATGGCGCGCCGTTTGTTACGTTTTACTCACGCTGCACTGATTAAATGAACGCCTCTCCACTTTTAGCAGGTAGGAACAGCGGCATAGTGATAACCCCAGCTCGTGTATGAATCAAAGTAACAGGGTATGTTGGTCCTCCATAATTGTGAGATATATCCAATTAGAAATACAGAACGGACGTCCCCTACCCGCCCTAGGATTAGTTTTATCCCGCAAAATCATGTGCAACGCCTAATATGGTCAGAAGAAGAGAGAACATCTATGTCGCCGATAGACATGAAAGAGTGAGAAAGCACGAGTACATGAAATTCCCATCAGACAAGTGCGGTCGTTTCGTCGAGGCCAAATACTCAATGCACACTTTCTTCGTTTTCGATAAGCAACAGCGTTATGATTTCAGGCTATACTGAAGATGGTAGAACCCCCCTTGCGTGGATGGTTCATGAACAAAGCCGCTGCCGTCAGTCATTGCCAGAACCACAAGGCGCAGGGTTTTGTCGAGATATGGAAAACGCTCGTGTACTTGTGACTCTCCGCACTACACGACGCCAACGGAACATTCACTCGGTCCTTGCGCGATATTCATATCGAAGTGTAGAACAGAGCAAGGGAGGGGCATTATACTCGAGTAAGTGAAATTGATTGCCGATGCCGCGCTGCATTCTGAGATTTATTCAGGCTGTACTTAGAGAGTGTGAGCTGCAGAACGCCGAGACAAGAAGCAATGTCGACATGACGCCAAGAGGGATCTGCAACTCGATTATTGGGAAACACGGTAAGTTGTTTCTGACGTAAGAAAGAAAGAGATCAGCCATCCGTAGGCCCATCACTCTCAGAAAGGATGAAATCAAACCGTGTGCAAAGGAAGAACGAACGACACTTGGAGAATATAAACTCATAATTAAATAAGGGTACAGATACCTGGCAGGAGGATCCAACAGAGGAACAAGGTGAGAGAGGAATAACTTCGAGCGAAACCTGGAGACTTGGGATGCAATATATTTGAGCTCCGACTGGGCTCCGACAAGTAAAAAAGAGTATATACCAGGTATAGACCCCAAATCAGGATTCAGGATACAGAACCTGTGCCCCACCGTCCGCGTTGTCCACCCGGACACCAATTCAAAGTCGAGGTGGGTCCGTATAGAAGGCACCGACAAAGTGAAGGTTGACAGACTCGCCTACTCAACGCCAAAGTCTGGAGGGCTGCATGACGCGTCGACGCACCTTCTCCCGGACCCTGACCGACGATCCAAGCAGCAATCGGTTTTATCTGATTCCTTTCTGTTTAGAAGACTGCCATCCTTTGCAAGCGCGTCTGCCGCCATCTGCCGTCCGGAGCTGGAATGTCGGAAAGACATCAACATCGCGCACGTCGTGACCCAGGCAAAGAGGCTAACCAAAATTTGCTATCATTCCAGATCCATTCCCGAGTTCTCCATCCATATCTGACCGCGCCCATTCTGCCGACACTTCATCATTCACCTCCCTACTCATCGGCGTTTGGAACGGCTGAGTTGATCATTCCGAACTCAGTTCATTTCAGTTCGTGCGAGAAATAACGAAAGTGGGTCCTCGACTTATCCGCTCTCGTCATTTTCTTCCTGCTAAAGGCATTTCTTTCTCGCGTTCATTTCCCCTGTCCAGCCCCCATCTAGGATTGCGCGCTTCGGCCCTCGACTCCAATGATAACCCAAAACGGTATGATCCTAGACCATCTGCACCTTGTCGCCGTCCCGAGAACAGGAAGAAGCCGCAAGTCCCCCAACGTCAACTAATCTCGGCCACCCTTCACTTCTTTCTTTTCTCTCAACCAACACAATTTGTCTTTTCTTGTATCAAAATTCTCACATAGTCTCACTTTCACATACCGATCCCCGCCATCTCTTTGTGATACACTGACTACGCTCTGTGTTGTCACTCTGGCATCACCTCGCCTCAGCCGCGAGGCGTTTACGGTGACTGCCCTTCCAATTCTCCAAAATGACCTATGTTGCCCTTTTCTGGCCGCCAGTTGATTTCTCTGCGCTGTCACATCGGATTGATTCTGACCCTTTCTTTCCGCGGTTGACGCTGTGTGCCTCCCACCGGAAGGACGAGCCGCGTTTGTCTTGATCTTAACGCTCCCTGAACTATGGTGCCTGGAAATTCTGGGATAATCTGGCTAGGCTATGTTTGGGATGTCAAGTTCGGCTTGAGCCCGTTCTGTATCGCGCCTCTGCTTGCTGGTTATACATTTTAATTTTTCATTGACTACAGATTGAGGAAAGACCAGTCATTTTCGTTCCAAAGCTATTGTCAGTCGGCACCACCAGTTTTGCTTGGCGCTGAGGCTCGCGGGAGTCTAGCGACCGGTGGGCTTTCGCTCGTTATGTTTATTTGTGTCCGTCTAAGCCTCGGTCATCGGAGAAGGCGTATGGTCAAGTTATCAAGGTTCGCACTGTCGTTGCGAATATGTTTCTATACACAGGAAGCACAGGAAGCTCAAGAATCTTTTAAATTTTGGGCTACCTCCGCCATGTACCGGCTTCTAGCCCATTCTCTCCCTCCTTCCAGAATGTGGTATTGAACTCGAAGGCGGTCTTATATAGCTGAAGACAGCAGACGCGGGGTCCATGACGATCAATCCCGTGGACGTCCAGATTCCCCACTACTAGTGCATGTGTAGTGTCTTTCAGGGTGTGTGCTACCGACTTCATATCCTTTCACGACATCACCAATCTGAACTGGTTCTTCTCTCCCGGCAATCAGGTCTATCGATTATATCCTTGTCTTCACATCTCGGTAAGGATATCAAGGTGATCGAAATGAATTTGGTTATTGCTTATTGAAGTATGTTCAGGATCGTTATTAACGCCTCCAAGGGTCCACGCAAACGGTCTCTACACGTTCATGGGGCATCCCTGTCTGCTCCGGTCCTCCACCGCAGCTTACTGAAGACGTATGCATACATACGCCCTCGGCTTACGTGACTTTCTGTATGAGAGACCGTTGGTCAACTCCGCAAATTCGGACCAACCTTCCTTGGACCCAGGTTCTGATTTTAGCTGTATGACCTTGCTGCTCTTCTTCTGGTTTGAATCGATTCCAGCTATGGGTATTCTCCGATAGCTCGTTCTCACCTCATTCGAAGCGCCGTCTTGCAAGTCTCATATTCTCACCTTTCTTAGACAGCTCAGTCCATGGCGCGAAATGCGTCCACAGCCTCCACTCACTTACGGTCAAGGACCACTTAACTCCGACCCAGTATACACGTACGAGAAGTGCAAAGCGTGGTGCTTATAAATACAATGCCGTTGCTAGCTGCTGCGCACGATTTTGCGACGAGGAAATATCCTCAGACCCGGCTACAGTACTTGGGGTCTGGCGCGCCGTCCGTCGAAAGTCATGTACGTGCCACATAGCTGGGATCTATATATGGCGCAGTTTGGCTTGACTCTTCATCGCTCGAGTCAGTGGCACTTACCCACAGCGCAGGACGTGTCCTGGATTTGAATTTAATCTCGGCGTCGAAACCATCGGTACTGTCAAAATTTCGCTGGGCGCAGGCATGAAAGCTTCTCTTTACCGCACTTGCGGCGCACATTCCCTCGCTATCGTGCACTTTTGTAGAGTGCGGAATATATGAGCGTCGGTGATGGTGACCGCAGAGTGCATGTACATGTACATCAAGCGCTGAATAATGACGTTACATGTATTCATTCCCAACAACTGGCAACCATCGAGGGATTTTCTGACAGCATTTTCTGATACAAGCCCCTTTCTCTGAAGAGACCACGGAGTCGAGGTGATTCCTCTGTCTGTTGTCGGGGTATCACCACACTCATGTCGCGGAGCCATTACGCATGAACGAAATACGCGGGTTCGTGTGCTGTTCCACATATCGCCGCTCAGTGCGCTCCTGGCTCTTAAGAAACTCCACATTGCTTGATCGACGGGCGAGCTTCCCGGACAACCATCACCCGAATGTTGACGGGAGACGCGGCTGCGATGTTGCTGTAATGCAGGATGAAATAGTCAAGATAGTCTCACGCGGCGTCGGCCACCCCGGATCTTTTTCTCTTCAACAGACGACAATGTCGAGTCGTGAGATGCCTCGACTTTGTGTAGATATGCATACGCATCATGTGTTGAATGGCGGGGCCTGCGCTCATCTATTATTGGTAAGTTGTTTCATCTTCTCATCGAACACCATGAACCGATACGTTGTGAACTCGTTTATAACCATCTGCTCGTTGTATGACACTCTCTCATGGACTGTGACGGGTCGCTGATGCCTTCAATGCAGTCTGTATGCTCTCGTATATGTTTTCCCAAGTTCCCTTATTATTTAGTGACGACATTGAGAAGCGTATGGAGCCTAATATATTCATTAAGCATTCGCCGAGTTGGCAGTACACGATGTCGGACACTTACTTCAAGGAAGGCACGCCGAGCATATGCCCTTACATCGACCGGTCGTTTCAACAATATATAAGCAACCTCACCTTTGATCAGCAGTTTTGATCAATAACAGATTTATTGCTCTCATAATCCTCCTGATTTCGATCCTGATCTCTCCTTTGGCATGGCACACTCCCAACACACTCCCAACACACTCCCATGCAACCACTGCAACGCGTACATATTGTTTCTACATGAACCATGGCTCAGGCGTATGATTAGTGACGTGAGATACGAGTTGGGAGAATCCTGAGCGCTTTCCAAGTACCGATCATCTTATCGATGGGACTAATCCACACTGATAAAAATGCAGTGGCTATTATATAGGGCGCGCTTTACGCTTCCCTACCCTTAAGGAAAACAAATCCCACCATTGGACGCCACCACTCAGAATGATTTCCTCATGTAGGTCTTCTGTGTACCCCGAGTCTACCAAGTAAGTCACGGTTTAGATATTGGACCCCGCTACATACGCTAATAGATATCCAACAGTTAAGGCGGCTCTATACCCAGAAGGCAGTTAATCAGACGCGCCCTAGGCCCCAATCTCACTCGATAGAGTGAGCCACCTGATGCCCGCTTCATAATTGTGGTTTTATACAACGCTTGGCATCATGTGGACACTTCTTTCCCGCAGTCCATCTCGAACTCCTCGGCTATGTGAACAGACAGCAGCCACCATGGACGTTCTCAGACATGGCATACTACGTAGCATGCGGAGGGCGACATACATGACAGGCGATCTTTCCGTGCCGCATTGGACTCCCAGAAACGCCAACCTGTCCGGGGTACGACCATCCTCGTGGCCTAGACATTGTACAATTCATTTCCCTTCATTGTGCAATGCCTGAAGACCTAGCTGCCGAGTTGATCCCCGCCCAGCCTATTCTTATCATGCAGAAAAAGATCCTCGATAGTGAATATACTCACTGTACCGAGAAGCTAGGTAAAAGGCCGTATATAAGCCAACCTTCTTTTCAATCCGAACAGTGTTAGTACCCATGCCGCATCATTGGTACCATGGTCTCGGTCCAGAGAAAGGGCGCGTTACTCATGGGACACCTCCTCATTCGATTGACGAACTAAGGCAACGAGATAACCCTGCGGCATGCAGTCTTTGTTTTTTTTTTTTTTTTTTTTTTTTTCCGCAAACTCCCCCTTTGTGGCTACGCCATATGGTAGGGTACTCGCTACGCTAACTACTTCGTCTACTCCTTCTCTCTCCTGTGTTGTTATGATCCGTTTCTCCTACAGCGGCTTAGGTCTCGCGGGGCGTGTCCTAAGCGGTTGACCCCGGGCTCCAGCCCGGGATGTGTAACCGCGTGAATATGCATGTTGTCCATGTGTAGTAATGTAGTGTCGTAGTTGGAATGAATGAAATGTGTTGGGGCTCCTTGTGTCGTTGTGTTGCGGTGCTCGCTATGCTCTACGCGTGATCTCCTGCCTCGGGCTCTGCAATCGCCACCGCCGGGATGTCTCCAAAAACTGATCGTAGTCTTGCGGACGACGCTATGAACTTAAACAGGTGTGGCAGCGCTTCCTTCTTCGACAGTAGTTGGTCCAGTCTCGTCGCGTCCACGCCTCCGTTGCGTGTCATGGTCGCCCGGGCGTTCCGGTGTGCCTGACATCGTAGTATGTAGTGGAAGACCGTCTCGTCGTGCTGCCCACAACATGGGCACCGGGGCATTTCAACCTGGCCTATCCGATGCAGGTGCTTTGCTAGCGGGGCATGTCCTGTGCGTAGCTGGAACAGGATGCTTGCATGTTTCCGTCGCAGGGGTTGCACTAGTCTTGCGTACGGCAGTCTTTGTTTACCTTCACTGGAGCTCTTTATCACGGATGGCCCTTATGTGGTCATGAGGGCCGTATGTTCAAGTTACGTAAAGCATATCGTCTACATATAAAGCAGAGAATAGCCTACCCCTTGGATGTCTGCACTCAAGCAACACTCAAGCGACAAGGTTGTGGGATCAGGATTGGACTCCTGAGCAAATCTTGAGGATCTCGCCTTACTGCCTTGGGAAACCGGTACGACACACGGGGATGCGCCGATGTTTATGTTTATCACGTCAGAGAGTGCCATGGATTGGGATGACTGTACGAAATAACAGGTACCCCGACGTCAAAAATTGAGCCTATCCTCAAAGCATTCTTTCAAAATACGAGGTGTGAAGGACAACGCTGGCGGTCATTGGTAATCATTGGGTAATCAAGGCATTTATCCACAGAAGGATGGATACAGATGTACCCATAATTCCTTTGACATACTGCTCAAATGGAGGTTCACAGCGTTACCAGAAGTTTTCCATTATTTGGAGTGTTCTATTTATATATAGTATTGTTTCCCCGATCCCATACTGAACGTGCCCGTAGCATACATGGTATTTATGACCTGTACGTAGTACAACCCCGGTCTTCTCTCTCTGTTGACCACAATACTGGAACCCTCATTCTAACTCGACGTCCATGGCAGTTGTCATCTTTGCCAAAGCCGGCAGCGACACCTCGATTTCACTCTTTACGGTCAATCAGACGTTTCTGAAGCATAACTTTTCACCTGCAAATACAGCCCGGTTGCCGTTGTGCTCAGGTAGATAATCATAGGATGTCCATTGTTCAGAATTTTGCCTCGGTCCCTAAGCTCCAGAGATTACCGGGGCTAACTTCATTTCATAAATCTCATATATGAAAAACATTTAGACAAAATCTGATAAGACCAAACAAGTTTGATCAGGGTCTATGTTAGTGTAGTCCTTTGCTTTAAATTAGATTAGATTCGTCGCGACAAAGCGCGACGAAGCCTTTGTCTCTATCTACATATATACCTACAGTTTCAGTAGTGTAAATCATTCCCTCGTCTTTTAGAAACTCGTCGCTCGTTTGGCTTTTCGCCTCGAGCTTATTTCAAAGTTCACCCACCCTTACCACAGTCCCATTGCTTTGCTTCTTTATTCTTATTTTGTACTGTCTTCGTAGACTACTACTCGCCTGTGTCCGGCTTGAGCTCGGTCCTGCCGCTTTCCTTTGGGTCATCGGCAGCACCAAGCGAGAGAGATTTTTGGCGACCAAGAAAATCTATCTCTTTTGACCGCAATCCACGCAGGACTTCCCTAAGCAAGACTTCGTGAGCCTCACAGTTATTTCACATCTCACTTTCAAATTTCGGTTTCACTTTATTATCTCTCTTCATTACTACGCTTTCATTCCCTTTTCTTTTCACTTCATCTATTTACTTTACAAGCACTACATGGACCTACTTTCAAATCAGATAGTAGTAGAACTTGGCACTTACATAGGATTGAGGTGGTCGTAAGAGGAAGGCCAGACTGATGTTGTGGGTAGCGACCTCTGGGTTCAGTAGCACAGTCACTTCAAATGTTAGACGCTCGGTGCCATTCAGAAACTATCCTTTCCATTGCTTTCGACGCGACCTCGATCTACTTACTTGACGAGCCCGCCGTCCCTCAACTGCTACGAGTAAGTCAGCCGGCCAAACCAGGCCGCGAAGCTAGGAATGCCTTTTGGGCGACACTTCACTAAAAACATCTGAAGCAACCGTTACCGGTACCCACGGTTGTAAAGGCATAACTGACTGACATATTCGGAAAGTCCAACTTGAGCCGGGTATGATCAGAAGATCTTATATTGGTACATACATCATATAGTATTTCATTCATGGGGCAAGCGTATCAAGTATCATATGCTAAAAAGGAACGTCCAATGGTTAGTAGTTACAGTGCAGGATGAGGTAGGGAGGATGCATAAAGAAAACGATGTGAGACTGGGAATTATGGGTCGGGAAAGGGAAATGGAGGAGAAATGCACCGCCAGAGGTGAAATGTGAACTGTGGAATGTATTGAGGGGACCCGGTTGCAGAAAAACAAATTGCATCAACGAGGGTAAACTTCATGATCCTTTAGTCGGTTTCCTTCTGAGGGTTTTAAGTGATTCGAAAGCTGGCCCATCAAAATTCCACAACGTTCCTGGGCTTGTGCTCCTTTGAGATCAACAAATCGACTGCAGCGTTTAACACCTCTGCAGAGCAGGTGGCAGATGTGATATCGGAAGGTTGCCCAACTTCAGTTTGATCATGCATGTGATCTGATTGCCAGGGAATGCCGTCTTGGATATACATGATGGGTGTTTGGTGCAGATTGTTGGGCGCGTTGTCGATTTCCGGGCCCCAGTATTGACCGAATTCATAGTCGTTTGACTGGCCGTCCATAGAATACCCAAATTCGAAAGTGTTGGTTTCTGCGTAGGAAATGCCTCCTCCTTGGGGCAAAGCGGACGGCGTGGTGTCATGATATCCACCTTGGTGCGCGATGTTTCCACCATTCTCAGGGAAAAAAGGTTCGTTTTGGCTGACAGGAACTGCTGACTGATCAAGAAATAACGGGTAGGACGCCCGAAATACTTGGTCTTCAGATAAGCCCGTGGCAGCAAGACCGTCAACGGGCGAATGTGGCATGATGCCAAACGTGTGAGCCACAGGGAACGTTGAAGTTGGGAAGTTGGTGGGGTGTAACGACGGAGCAATCTGCGGGTCCGGAGCAGGATCAACGACGACAGTGTTGTTCCTCAGCCCAGTTCCGCCTCCTCTGCCACCTCGGCCTCGACCTCGGGGTCGCCCTCTGGCGCGTACCGCTGGCCCAGAAGACGTAGTAGAGGCAACTTCAGGCGAAGGTCCCGATACCAATTCTGCCGCTGCTTGCGCATCTACCTTTGCACGCTTCCTGTACTTCCGTTTCGGCTTCTGCGTTATGGTTCCAATATGGGGTTCCACGAATTCGATGGTTTCGTAAGCCGCTGTGTGCGACTGCCTGGATTCGATATTCGGCACAGTAGGATAGATGGTGGTAACAGATGGGGCAGTCGTCTCATTTGAAGCAGTATGTGTCGGTCTGCTGTGGGGAGCGAATGCGGTTGGTCCTTGATGCCGAAGTTCTTGTACGTGGACTCGGGTTTTGACTGCTTTCAAGAAAGCGATGATCTGCAGTTTTGATCGCTTGGTCAGGATATAAAAGGAAATTGATTTGACAAATGGCACACCTGCTCGATTTTGGCCACCGCCTCTGCGTAAAGGACCAGATAATGGGTACCTTCAACGTCAATGGCCAATCGCCCCCCACCAATGTCGAAGTGTGTCATGATCTGTTCGTAAAATATTTTGCACTCTCCGAAGCAGAACGTGACTTTGCTCGGGGATGGAGGTTCAAGGCCGTCTATAAATCGAATCAGTTTTTGTCCAAGGGTTGGCCATGCTATAAACTGGTGACCATGTGTCGACGTCGAGAGATCGCAGTGTAGCAGCTGTTACGGTTGAGTTTATCAAGTTGTAACTAAACGACCATGACCGAGAAAAAACATACCTCTGGGTCAACCGCACGTTCTTTGCCCTTGGCCTTCGTTGACTTTTCGATGCCTCCAAAAGCCCTTTCCTCTTCAGGCTCTCCATCAAGCTCAGAGTCCGACGCCTTTCTCTTCAGTGTACGGCATGTGGTCTCATAGAGACCGTCCGTGGTCGCTTGAAATGTGACCTGTTGCGGGGCCCAACTGGCCGACGAACTTGAAGCTTGTGGAGGCTGTGCCTAGACATCCGACAAGATCAACATTGGAAAAGGATTGATGGAAAGTGTTCGACTAACCACGGAGTTGTAGACGGCCCCCTCTGTCTCTCCATCCTCGGAGAACAGCGAATTCCTGCGTTCAACTGCCGCTGCATCCCTCAGATCTTCATCATTGACGTTGATGGGCAAAGCGTGGTCGAGTGGCGGGTAGTCAGAACCATTGGTGGACGAAGCGGTGAACGTGCAGTCGGATTGTTCGAGCGTTTGCGCTGAGCTACCGGATGAAAGCGGGGAGGTGGCATAGAAATAGTCGGAATAGAAGGTAGGTAACAGGGAAGACGAGGGTGGTTCATAATCATAATCGGAGAGGGAAAGCATGTGTTCAAGATCATCGTTCATATATGGAGTGGCGGTTTCAACATGGTATTCCATGATGAATGGAAGGAGGATTGCTGGACTGGGAAGGGATGGGGTGATACGGGCGCGGAGAAGAGGGGGAAAGAGGGAAGAGGACGATCGAGTGGGTCTCGATCAGATGGAAGACGCGTTGGGAATGGTATATGGATAGGGATGGAGGTAGAGGTTATCTCGACAGCCGTTGGGCCAAAGAGGTCAAGCAGGTATGTTTGGTTGTAAAGAGAGAGACAAGCAGTGCGTTTCGAGTAGGTGAAGAGAGAGAGAGAAATGACCGGTGGCCTATTTATGCCCGCGCTTGAAAAACGCGAACAAACATCAACGCGACTTGACCTTCGTTGAGGCTACAATTTTTGTACTGCCAAGTCATTCATTCCCCCGAAAGAACGATTACTTTCCGGTAGGAGACGGGCCCCAATCGCTTGGCGACAAGCATAGCTGTGGTGGGACTGTGGAAGTGACATAGTAAATATGGTATTTTGTGAACCACGCGTGTATGTGCGTACTGACCTGTCCTCATCCTTCCAGATCATCTTGCCCGAGATCATTTTTTATCAATCAATCGTATCCCGATTTCGTCGAGTGGTACCAAAGGTGGAGGAAACTGCTCGCCAGCTTTGCCCCAAGATATCTGCGGGCCAATCCCCAGGCAACCCGCTTCATGCAGTCGGGTCGTGAAAGAATAAGAGTGGCTGAGCCACCCGAGGACCACTGTCGCATACGCGATCTAACCAGGTTACGGTTCACCAGAATAGCCACGGCCGATCCAAAGTAAACACAAGTTTTGGGTGCTCGTTATGTTTGTCTTTCGCCAGACCTAGCCCATACGTCAACGCGTCCTCCAAACATCCAAAGAGGTCGAATTCGTTGATTGCCCTCCACGACATCGGGTGACTGGAAGTACAGGAGCACGGTGGATTACACACCAAGGTCGACATGTTTCTCAAAGCCATCGAGATATCTAATTATGCAGTCGCCTATACATCCGACTTCATATCTCTTCCAGCCACAGTCATGGGGTCAAGATTAAAACCAAGAGCTTTGATGCATCACACAATCTTCCTGCGACGCGAAATCCTGTGAAGTCTAGCTTGCACAACGCCCAAGATTCGAGAAAAGTCCATACAGTATCCAGGGTGTGGCCACCAAAATTTGTCCCCAAGACCAATGCTCTTCCATTCATACAAGCAGACATCCAAGCCTTTACGAAAACAGGGCTCCAAAGTCGGTGGGATCGTATCATCACAGGTCGCCAGTAGTTTTTCTGAAGCATATTTTGCTCGCCCAGTTCCGACAAAGGTCCCACAGCGCGAAGAGTCATGAGGATGAAGGTGAAAGTCCACCCCGCAGTGATTCTGTGGAAAATGTGGGGCATCGCAAACTCGCCAGCGATGTTGGCAATGTTCGCAGTGTGAATTTTGCTTTGACGCCTTTGACACCTGGCACATCCAGGCACATCCGTCGCCATCCGTCTCCCGGCCCGGCTCTCCGAGTCGTTCCGGATGTCATTGCTTGTTTACACCATTCCGTCCTCGTCCTCCCTCCTATTTTGCCTATGAAACTAACGTCGACCTTGCTACCTAGGTTGTTCAGAGAGGGCAGCGTTCGACAATTTTTCCCCGTTCAATCACTTACTGTATCGACCTAGAGTTTGGTTCCCGTGAGGCAAAGCTTCATGCGACTTACATCATCATCCCAAGTATCCCGCCCAAGAGTAAGTTAACAGCAAATGTATAGTCGTTCCTAACATAACATCGTCGTTTAAGACTTTTACAGTTATTACGTGTATGGCGTCCCCATTGTCGAAAATTGCAAGGAAAGTATTGGGCACGAAGAGCCTTCCGCTTCCAGTAGCTGTGCCATACTTCGTCACTATTTTCTTTACGAAGACCCTTTAGCTGACAGACTGGGACATTTCCAGCCCGTGCGTCTCATTAGATAGCGTACTTGTTGCACTATAATTCATAGAATTTAAAAAAGGGCAGTTCGCCGGCTCGGGCTCAAATTTACGACCACAGACTGAGGCGAAACGTGATTTAGGGAATAAGTACTTGGGGAATACACATCTTTAAATAAAGATGTTAGCGCATAAACATCACCATTATTACTACAGGACAAGCGCTCGAGTGCAAAACATCGGTGGCGTGGTCACGGTTTCCGACTGGGCAGCGCAGCACTGATGTGGAACGGGTGTCCGACCTTCACCCCGCCCACGTCACTTCCCACCCTCCTTCCCTCCCTCCCCCCACCGCTTCCCAACCTTCCCCCTAACAACCTTTCCTGCTGCACTTATCATCTCGTCCACTCATCATCCACAAGCACAACCCCACCCAATTGCTCCATCCGCCCGAACCCATTCTTCTTCGCCAGAGTGTTGCACGATTCTAGCACTGCCTGGCGAGCACCGGGGGAGGCGCATAGCTCAGGGTAGGGGGACTGAGAGTGGTCGCCATCCTTACCCGAGTCCGACGTTGACGATGGGGAAGAACGCAGAGCGTGTCGGAGGTTTTGTTCGTGTGGCTGAATGATACCGATTGGCTGGGTTGCATCTTGCGGGACGTAAGTACACGCAGAGATTGGATATGAGGTTGCTGCTCTTATAAACCGCCTCCAGCTTCTCCAACGCAATATACTTTATTTGGCATCTCATCAGCTTTCTCTTTTTATCATACAAGGGAAAGCTCACCTCTCCGCCCGGAAGTTTGACAAGATTCTTCAGCCGATCTACCAAACTCAACGTCCCATCCTCATTCCACTGCCCCACGTCCCCTGTCCTATGTAAGGGGTCCCGGACGGTCTCGCTGGATCTACATTAGTTCGCACCATACACTTCAATTATTTAATATATTGTACTATCCAGGAGTGGCAAGGTTAGGGGTCTTGCGACTCGGAGAAGTATCAAGCTTCAAGTTCGAGATGAGGGACATAACAGCTGAGCATGGTGCGGGATGTGGATAGCTGCCGTGGATGCATCATGCGATGAGTGGCTAAGCGATATAGAGCAGATAGAAAGGATGTACCTGCTCCGCGGGCGCGAACTGAACGGAACTTCAACGACGCAGCTTCAAGCATATATTCACCCCGTACTTATCCGCACAGAATCGCCATCACCTGCCTTTCAATCACATCCCTTAGGCTCGGCATCGAGATCATACATCAATGCACATGGGAAAAAATCCTAGATACTCGTTTTTGTTCCCTTATCAATCAGGACACCGCGGTGAACATTTTGAGTCTTCTCCCCGGCATCCTTTCTTCGTAACCTCTATTCTAATGAGAAAAGGCAAAGTTGCCCTTCGTCTGGATATGCTCATGATTTATGTTTGCGCAAATTTTATAAAAGCATATGTTCGTTCACTGAATAATATTTCTGAAACATGCTAGCTGCAAGGTGTCGTGTCCGTAGGGTGTGATCGTAAACGACATTTTATACTGAAATTGTGGGTGATAGAAGATTCATCATGCTGAAAAAGCACTACAACGATGGGACTATTTGAGAAGAATTTCGGGATAAAAGGACAGAGGATTCAATATCTCCTTCCGCTCTATGGGAATCAATTAAGCGTCTACCAAGTATAATGCATAAGAATCAACACTCACGAAAGGCCGGTGCAATTTCTAACTTCCCGCAACGTACCATCTCGACAGCATTGGGATCGCTGATATTCAACCAGCACTCAAATGAAACGCCCGCATCGAAAGACCATATTACAGGGTCTGTGTCAATAAGCAAAAGAACCTTCTGCAAGCGAGGAAAGTCTGCAGTAGAGGAGAGCAACGTTGCAAAACCATGCCACGGAAACAGAGGATCCTGGTCACGGTCCGCTCTATCTACATGCGTCGAATGGATGACGATCTCTTAGATATTGGGTGTTGGCAGGGTTCGCAAAACACCCAGCATCCAAAAGTAAGGGTTTGATTTGCCGTTTCGATCATACCGGACCCGTACGTGTAGGTGTAGTTTGCGAAGACATCGAAGAACACTGAAATCAAGCAAGTCTAAGAACTCGTTGGATATGTCGTGGTGCCGGTAAAGGTTAGATTGAACAAGACCTGCAACAATTAAGAAGATGTATCAACCGATACGAGGGCGTTGTAGGCACTGGCTTCAGAGGAAAGATCTAAGAGCAAGTCTTGCAATATTGCAGAGCAAGACACCAAGATTCGTTGGATTTGAAAATGTGCATCTGGTTCCAATGAGGAAATCTCGATGTGTAGACGCCGTAAATTCGAAAAATCAATACTTGAGGAGAGAAGAACCCAATCAACTAATGTTTGGAGATCGAGTCCATCATCAAAATCTTGAATCAATAACGACTCGAGGGCGGTACTACCAACGGTAGGCACAATATCGTTTATTGGGTCTGGCACATGATTCTGTAGTGTATTGCGGAATGCGATGTGTTTGATTGAGCTTCCAAGTTTTAGAAGCAGAGGAGATCCGTGGTTGAGCTCGACATACTCCAGTGACGGATGTTGAAGAATGTCTAACACCGCCAAAACCACCGGCTCCGACATCCTCGGTGAGAATGAACTGAGTATCTTGAGAAAGTCATCACAAACACAGTAAGATTGTGGAATAGAGGGCGACAGCGTAACAGGGCCTCCAAGTCATCAACAATAAACTGGCCATAACGCCTCTCCTGTATTGTCAGACATTTCACGTAACCAGGAATATGGGGACACGAAGCTATGAGCCGTGAAAGTCGTTGAGCCGTTCGCAAGCCGGCCGAGAGTGTTTCTTGAATTCGATGTCGATCCTCGAAAATAGCTGCTTCTGACACGGAGGAACGAAGGACCAGCATGCCAGCGAGGCAGCCTTCAGGGACTGTGTGTCGGGCCACAAATAGAACACAATGTCGTCAACGATTTCTTGGGCAAGATCCTCGAACACCATGGAGTGGAGGGAGATGAAAGTGATCATTTGTACAAATTTACCTTCTTGTTATCATTGTTCATCGATCATTCGGCGAGTCCCAGTTGGTTCTTTCGTCTGATGACTTTCCTTCCTTGTTTTCAACTACAGTTCTCAATTTGCAAAGGAGCACTCCCACCATTTGGGTGTTGTTTGCTTGAGCTGTTACCTTACTCATGCGAAGCGGGATACTAAGCTGATTGGTAACAATGTTAGATCGAGCAAGATTTAGGGTTGACAGATCTGATTAAGGAGTTGACGGAAGACCGGTGATAATGGTCACAATTTTTGTCCATTTTATCGTTTACTTATGGGAGGATAAGACTTGTCCCGGACTTGTCCTGGACTTGTCCTCGTACCAGGAACGAATACTTGGCAGCGTCAAATTACCCCTCATGGTAGCTCATGGTATACATAATGTGTTGTGCGGTGATGACCACCAAATGTGGGATGACCGGTCATGACTAGGTGATACCCCAGCGATGACTGAAGTGTTACGCAATCGTACAAAGCAGCACTTTTCATCTATAAAGGACCGTCAGCGACCCGAGGCCCAGATAACGACTACAGCAAACCCATAGGCAAGCACCTCTACGCAGACCCAAAGCCATCACATCCACGAATCTACATCTTCTGCCAACTCTGCATCTCAACCAACCTTGTCCCCCCATTCTACGTAGCCAACAGCATCCAATGAACAAGCTCCTACTGTATCCAAGACATCCAGAAATTCTGCGACCAGCAGCGGGCGTCAGTCACCGAAGATGTTACCGACAACGAGCCACTCTTCAATATATTACCTTACCAGCGCACGGGCCAGTGCAGACAACGAGACTCCCCCTTCCCAGATTATCTGAGCTCTTTGATTTCAGTGATTCACACTGAGTGTAAGCTGCTCGAAGTGCACATGAGGCCTCATTTGACAGAGGACTTGAATTTTACGAGCAGATGGATCAGGGGCAAGGACGTTGATAGCCTCTACAGCGTACGTTCTTGGGTTTGAGAAGACATGGAATTTTTGTAACCATCGTATAGAATCTCGAAAGGATCATACCATTGAGCAACTAGTGCGTATTGGTTTCGCGTGGCCGCATCACTGTCGTCACATGCATCAGTCTGGCGGGCCCTGAGAGCAGTCATGACCGCAGTCATAACCAGAGTCATGGCTTTCATTGGGCTTTCATGACTAGTCGCCTGAGGGTCATGACCTAGTCAATGTCCGGCACAACACTGTATACATTCGAACTTGTTTCGACTCTTCCCCCCGTTGGACGGCCTAATACTGTCCGGCACAACACTGTATACATTCGAACTTGTTTCGACTCTTCCCCCCGTTGGACGGCCATCTTATCTTATCTCTCGGCACCCTCGGTCACAGCCGACGAGCTGTCACATCACGTGATCCTGACTCATTCCAGCGCGCATAAATATAGAATGGTTCTCAACTCGCGTTCATCGAGTGTGTTCCTTCAATCCCGATTTTGTGCCCATGGAACGTCGTTCAAGCCGTCTCAAAGCACAAGCTCAAGATTCAACAGAACAGTCTGTCAAAATAGATGATACGACTGAAGGATCTGCCGGTGTGAAGAAGCGCAAGGTGTACGACGACAAAGCGAGCAATCCGAAAATTGAACCAAAATCCAAAAAATCTAGACGTAAAGCTCCTTGGAGTGAGAAAATGAGCTTCGCACTTGTACCGGTGGATGTACTCTACGAAGTAGGTCAATGTGATATGGATAGCTGCCATGCATGTTGCTCACATAGCTGCGACTGTCTCGTCAGATTTTCAGTCAACTTGAACCTCTCGATCTATTTCACCTTGCTCGGACTACCAAAGACCTGTATAACATTCTCACAAGTCGCTCGTCCTCCACAATCTGGGACAGAGCTCGTGCGAACATGCTACTTCCCATGCCACCTTGTCCAGATGACCTAAGTTGGCCGAAATATGTCGACCTATCTTTTGGAACGCAATGCCACGTATGTTTTGTTTATGTTCTGAAATACTGATGTCAGTCTCACGTCTTTCCTTGTTAGATTTGTGCCAAAAACGCCTCATGCACAACTATGTGGTCGGCAAGGATCCGCTTATGTGCCAAATGCCAGCCCAAGAGGTCCATCCTTCCTTTGGTTCCAAGCCCTATCATTTTGTATTGACGTCATGCGTAGGTTTAACAAGTTACAAGCAGCTCGTCGCAGCGTTCATCATGACTACCCTAACGACTTATTTCGGCATCTACCAAGAATTACCGTCTTGATCCCGCCGAAAGGGAAAACAGGTTTCTTGTGCTTTTCGTCTTGTTTCCATCAACACTACTTATTTTCCATGATTGTATCAGAAAAGCGGCCAAGTCGAAAGACTATACACTTCACGGAATTGCACGAGCATTGGCAAGACCAGTATAACAATATCACTGATCCGGATGCCAGAGCCGCTTGGGTAAATGCACAGTTAGTGGAGAGAACGGCGATAGCTACGGTACGCTGGCAGAATCAATCTCCAAAAGGCCTTCTCACCATCATGCTTGAACTTCGCAGCATACTAGTCTATACGATGAGTGGAAAATGGATTATGAGGAGGCTTTGTTTGAGAATCGCAAGTCAACGTACGTCGCATCTCCTGGCTAAAGGCAACTATTTGAAATCGATTTTGGTCAATGAAGTATACTAGAGCGAATCGAAAAACTTGGATGGGGCCAGGAACTCGCCGCGTTATCTACGGACGACAAAGAACACCTTTTCAACCAAGACTTGATTGTTGCAGCTTTCGAAGAAAACCTTACTGAAAAAAGTGATGCAGCCAAAATGTCTTAAAGCTTTCTATGCTCACGATTTGTTGTCAGTTCTCGACGGCTTGAAGGTTTTCCTCGTCGGGTATATGGCTGGAGTTCGAGACCGCCGTTTACAAGCACAGCGGTCAGAAATGCTGACGGCACGGCTAGGTATCCTAAGCGAGGTTCACCGAGACTGTACCTCAGGTCTTCCGATCAATTCCATCTACCCCACTGTTAGCGAGCTTTTTCTTCACCCAGTCGTCCAAGAGATCGTCAATTCCGAGCCCGAAGCTCTGTTCAACAGATCCCATCTCGCCGCTGTAGAGTCGTCTTTTCTTGACATCGCCCTTGATTGGCGACAACAAACTGAAGACAAGTTGATGGACATGGTCAAAAAGGTCAATAAATCCGAAATCAACCGCGGGACGGTCTTTGATCTTGCCACGACTGTCTTCGACTGTATGGCTTGTGGGAATGTGTTATTGAGGCATCCTCAAGTTCTCGTTCACAAATGTGCCACTCGGGATCCTGGTCGAAGAAATCAAACTGATGACCCTGACCGTTTGACTGTGGAGAGAACATTGAAGCAAACATATTGGAATTTCCCGGGTTGGATAGTTATCAAGGCTGACACTTTTTTACTTGCCAGCCAAATAGTCAAGATGTGCGGGTTTGATCCACTGTCTGCCACCGCGCGCGAATTGGATGAAAACGGCCCTATCATTGAATGTATCAAATGCAACGATCGGAAAGGGCGGGCGACCATGACTTGGTTAGACGCAGTACGCCTTGCATTTTTGATGACAAGAAGCCTTCGTCTTGCTTGCCTTTGCTTTGTCTGCAGCTCTCCCACAACTACACCAATTGTGGTAGAGAGTCGAGCGAAATCATGTTCGAGAGTATGACAGTCCTTGACAAGCTTGAAACACGGAAAGTGAAGGAGCGCATGGCTGATGATCTTTCGTGCAAGAGGGCTGCCATATCCTGCAGGTGGATGCACTGTGTGTACTGTAAGAAGGCCGGAAATACGATTGATTTGCTTGAGCACATACGAAAAACATATGTGTCTTCGATCCTCTGCCAGCCCTAATCCACCCTGACGATGACGCAATGCAGCCATGGAATCGTGGATCCTGGACTCGAAACTGTCGTACCGCATCTTGATGAATGCAGGTATCCGGTTGTGCACTACTTGTGGCCACCAAGAAGGGGAACCGGCCTATTACTTGTATAATGTTTTCTCGATTACTCTGCTACTAGCGGCCAACAAATAGATTTTTATTTGTATTAGCATACGATTCCTCAAAATCAGCACTTCCCTGTCCAAGAAAATCTATCTCTTTTGACCGCAATCCACGCAGGACTTCCCTAAGCAAGACTTCGTGAGCCTCACAGTTATTTCACATCTCACTTTCAAATTTCGGATTCATTTTATTATCTCTCTCCATTACTACGTTTTCATTCCCTTTTCTTTTCACTTCATCTATTTACTTCACAAGCACTACATGGACCTACTTTCAAATCAGATAGTAGTCGAACTTGGCACTTACATAGGATTGAGGTGGTCGTAAGAGGAAGGCCAGACTGATGTTGTGGGTAGCGACCTCTGGATTCAATAGCACAGTCACTTCAAATGTTAGACGCTCGGTGCCATTCAGAAACCATCCTTTCCATTGCTTTCGACGCGACATCGATCTACTTACTTGACGAGCCCGCCGTCCCTCAACTGCTACGAGTAAGTCAACCGGCCAAACCAGAAGATAGGAATGCCTTTTGGGCGACACTCCACTAAAAACATCTGAAGCAACCGTTACCGGTACCCAGGGTTGTAAAGGCATAAATGACTGACATATTCGGAAAGTCCAATTTGAGCCGGGTATGATCAGAAGATCTTATATTGGTGCATACAACATATAGTTTTTCATTCATTGGGGCAAGGGTATCAAATTACATATGCTAAAAAGGAACGTCCGATGGTTAGTAGTTACAGTGCAGGATGAGGTAGGGAGGATGCATAAAGAAAATGATGTGAGACTGGGAATTATGGGTCGAGAAAGGGAAATGGAGGAGAAATGCACCGCCAGAGGTGAAATGTGAACTGTTGAATGTATTGAGGGGACCCGGTTGCAGAGAAAACAAATTGCATCAACGAGGGTAAACTTCATGATCCTTTAGTCGGTTTCCTTCTGAGGGTTTTAAGTGATTCGAAAGCTGCCCATCAAAATTCCACAACGTTCCTGGGCTTGTGCTCCTTTGAGATCAACAAATCGACTGCAGCGTTTAACACCTCTGCAGAGCAGGTGGCAGATGTGATATCGGAAGGTTGCCCAACTTCAGTTTGATCATGCGTGTGACCTGATTGCCAGGGAATGCCGTCTTGGATATACATGATGGGTGTTTGGTGCAGATTGTTGGGCGCGTTATCGATTTCCGGGCCCCAGCATTGACCAAATTCATAGTCGTTTGACTGGCCGTCGACAGAATACCCAAATTCGAAAGTGTTGGTTTCTGCGTAGGAAATGCCCCCTCCTTGGGGCAAAGCGGACGGCGGGGTGTCAAGGTACCGACCTTGGTGCGCGATGTTTCCACCATTCTCAGGGAAAAAAGGTTCGTTTTGGCTGACAGGAACTGCTGTTGAATGATCAAAGTATACTTGGTCTTCAGAAAGGCGCGTGGCAGCAAGACCGTCAACGGGCGAATGTGGCATGATGCCAAACGTGTGAGCCACAGGGAACGTTGAAGTTGGGAAGTTGGTGGGGTGTAATGACGGTGCAATCTGCGGGCCCGGAGCAGGATCAACGATGACAGTGTTGTTCCTCAGCCCGGTTCCGCCCCCTCTACCACCTCGGCCTCGACCTCGGGGTCGCCCTCTGGCGCGTACCGCTGGCCCAGAAGACGTAGTAGAGGCAACTTCAGGCGAAGGTCCCGATACCAATTCTGCCGCTGCTTGCGCATCTACCTTTGCACGCTTCCTGTACTTTCGTTTCGGCTTCTGCGTTATGGTTCCAATATGGGGTTCCATGAATTCGATGGTTTCGTAAGCCGCTGTGTGCGACTGCCTGGATTCGATATTCGGCACAGTAGGATATACGGTGGTAACAGATGGGGCAGTCGTCTCATTTGAAGCAGTATGTGTCGGTCTGCTGTGGGGAGCGAATGCGGTTGGTCCTTGATGCCGAAGTTCTTGTACGTGGACTCGGGTTTTGACTGCTTTCAAGAAAGCGATGATCTGCAGTTTTGATCGCTTGGTCAGGATATAAAAGGAAATTGATTTGACAAATGGCACACCTGCTCGATTTTGGCCACCGCCTCTGCGTAAAGGACCAGATAATGGGTACCTTCAACGTCAATGGCCAATCGCCCCCCACCAATGTCGAAGTGTGTCATGATCTGTTCGTAAAATATTTTGCACTCTCCGAAGCAGAACGTGACTTTGCTCGGGGATGGAGGTTCAAGGCCGTCTATAAATCGAATCAGTTTTTGTCCAAGGGTTGGCCATGCTATAAACTGGTGACCATGTGTCGACGTCGAGAGATCGCAGTGTAGCAGCTGTTACGGTTGAGTTTATCAAGTTGTAACTAAACGACCATGGCCGAGAAAAAACATACCTCTGGGTCAACCGCACGTTCTTTGCCCTTGGCCTTCGTTGACTTTTCGATGCCTCCAAAAGCCCTTTCCTCTTCAGGCTCTCCATCAAGCTCAGAGTCCGACGCCTTTCTCTTCAGTGTACGGCCTGTGGTCTCATAGAGCCTGTCCGTGGTCGCTTGAAATGTGACCTGTTGCGGGGCCCAACTGGCCGACGAACTTGAAGCTTGTGGAGGCTGTGCCTAGACATCCGACAAGATCAACATTGGAAAAGGAATTGATGGAAAGTGTTCGACTAACCACGGAGTTGTAGACGGCCCCCTCTGTCTCTCCATCCTCGGAGAACAGCGAATTCCTGCGTTCAACTGCCGCTGCATCCCTCAGGTCTTCATCATTGACGTCGATGGGCAAAGCGTGGTCGAGTGGCGGGTAGTCAGAACCATTGGTGGACGAAGCGGTGAACGTGCAGTCGGATTGTTCGAGCGTTTGCGCTGAGCTACCGGATGAAAGCGGGGAAGTGGCATAGAAATACTCGGCATATAAGGTAGGTAACAGGGAAGACGAGGGTGGTTCATAATCATAATCGGAGAGGGAAAGCATGTATTCAAGATCATCGTTCATATATGGAGTGGCGGTTTCAACATGGTATTCCATGATGAATGGAAGGAGGATTGCTGGACTGGGAAGGGATGGGGTGATACGTGCGCGGAGAAGAGGGGGAAAGAGGGAAGAGGACGATCAAGTGGGTCTCGATCAGATGGAAGACGCGTTGGGAATGGTATATGGATAGGGATGGAGGTAGAGGTTATCTCGACAGCCGTTGGGCCAAAGAGGTCAAGCAGGTATGTTTGGTTGTAAAGAGAGAGACAAGCAGTGTGTTTCGAGTAGGTGAAGAGAGAGAGAGAAATGACCGGTGGCCTATTTATGCCCGCGCTTGAAAAACGCGAACAAACATCAACGCGACTTGACCTTCGTTGAGGCTACAATTTTTGTACTGCCAAGTCATTCATTCCCCCGAAAGAACGATTACTTTCCGGTAGGAGACGGGCCCCAATCGCTTGGCGACAAGCATAGGCTGTGGTGGTACTGTGGAAGTGACAAAGTAAATATGGTATTTTGTGAACTACGCGTGTATGTGCGTACTGACCTGTCCTCATCCTTCCAGATCATCTTGCCCGAGATCATTTTTTATCAATCAATCGTATTCCGAGTTCGTCGAGTGGTACCAAGGGTGGAGGAAACTGCTCGCCAGCTTTGCCCCAAGATATCTGCGGGCCAATCCCCAGGCAACCCGCTTCATGCAGCGATCGCAAAGATACTCCCACCATCCTTCCAGATACGATTGGTTTCTCTGGTCTTCATGCAATCAAGCATACCAAATCACCATGGTCCTATTCAGAGGTCCATCGGGTCGTGCAAGAATAAGAGTGGCTGAGCCACCCGAGAACCACTGTCGCATACGCGATCAAACCAGGTTACGGTTCACCAGAATAGCCACGGCCGATCCAAAGTTTTGCGTGCTCGTTATGTTTGTCTTTCACCAGACCTAGCCCATACGTCAACGCGTCCTCCAAACATCCAAAGAGGTCGAAGTCGTTAATTGCCCTCCACGACATCGGGTGACTGGAAGTACAGGAGCACGGTGGATTATACACCAAGGTCGACATGTTTCTCAAAGCCATCGAGATATCTCTTTATGCAGTCGCATATACATCCGACTTCATATCTCTTCCAGCCACAGTCATGGGGTCAAAATTGAATTCAAGAGCTTTGATGCATCACACAATCCTCCTGCGACGCGAAATCTAGCTTGCACAACGCCCAAGATTCGAGAAAGTCCGGACAGTATCCAGGGTGTGGCCACCAAAATTTGTCGCCCAATGCCAATGCTCTTCCATTCATACAAGCAAGACATCCAAGCCTTCACGAAAACAGGGCTCCAAAGTCGGTGGGATCGTATCATCACAGGTCGCCAGTAGTTTTTCTGAAGGAGATTTTGCTCGCCACAGTTCCGACAAAGTTCCGACAGCGCGTGGATTTATGAGGATGGAGCTGAAAGTCCAGCTCGCAGTGATTCTGTGGGAAATATGGGGCATCGCAAACTCGCCAGCGGACAAGATAGATGGTTGGCAATGTTCGCAGTGTGAATTTTGCTTTGACGCCTTTGACACCTGGCAGGCACATTCGCCATCGTCTCACGGCCCGGTCCTCCGAGTCGTTCCGGATGTGATTGCTTGTTTACACCATCCCGTCCTTGCCATCTGTCCTCGTCCTCCGACGAAAACTCCTGTAAGCCTATGGAATTAACATCGCCCTCGCTATCTACATTGGTCAGAGAGGGCAGCGTTCGACAAATTCTCCTCGTTTAATCCCTTACTGTATCGACCTAGAGTTTGGTTCCCGTGAGGCAAAGCTTCATGCGACTTGCATCATCCCCAGTATCCCGCCCAAGAGTAAGTTAACACCAAATGTATAGTCGTTCCTAACATAACATGTCATTTAAGACTTTTACAGCTATTACGAGTATGGCGTCCCCATTGTCGAAAGCCTTGCGCTTCCAGTAGCTGTACCATACTTCGTCACTATTTTATTACGAAGACCCTTTAGCTGATAGACTGGGACATTTCCAGCCCGTGCGTCTCATTAGATAGCGTACTTGTTGCACTGTAATCCATAGAATTCAAAAAAAGAACCACTTCGCCGACTCGGGCTCAATTACGACCACAGACTGAGGCGAAACGTGATTTAAGGAATAAGTACTTGGGGAATACACAACTTTACATGGCATACATCTTTAAATAAAGAAGTTAGCGCATAAACACCACCATTATTACTACAGGACAAGCGCTCGAGTCCAAAACATCGGTGACGTGGTCACGGTTTCCGACTGGGCAGCGCAGCACTGATGTGGAACGGGTGTCCGACCTTCACCCCGTCCACGTCACTTCCCACCCTCCTTCCCTCCCTCCCCCCACCGCTTCCCAACCTTCCCCCTAACAACCTTTCCTGCTGCACTTATCATCCCGTTCCCCGTCGTCCACTCCTCATCCACAAGCACAACCCCACCCAATTGCTCCATCCGCCCGAACCCATTCTTCTTCGCCAGAGTGTTGCACGATTCTAGCACTGCCTGGCGAGCACCGGGGGAGGCGCATAGCTCAGGGTAGGGGGACTGAGAGTGGTCGCCATCCTTACCCGAGTCCGACGTTGACGATGGGGAGGAACGCAGAGCGTGTCGGAGGTTTTGTTCGTGTGGCTGAATGATACCGATTGGCTGGGTTGCATTTTCCGGGACGTACACGCAGAGATTGGATATGAGGTTGCTGCTCTTATAAACCGCCTCCAGCCTCTCCAACGCAATATACTTTATTTGGCATCTCATCAGCTCTCTCTCTCTTTATCATACAAGGGAAAGCTCACCTCTCCTCCCGGAAGTTTGACAAGATTCTTCAACCGATCTACCAAACTCAACGTCCCATCCTCATTCCACTGCCCCACGTCCCCTGTCCTGAACCAACCGTCTCTCGTAAAAATCCCTTCGTCCCCATTCAAGTCCGGCCGGTTAAAGTACCCTTCTGTTACGGAGGGGCCGCGGATGCATATTTCGCCTTGCGGGAGGTGAGCGGCAGCTCCAGCACTATGGCTGTTGCTATTGCTATTATCAGAGGTGGATGAAAAGTACCCCATTTCGGGGCAGTCGAGGAGTTTAATCTCGATGGAAGGTGCGGGGATGCCTACTGGTCCGAAGGAGAGCATTTCTGGCGGTAAAAAGGCACACATCCCACACGACTCCGTAAGCCCATATCCTATCCCCCAGTCAATCCAAATACACAAAACGAATGCTAAAAAAACGCACCCTGTGTCAGCGGCACCACCGCCAGATTCAAAAACTCCTGAGTCTCCATACTGATTCCTGCACCGCCATTAACCGCAAATCTCATATTTCCTCCAAGCACCTCCTTGACCCTCCCAAACACGAACTTGTCCAAGACCGCATCCACCCCCGGCACCCACTTTCCCACCCCGACCCCCTTCACTCTCATCGCCGCCCCAAATGCCGTCTCCATCCCCCATCCACCCTTTTCTACTTCGCTCACGATGCCCTTCCGAATGCCCTCCCACACCCCGGGAACGCCGAACATCACATTCGGTTTCAAGGCCGCAAGGTCGCCTTTGCACCCGCGCACGCCCGAGTCCGTCAGCGTGCGCGGGCGTGCGTACCCGCATGCGACGCCGGCAAAGATGGCGCAGAGTTCGACGGCGTACTCGAGGACGTGTGCGAGGGGAAGGTAGGTGATGAGGGTGTCGCCAGGGGGGATGTGTGGGGCAAAGACGCGGTGCATGGCCCCGACGGAGGCGACGAGATTTCCGTGGGTGAGGCAGACGCCCTTGGGGGCGCCGGTTGAGCCGGAGGTGTACATGATGCATGCGGTGGTTTCACGGTTGGGTCTCCTTTCTGTGAGGGAAGAGAGTGGTTTGGTGCGGCCCAGGGAGCGTAAGTCAGTGATGTTAAGAGTCTTGATAGAATCTGGCCGCACGGCGCGGAGTTGTTCGAGGGTGGTGGGAGACGGCTCCCCGTCGTAAAGAATAAATTTGAGGGAGGGGGTGTTGGGAAGGACTTTGAGGAGGGTGGGGAGGAGGTCGGGGTTGGTGAATATGGCAATACACTTGGGCTCGTTGATGGAGTGGGTGAGCCCCGATTCGCCGAGCGTGTCGTAGGCTGTTGCGATCGTCGTTGAGATGAGGGCGCATGCGTGCGACATGAGTTGCCAGTTCATGCTATGAATACTGGTAAGGAATATGAGAATAACGAAGAAAAGAAACGAACCTAGTCTGAGCGAACATATCAAGCACATCATCCTTCCCAATTCCCAACTCGACAAACCCTCTCGCTACCTCCCCAACCGCCTCCTTCAACTCCAAATAATTGATGAAGCGATATTCGCTCAACTCTAGATACGTCCACCGCTTCTCCTCCTCCCTCTCCTCGCCCCCCACGACCTTTTTCACCATTTTTTTCTCTTCGTGTACCTGCAGCACATCCCGCCACCCCATGGCTTTGAGGGTGCCATGAGTTTCAGCGGCATAGTCGATGATGTCGGGGAGGGTGTCGACGCCCGGGGCGGGTTGGGTGATGAGTGCGGAAGCGTTGATAGCGAGGCGGCGAATGCCTCCTTCGTCCGGCTTGGTAGGGGCCGCTATTTCGATGCTGCCTTGGCCAAAGTAGCCTGCGGGGCGGAGGTTTAGCGATGGAGACATTGTTCTCGAGAGTAAATGTTGTCGGTTGAGCACAACGATGGGTGGAAAGGTAGGACTATGTCAATAGCGGAGCGTCTATACGTATATGTAAATAGATACGGAATTGACGTATGTACGGTAGGTATAGTGCGGTGGAGCAACTATAAATACTCACTGCTCCAGCGTTCCACCTTTGGGCAGATCAGGATGTCTGGAGTCATCGAGAGCTGATACGTATGGGAAGTCTGGACAGCGAGTTAAGCTGACTGCATAGATAGATATGAGCTACAGGACGTGAGGGCTGTTTTCTGTGAATGGTGTGAAAATAGGTGGACAAGCAAGGGCATTCAAGCAACTGTTCGAATCCTTCGATTTTTCATCATACTATGCCATCCATATTCATGAGGCGATATGATGTGATACGCTGGGGTTATCAGAGTCGAGGTGTGAAGCTCGGATGAAGGGCTTGTACTGACCTAGAATCTGATTAGTTGATTGACACTAGGCGTCGACTTTAAGCATGGGCACAAGGTGGTGGTGTTCTGCTCTGCTGCTGCTCTGCACTTTACATTTATTTCTTGTCTTAACTCTTACTCTTGGGTGGGATACCGGGTATCCCACCCAATCATCCCAGGGCCTGGGATGATATTAATCCCATGAAGTTTTGCCCAAGCTTTGCTTCAGGCAAACCGAAATCTAGGTCAATACAGTAAGTGATTGAACGAGGAAGATTTGTGCGAACGCCGCTTGAACGCCGCTCTCTGAACAGCCTAGATAGCGAGGTCGACGTTAGTTTCATAGGCAAAATAGGAGTTTTCGTCGGAGGACGAGGACAGATGGCAAGGACGGGATGGTGTAAACAAGCAATCACATCCGGAACGACTCGGAGGACCGGGCCGTGAGACGATGGCGAATGTGCCTGCCAGGTGTCAAAGGCGTCAAAGCAAAATTCACACTGCGAACATTGCCAACCATCTATCTTGTCCGCTGGCGAGTTTGCGATGCCCCATATTTCCCACAGAATCACTGCGAGCTGGACTTTCAGCTCCATCCTCATAAATCCACGCGCTGTCGGAACTTTGTCGGAACTGTGGCGAGCAAAATCTGCTTCAGAAAAACTACTGGCGACCTGTGATGATACGATCCCACCGACTTTGGAGCCCTGTTTTCGTGAAGGCTTGGATGTCTTGCTTGTATGAATGGAAGAGCATTGGCATTGGGCGACAAATTTTGGTGGCCACACCCTGGATACTGTCCGGACTTTCTCGAATCTTGGGCGTTGTGCAAGCTAGATTTCGCGTCGCAGGAGGATTGTGTGATGCATCAAAGCTCTTGAATTCAATTTTGACCCCATGACTGTGGCTGGAAGAGATATGAAGTCGGATGTATATGCGACTGCATAAAGAGATATCTCGATGGCTTTGAGAAACATGTCGACCTTGGTGTATAATCCACCGTGCTCCTGTACTTCAGTCACCCGATGTCGTGGAGGGCAATTAACGACTTCGACCTCTTTGGATGTTTGGAGGACGCGTTGACGTATGGGCTAGGTCTGGTGAAAGACAAACATAACGAGCACGCAAAACTTTGGATCGGCCGTGGCTATTCTGGTGAACCGTAACCTGGTTTGATCGCGTATGCGACAGTGGTTCTCGGGTGGCTCAGCCACTCTTATTCTTGCACGACCCGATGGACCTCTGAATAGGACCATGGTGATTTGGTATGCTTGATTGCATGAAGACCAGAGAAACCAATCGTATCTGGAAGGATGGTGGGAGTATCTTTGCGATCGCTGCATGAAGCGGGTTGCCTGGGGATTGGCCCGCAGATATCTTGGGGCAAAGCTGGCGAGCAGTTTCCTCCACCCTTGGTACCACTCGACGAACTCGGAATACGATTGATTGATAAAAAATGATCTCGGGCAAGATGATCTGGAAGGATGAGGACAGGTCAGTACGCACATACACGCGTAGTTCACAAAATACCATATTTACTTTGTCACTTCCACAGTACCACCACAGCCTATGCTTGTCGCCAAGCGATTGGGGCCCGTCTCCTACCGGAAAGTAATCGTTCTTTCGGGGGAATGAATGACTTGGCAGTACAAAAATTGTAGCCTCAACGAAGGTCAAGTCGCGTTGATGTTTGTTCGCGTTTTTCAAGCGCGGGCATAAATAGGCCACCGGTCATTTCTCTCTCTCTCTTCACCTACTCGAAACACACTGCTTGTCTCTCTCTTTACAACCAAACATACCTGCTTGACCTCTTTGGCCCAACGGCTGTCGAGATAACCTCTACCTCCATCCCTATCCATATACCATTCCCAACGCGTCTTCCATCTGATCGAGACCCACTTGATCGTCCTCTTCCCTCTTTCCCCCTCTTCTCCGCGCACGTATCACCCCATCCCTTCCCAGTCCAGCAATCCTCCTTCCATTCATCATGGAATACCATGTTGAAACCGCCACTCCATATATGAACGATGATCTTGAATACATGCTTTCCCTCTCCGATTATGATTATGAACCACCCTCGTCTTCCCTGTTACCTACCTTATATGCCGAGTATTTCTATGCCACTTCCCCGCTTTCATCCGGTAGCTCAGCGCAAACGCTCGAACAATCCGACTGCACGTTCACCGCTTCGTCCACCAATGGTTCTGACTACCCGCCACTCGACCACGCTTTGCCCATCGACGTCAATGATGAAGACCTGAGGGATGCAGCGGCAGTTGAACGCAGGAATTCGCTGTTCTCCGAGGATGGAGAGACAGAGGGGGCCGTCTACAACTCCGTGGTTAGTCGAACACTTTCCATCAATTCCTTTTCCAATGTTGATCTTGTCGGATGTCTAGGCACAGCCTCCACAAGCTTCAAGTTCGTCGGCCAGTTGGGCCCCGCAACAGGTCACATTTCAAGCGACCACGGACAGGCTCTATGAGACCACAGGCCGTACACTGAAGAGAAAGGCGTCGGACTCTGAGCTTGATGGAGAGCCTGAAGAGGAAAGGGCTTTTGGAGGCATCGAAAAGTCAACGAAGGCCAAGGGCAAAGAACGTGCGGTTGACCCAGAGGTATGTTTTTTCTCGGCCATGGTCGTTTAGTTACAACTTGATAAACTCAACCGTAACAGCTGCTACACTGCGATCTCTCGACGTCGACACATGGTCACCAGTTTATAGCATGGCCAACCCTTGGACAAAAACTGATTCGATTTATAGACGGCCTTGAACCTCCATCCCCGAGCAAAGTCACGTTCTGCTTCGGAGAGTGCAAAATATTTTACGAACAGATCATGACACACTTCGACATTGGTGGGGGCGATTGGCCATTGACGTTGAAGGTACCCATTATCTGGTCCTTTACGCAGAGGCGGTGGCCAAAATCGAGCAGGTGTGCCATTTGTCAAATCAATTTCCTTTTATATCCTGACCAAGCGATCAAAACTGCAGATCATCGCTTTCTTGAAAGCAGTCAAAACCCGAGTCCACGTACAAGAACTTCGGCATCAAGGACCAACCGCATTCGCTCCCCACAGCAGACCGACACATACTGCTTCAAATGAGACGACTGCCCCATCTGTTACCACCGTATATCCTACTGTGCCGAATATCGAATCCAGGCAGTCGCACACAGCGGCTTACGAAACCATCGAATTCATGGAACCCCATATTGGAACCATAACGCAGAAGCCGAAACGAAAGTACAGGAAGCGTGCAAAGGTAGATGCGCAAGCAGCGGCAGAATTGGTATCGGGACCTTCGCCTGAAGTTGCCTCTACTACGTCTTCTGGGCCAGCGGTACGCGCCAGAGGGCGACCCCGAGGTCGAGGCCGAGGTGGTAGAGGGGGCGGAACCGGGCTGAGGAACAACACTGTCGTCGTTGATCCTGCTCCGGACCCGCAGATTGCTCCGTCATTACACCCCACCAACTTCCCAACTTCAACGTTCCCTGTGGCTCACACGTTTGGCATCATGCCACATTCGCCCGTTGACGGTCTTGCTGCCACGCGCCTTTCTGAAGACCAAGTATACTTTGATCATTCAACAGCAGTTCCTGTCAGCCAAAACGAACCTTTTTTCCCTGAGAATGGTGGAAACATCGCGCACCAAGGTCGGTACCTTGACACCCCGCCGTCCGCTTTGCCCCAAGGAGGGGGCATTTCCTACGCAGAAACCAACACTTTCGAATTTGGGTATTCTGTCGACGGCCAGTCAAACGACTATGAATTTGGTCAATGCTGGGGCCCGGAAATCGATAACGCGCCCAACAATCTGCACCAAACACCCATCATGTATATCCAAGACGGCATTCCCTGGCAATCAGGTCACACGCATGATCAAACTGAAGTTGGGCAACCTTCCGATATCACATCTGCCACCTGCTCTGCAGAGGTGTTAAACGCTGCAGTCGATTTGTTGATCTCAAAGGAGCACAAGCCCAGGAACGTTGTGGAATTTTGATGGGCCAGCTTTCGAATCACTTAAAACCCTCAGAAGGAAACCGACTAAAGGATCATGAAGTATACCCTCGTTGATGCAATTTGTTTTCTCTGCAACCGGGTCCCCTCAATACATTCCACAGTTCACATTTCACCTCTGGCGGTGCATTTCTCCTCCATTTCCCTTTCTCGACCCATAATTCCCAGTCTCATATCGTTTTCTTTATGCATCCTCCCTACCTCATCCTGCACTGTAACTACTAACCATCGGACAATCCTTTTTAGCATATGTAATTTGATACCCTTGCCCCAATGAATGAAAAACTATATGTTGTATGCACCAATATAAGATCTTTTGTCTTTTTTGTGCCATTGTGACTTCAAAACAATGGCTACTGGTCTCGGTTCGTTTTCTCTCTCATGTACAATTGAAAGAGTGTGTATTACTTGGAAATCTATAGTAACCTGACGATATATGATTCTGGCTAAATGGCTAAAAAAGGGGGCGATGCCATGCGTGCATGTAAGTTATCGGCTGATGTAAGAACATAATGTCAAGCGAGTGTGCGATGGATGACTATTGCGACCAGAAAGGACAATGAAAGAAAATAAAAGGAAAAATAGTCTGTGGGTGGCCAAGGAAGACAGACAAGAGTCACTGATTTGGCTGAAGCTCGGAGCTGGAGTAAACATTATGGACAAAAGGTAGAAGACACCAACCTGATTATCCCAAGAAGGTAGACAGTCGCCAAAGACTCAGTCTTCGAAAAGGCACGTTTGAGCGGCCAGCCAGCACACAAAGGTAAAGAATTTGACAAACCTTGGCTTATGTAGCCCAAATTGCCGTCAGTGTCATTGGGTTGAAAATGGCACTGTTGTATTTGTGTGACTAGGGCAGCGTAGAGTAGAGTCTTTGAGAATGCAGAAGATGAAAAGTGACCTTGAATGATAAGCTAGTGTGCGGGAGAATGAGGCTGTGCCCGACCTCCTGGGCCATCTTCATGGTCAAATGCGTGTAGATCTCGCAAGGGACGCACCCCAGGGGTGCGAACTCGACTATGTTTTCCATTCTCGAGGAAAAACAAGGTAAAGTGTAGAAATTTCCAATTTCCATAAATAGTAATTGTGGCCCATTCCTACTCTCAACCACCAGCCTCCGCTCATAACTGAATATGGAACGGTAAGCCATTGCCAATGTGCCTGGATTGTATTGATAGCGCTGCTTGTTCTTGAATCATATTTGATGGCACATACAGCTCGAGTAGGAGAGAGAGAGGGAGAGGACCAGTATTGTGGTCCCAGCGGAACAACTGGGGTTCACTCTCTCTCTCTCCCGGATGTTTATGTCTATGTGCTCTGAGTTTGGCTGTAAAGTTCCGTGACAAAACAAGAGATGTGGCTTCATGTCCTCAAAAGTTGTAGTACTAGCTGTTAACTGAATGTAACATGTAATGGGCAGGTTTGATACCACAGTTTGGGGGGGGAGTACACCTGGAAAGGTTTTGCCCACGACTGCTTGAGGATTTCTCGAAGCTCAGATCCTGACAAATGACGTCCAGATGAGCCAAGATCCCCGAATGCAGATGCATCGAGTGAAAGTAAAGAACGAAAGAAAATAAGAAAACCCAAAAGAACACCTCCTCAATGATCCCTCTCGCGTTCCTTCACGATTTGGTCACTGGCCCAACATGATCTTGTACCTTAAACAAGCCATGAACATTCCACCACTATATCTTGACTCTACTTGCCCGTGTTCAAGGCGGAGTTTTACCGACAGTTTCTCTTCCCAGCGCTGTCCAAGGCGCTCAGTAATACTGATATGTTCGTTACTTACAATCACCGAGGTTGCGCTGTCCGGGAATCGAGATGTACAAATCTTAATTGGATTTTGTCATTCATCCAACATAATGTTTGGAACTTGAACAGCTTTCCTATGAGTGCGCAGGTTCGAACCTGTGCACTTGCTCGACCCCTCTACCCAACCTCTACCTGTCGGTGTTTGAGGCTCTTCGCAGCTATTGGGCATCGGTGAGCGATTATTTCCAGATATGTGTATAACGAGGTCGAGGTTGATCTGTATACGTAAATAAACTGAGACCGTCGTCCAGGAGGAAACTCAAAATGCAGGATGGGCAATGTGAGGATGTTGAGAGAGAGAGAGAGAGTTCAGCGGCTAAAGGTTGATGACGCTACCACCGCTGACCCTCCTGCCAAGCTTCTCCTCGATGCTTATGTCACGCTTCAGTCATGCACGTTTGACACTTCAATTGTTTTTCCTCCTTTCATATGACTGTTGCAAGCGGTAATACATAGCTGATTTTCAAGATAATTGAATAGGATTGCAATCGAATCCTTGTATGACTTTGTGAGTTTGTGACGTCAGCAAGTACGGGCACTCTAATGTGACTTCCAAACAGTAGCACCACATCTCTCCTCTCTAACCTCTTCAATGAGCTATCGCGCAAGAGCGCCAGCTCCTGCTATTCCACAACGCATATCACGCTATATCACGTAGGTCATCATATTATCTAGTCTCAAGTATCTGTGGCCAGTTTAGGGAACAACGGATGTAAACTGCCCACGAGATCTTCTAGGAAGTTCCTTTTTTGGGTGAAAGCCTCCGAAATTGCAATCTACAGCCGAAAAAATGATGCTGCTTAACAGTTTAACAGTCCTTGGTCCACCTTGGTCATAAAACCTTGACTAACCTTCCATTGTCAAGACCTCTGAACTGTAAAGTCGTTGACAAATGTATTTCGCTTCTTCCATTGTTTTTCAACGGTTACCAATCCATGTACGTCATCCTGAACAGTCTCATTCCACGCTCACACATTATAATTATATAACTTGCAAACCCTAGGGTACAGATAGGTCTACCATTCACAACCATCCCACCGCCACAACTTGCAAAAAATGTCGTCCACTCAGAAAGCACTCATCCTCCCCGAAAAGTTCGGCAAATTCGTCCTTGACACCATCTCCATTCCCAAACCCGCTGCCGGCGAGTTGCTGGTGCAAGTAAAAGCCGCATCGCTCAATCCTGTTGATTGGAAGGTGCAGAAATACGGGATCTTCATCGAGGACTTCCCAGCGATTGTAGGATCCGACATCGCTGGCGATGTGGTTCAAGTTGGCGAGGGCGTTACCGAGTTCAAGAAGGGAGACCGGGTGTGAGTCTTTCACTCTTGCCATTCGTGTCGAAGCTGAAGGGGGGACATAAGATTCTTCCAGGGCGAGTTCGTGAAAGAACGTGCTGCCTACCAACAATATACCATCGGTAACGCTTCAACCACCGCCCGAGTACGCCCTCTTATCCCTTCCCTCTGCCCGTTCCACCAGCTCACGTGAGCACAGATCCCAGACAACATGTCGTACGACCAGGTCTCAACACTCCCCGTCGCACTATCCGCGTCCTGGGTGACGCTATACAACCAGAACCCGCATGGGCTGGGGTTCACGGCCCCGACCACCCCCGAGGCACGGGGAAAGTATAAAGGCATCCCTATCGTCATTCTCGGCGGGTCCAGCTCCGTCGGTCAATTTGGTGCGTACCCATTTCTCTAATCAGAGCTAATACTCAAACGTCTGCAGAAATTCAATTTGCGAAATTATCGGGCTTCTCCCCCATCATAACCACCGCATCCTTGCACCACGCAGCTTTCCTCAAATCCCTTGGCGCTACACACGTCCTCGACAGACACCTTGGGCCCGCGCCCCTCCGCGCGGAAATCGCCAAAATTACCAACCAGCCTATCAAGACCGTGCTCGACTCGATCTCGGTGGAGGTGACGCAGCAGGCGGGGTGGGATCTGCTCGCGCCCGGGGGCCAGTTGGGCACTGTGCTCCCGCCTACGGTTAAGGCAGAGAAGGAGAAGAGCGCGGTTGGAGTGGTCGGGGCGCTGAGTATGCCGGTTAACAAGGCGTTGCTTGAGACACTCTACCACGATAAGATCACTGGGTTTTTGGAGGAGGGGGTTATCAAGGTGCGTCGTTCTCGTTTTGGACAGGGGATCATTCTGAAGTTTCGCGGTTGTAGCCGAATCGCGTGGAGGTGCTGCCAGGTGGGCTTGCTGGGATCGTGGAAGGGTTGCAGAGGTTGGAGAATGGGGAGGTGTCGCGTTTAAAGCTCGTTGCTCACCCGCAAGAGACAGCTTGAACGTCGCATAGTAATTCAAAATGTATATTATCAATAAATCGACCAAGTGAATTAATTATTAGACTTCTGCAAATGATCTTTTGATGATGTTCATGAGGGACAGGTCGTTTCTCGCTTCTGCTTCTGTGGCAAACATTCGTCGTGCATTGAACGGACGTTGGCGGCAATGGTTTATGCAGAAGCTGACTGATCAGTGAGCTGACTGACAGATTACTTGGCACTTCAAATGCTTACCCTCATGCGAGTTAGCCAACTTATACATAGGTCTTCCAAGACTCACCGATCGCTGACTTACCGGTGGACGTCCATCGGAACGCCCGTACTCAATATAACGCTTCGGTAGAGTTTTCCAAGATACATACTTACTGTACAGCTGTTTCCGAAAACCTTGTCAGTCGCGTTTTTCTTTTGCTCGCTCGACTTTTGAGGTACACCCGCATTTGAAATATAATTCGTCAGATGGCTGCTAATTCAGCCCCTATTGTAGATTACTCGACTGGTAGACCTGTTTTCTATCGTCTTCACGCTTTAGATAGTACCAGTTTTGTTTCTCTGACAGGGAGCCACATTTGAGCCATCTTGTACCACAAGTGCCGTCCCTGCCGCGGTCACTACAGGGCGCTATAGCCAAGTGGTTACGGCGACAGATTAGAATCACCCCCATGGGCGAAGAACGATCTGTTCCTCTTTGAGGGCGCAGGTTCAAATCCTGCTGGCGTCGTGTATGTGTCTTTGTGTGAGAGAGAGAGAGAGGGCGACATTTTTTTGTACTGCTACGGAACGCATCACCCATCTGGAGTTTTGACATTCCGGACGTCGTCGAGAAGTACGCGATTGTCTCTCTCTGCAGCGTTTGAAATGGAACATTTGTATATCATCCAGTTCCTGTCGCTCAATTCGTGAGAGTACTAGTTACAAAAACATAGATCACGGTAGTTCTAAGTTAGTACTTATTGATAAACATTGAACATGAACTGGTTGTCATGCTTGAGACATGCTTCAGCCCAAGCTACCAATTCGTAGTCCCAACAATATAATCCTGCTGGATGATATTTTCTGGGATGAAAGATCAATACTGTTTGTTACTTTTGACATTTCTCAGCAATTGCTTTGACATACACCGTCGATTTTCTGTGAGCGGTGGAAGGCTGTGCCAAGCCGAAGCCGAAGCCGAAAGCCGTTGACGAATCCAACCAATTCCCAAGTTCCCATTTGCCAGTAAACTTCCTTCGTATTCTCCATCTGCGCTCCGTATGTTATCGATCCGCTGTGAGACTAACAAAATCAACTAGCCGGTATAAATGACCATCGCCCAAGAGACTCCTGAAAACATGGTTTCGACCTCCATCATTCCTCTCGAGATCGTAGAAACGATCATTGACATTGTTGCCGAGGATGACACTGACTCAGTCAATGCATGCTCGCTAGTCTGCCAGGCATTCCTTCCTCTCTGCCGGAAACACATCTTCGCCAGCGTCGTCTTGAATGGATCCATGAGGCCTCAAGTATCGCCCACCACTCGCATGTTCGAACGTCTCCTGTCCACCACACCAGATATCGCTGTTTACATCCGCAAGCTTCAATGGTGCGTTACCATTGAGGACTTCAAGCTGGTACGGTCGCTCCCGAAAGCCATGAAGCTGATCACTAGGCTGCAATCTCTTTATGTCTGGGTCTACGACCGGAACAGACTTAAATGGAGGAGCAACGTGCTTCGGCCGGCATTGGTCCACCTCCTCCAGCTACGCACACTCACACATCTCAAGTTGTTCGCCATTGAAGATTTCCCGTTGTCCGATCTCGTCCCGTGTGTTAATCTCAAGGAGCTCGAGATCGAACGCGTTCTCCCTGCGGAGGTGGACAACGGTTTCCCTTCCACATTACCCTATAAGCCCGCACAGCTTAATAAATTCTCGGCTGGCCGTCAAGCCGCACAAGTTACCACGAAGCTCATAACCGCACTGCGTCCTGATGGAATCGCAGTGGTGGACCTCACTGAGCTCAATAAGGTGTCAGTCAAGTGGGAAAAGGCCGATGCCGTTCAAGCAGCGTTTCAACTATTTAAAATGTCTGCGCAGCTTACAGATGTCCATATGTCTGGTACGAGACGCGAGCCTCCACGTTGGACGCATGCTTACCAGCTGCTCTATGTATGTAGTTCAAGAATCTTCGTTGACGTTGGCCGGCTTCTCCGAAATGGTTAGACCGTCGATGCAGACCTTGAAAAGCATCCATCTGGATATCCTTATCGACCAAGAATTAGGCAACGACGATCCCCTCTCTGGCCTTTGCCTCGAACTTGACCTGATGGAAGGCAGAAACGTGGTGGAGACGATTGAGATCGTTGTCAACGTTCAAACGGATTCTGACTGCAAACGAGGAGACGAATGGGGACAGCTTGACAAGTCGCTCACGAAAGCAGGATGGTCGACATTGAGGGAGGTCTCGCTGGAGATACACTGCTCAAGAGACTATAGAGAGGATGACGACCTGGAGGGTGCTCTGCGGATGTTGCCTGAGACTCAGTTTACGAGATTGACGTCGAGCAAAGCGGTTGATTTTCATTTCGCGGTCACAAATCATGCGGTTTGAGAATGGCCTCTCCGTCAATCGGCCATGGTTGGGGTAAGTTATTTGCTGAATCTACGATATGTCACTATCGTGCGACCAACGTAAGTCAATAGGAACAAGACGTCGATTTATTTTACCTTAGATGACATAGTTGGCTGCTGTACGAATTCTTGGGTATATAGACGAAATATAGAGGAGGGGGTTGAGAACTGTTCCCTCACTTCCCGTTGATTCGTAAGCCCGTTATGATGCCTTTGTACGTTTCGTAACGTCTATCGCATACAATTTGAGAATGTAGCAAAACGGTTGATGCTTTGTAAACTCGAAGCAAGGCCGCTGCGTACGTTCTTTTTGAATCCCGCTCATTAGTACAGTTCTCGAAACTTTCGTCAAACGCTTTCTCAGGTCTGAGTAAGTAACATCAATAGTTATCGCTCCGATCTAGTACTTAGCTGAGGATCTCAATTGTTCCCTTATGATTTGCTGACAGTCTAGCAATCAGTGGCATAGCTAGGCATTTTAATAGCATCACAGGCTGCTCAAGAAGGAAGTTTAAACGACCATGAGAGACTACTGCATTACAATGTTTCTGTCACTTTTTTTTGTTGCCAAAACCAGAAGACCCAGCTGAAGAGATCAAGTTAAAGGGACATGCGATCATTGACATGAAATAAAATACGATTTTTTCTTTCTTTTTGTTGCGGCTGGCCTCATCGTGTGTGTGTGTGAGAGAGAGTTCCATTGTTGTGGTCCCGAGGTCGGAACGACTGGGGTTTTTACTATATACAGGTCACAAATACCATGAGTTCCAGTATAATCAAATAAATTTGCGCATGCGGTGTATCCTTTTCCGTTGGTACGAGGAAACAAGAAATAATGTGCAATAAACGAGCATGAGCTCCTACCTCGTATCAGACACATAATCATTGAACAAATCGTGAAGTTATGAGTTGTCCATTCGGTCGAGTCCGTACATGAAACATGATATCAATCTAGATACATGTTGTTCGTAAATTTCGTGTAGATAGTCCCTCAGGTAGCAGAAGAAACTGCGCGAGCAAAAGCGCAGTCACAGTCCAAAAAGATAATCCGGATCTCCCACTACCAACTCAGATGAAAGATATCACAGACAACACAATACCTATGATGGACGCTCCAGACACCACTACAATTCTCTTGGCCGAGCTGGGGGTTTGCGTAGGCGCCCCGGCACCAGTCCCGGTCCCACCGGTCGACCCACCAGGCTTGGGTGTAGGGGTAGAAGAGACACATGTCCCGGAAGCTGTATTTGTCACCCGCAGAGGGCGACTGGGATCACTAGTCACTCCCACAGGCAGGCCAGTGATTTGGGCGACAGGAACCGTTGTACATCCTCCATATATATCAGCGCTCTTGAACTGGCTGCACGAAGAGCTCGTTGGGATCCTTGGTGATGGGGGGAAGTCTTGGTTTTCACCCGCGCACGACTCATACACGTCACGCTGGGCATTGCTGGGTGCGTTGCCTCCACATCCGATGGTGTCAAAGATGTGCTCACAGAAGCGAGCGTCGTCACGTCCGGCGGGGTCGCAGGCTTTAAGGCAGAAATGATCGTTGCCCATGAAGCTGCGGATTCGTGATATCCTGAGTCTTGGAAATCACCCCTAGAGAACGGGTACCTACTTATGCCATTGTTCGATTTGAACCCATGAGCCATTGAAGGACTGCGTGAACATTATTCCTCCCATGGGGTTTCCCCTCTAAGGCTTTCATGAGGTCAAAGGAACGTGAATGTAAGACCAGCGACGTACTCGATCCGCTCCGTGAGGGTCCATCTCACCACCAGCATCACCTTTTATCATATTGATTTTCGTCTGGTCCATAAATCCACTGACTTGTACATAGTCAGGGGTCTTCATAAACTGCACTCCCTGTAGCGTTCCGGGAGGTATGACACGCGCCCCATGCCCTGCCTTCGTGCACCATGCGATCATCTCGCCTTCAATCTCGCCGACAGTGTGGCCAGGCTCTGCAGGAGCCCAAAAGCAGAAATCTAGACGCGTATTAGGGATGAACTGAGATGATCACGACGAGTGTGCACGTACCGTCAAGTGAGTTAAACAACGCAGTTTGACAGAGCGAGGCCGGTCCTTCGGTCGTTGAGTTGCAGATGTTGTACCCTTTTTGATCGCCTCTGATTAGGCCAACATCGGTGTCGACCTTGTATGGCTGTACAAATTGAACAGACCAGGTTAGCAAGCATAATCTGACATAGTTCGTTGTTAGAGAGCCACGCACAATTCCACCGGGGTACGTGAATCGCTTCTGAGCAAGAGGAACAAACCCTGCAGGCTGGGCCAAGGCAGAGAGCGAGAGCGATATCGCTATCACAAGAGCCATTTTCGGTGAAAGAAAGAGAGTAGCCATGTTGAAAGTCGTCACACTCATAAATGAGAAAGAAGGAGGCGGGGAGTCTGTCGACCAACCAATGGCTCTATATCAACACCTGGCATTCTGGCCCTGTGCAAGACCCGCACGACTCTTGACAGTTTGTCGGCTAGAAAGCAGAAAGCAGAAAGGCGATCGTGGCGACTTCACTAAGGCATTCTTGGCAGGCACCTGCTTGATAACCGCCAGTAATTCCAGGAAATTCCCCGTCCGAGATTTGTCGTCGCCCAAGTCTTGGGCTGAACTCTGCTTCCTCATATATTTATCAAGTGCGACCAGGTGCGACCACCTAAGATAGTTCATACTTACATATAAATGGGCTGCTGTTGCAAAACGGTCAGTGTAGATATACCCCTGACAAAAAGTTCACGCAATGCCGCCGCACAAGCAATTACGAACTTACCTCACACCGCAGCCAAGCGTCGTACATGCGCGCATCCTGAACATGAGTATGTATTACGTGCCTGGACTTTTTATTTAGTGGCACTCTTCCAGGGAAATCTAGAACAGAGACATTGAACGGGTGCTACAGATCTTCGCTCACACCCATCCAGTGGAATTTAGCTCATCAATTGGTTGATTTTGGATTTTGGTTCTTCTTCCCTCCGGGTGGATTGGTTGATATTTGGTGAATATTCAGGCCCTACTCCAAGGTACTTGAACACAATTCGGAATCTCTCTGGAGTGTTCATCCCTTCGCATTCATGTACCGCCGTTTTCCTGCTTGATTTTGTTCGTCCTCTTTCATACATACAATACTCACCCGTTGTATCATCTTGATCATTTACTTCAGGACGTCTAATATACTTATGTATCCATCTCCTTATTCATCAGTACTCAATCTATATCTTTCTTCTCAGTCTACCACCAGCAGCATGACGGATCATCTCCGATGCATAGGTAGATGGTCAGGGGAGTTGAACGTGTTGTGTAGACAACTACAACATCTTCGTCAGTTCTGTGGCAATGAAAGCTCGCGACTGCGTCAAGCCCCAGCCCCGGCTTGTTATTAACTGCGAGTCGAGGAGGCAGCTCATCACAGTCTCGGAATTTCTCAAATTTGCCCAACTTGTTTTCAAACCAGTGCTTCACTGTTCATTGATGTTACATGGAGGGCGGTTCCACTGATTAGAAATTATGCCACAAAACAACTTATTTCAGTCGAGAATCTTTTGTTCGACTCTGTAGCCCAAATGATACAGTTGGTACAGAATGTCATTTATTTCAATATTTTTTTTTTTTTTTTTTAAATCAACAATTTATATAGCGGGGCTCGATCGCAGTCCGCTGTCATTTATTTCAATGCCACACTTGTAGTGCAGGGTTTGTTATTATAATGTTGGTAACATTGAGTATATAACGTATATATCACACCGTTAATAACATATCTCACAAGGTGGGGTCAAAAGGTCACTGTGATTTACTGTTAGATATTCCGGAATGTCACACAACTTAGCTCCGAATGGTTCCGAGCCCTTAGAGACACTGGTCGCTCTCGAAAAAGACAATTCCACTGCCATTTTCACTTCAAAATGCTCTCGGATTCTCAGGAAAAGGCTCTGCTTGACATCTGCGACAAGTTCATAAACTCTGGCGATGATATCAACTTGATGCACCTTCTTGATTGCGTCAATTCAACAATAGGCAACCAGACAAGTCCAGAATGGCAATCTTGGACCAAACATATTGAACGGCTGAATGAGGCATGGAATGAGATCGTAAAAGAAGGATTGCCTGTAAAATGGCCTGAAGTAGTTATCCAGATTCCATTTCAACATTACATTCTCACCATAATTTTTTCAATAGCCACCGATCGGGCCAAAGAAGCCAACCGTCGTCGCACAGAATCAGCACAAGAAGCCTGCGCGCACTCCAAACTTGGACATCTCAACGCGCATCAAATTGAAGACATCTGCCAATACATACGAGTTTGTTTCCTCAGATCAGGTGATGCCGTTAATCGACAAAATCCGTGCTGAACGCAAGCTCACACTCGACGGCGGCAATGGTGTGGGACCTGCACGCCAGCCAGAATCCTCTGATGGCAAGAAACCAGGAAAGCCACGAGACACGCTTGTTGATGATCTTATTGTGGAAGTTGAGGAACCGAAGCAGGGTGGTGCAGATGGGGCACGGAAGGCAAGCGTGTATTGCATTGGGTGTAAGAAGAGAACTGCGGGGCGGGATCCAAATCGCATTAAGCAACATGCCAAAGATTGTACAGTACGTCTGAATACAAATGGATTTACAGTTCCGATCTGAGCCAACGAAATTTATCTAGGAGCTTTCCAAGCATTTTCCAGTGCTGTATGCCGATGTTGTCCAAAATTTGGCAAAGCGCGCACATTCGAGCAAGCTCAAAGTTGTTGAAAGTGCCTTGGAAAGGTCTGCTGCATCAGATGTTTCAGAAGCACAGGCAAAAGCAGCAGTACCTCCCGCAGGAACGATGCTTACCTATATGAATCCGGTCAGGTTGACTGAGAAGCAGAAGATGTGGATCGAGTGGCTGATGTTTCGGATGTTCATTTGCTGCGCTTTGCCCTGGGCGCTAATGGATAGCGAGTACTTCGTCTCATTTTTGGTTGCTCTCTGCCCAAATTTTAACGTTCCTGATCGTTCCGCATTCTTTCCAAAGCATCTCGCCCAGGAAGTTGCAGCATGGAGTGAAGCTTTCAAGAAGCATCTAGAGAACTCCTCTCATTTGACGTTATCTTTCGACGGTTGGAGTACCCGGGCACGCGACGAACTGTATACTTTTCATACAACTACTCCAAATCGGCGCTCGTTTTTTACGGATGGAAATGTTTTCAAGGGCGAATCAGTTACGGGTGATGCCCTTCTTGGTGTTATCATAAAGGTACGCATAGTTTCTACCGAGATTCATTGATATCACTAACAACGATCAGATATTGACAACATTTGGCATATACAAGTATAGCGCAGTCGCCGAAGATGGCGGCCCGAATGTCCGATCTGCCAAAATCAAGCTCGTCAAAAAGTATCCATGGATTATCAACATCTATGATCCATGCCATAATTTAAGCTTGTTCATGAAAGACATTGGAAAGCTATTCAAAGAAGTGAGTTTCAATCATGGAATAATTTCAATTTTCTTATCATTGGTTTGTGTAGATGCTGTCAATTGTCTCTGGTATTGCAAATTACTTTGGAAAGTCCAACTACGGCACACATCACCTCGATACAGAACGGAAAAAGGAAAACATTGCGCAGGGGATCAAATCACACTCGGAGACTCGTTTTTCATCAAGCTATTATCAAGTTCTCTCCGTTAGTAGTTGTATGAATGCAATAAAGCGTTGTGTTCAATCAGGGACTCTGAAATTTGACACGGCTGCGGTAAGTTTTCTTGCTCAGACCACCAGCCGCCTCCATCAATCTGAATTGACTCTTCATTTAGACGAAGAAGCTTCTGCCATATCTCCAGGACAATGCCACCCACTGGAACTTTATGGGAAAGATGACGGGCTTCATTCATTTGCTATCAGCAGCCGCAAACAGACTTCTGACGCTCGAAGGCCAGAATACAAATTGTGCCGACGTTTTTTATGTTTGGGTGTGCATTGCGTACAATCTTGAACAAGTCCTAGGAAATCCTTCACTTGACCTATCCGCTCTGCGCAAACCTGTTTTTGCAGCCTACAATAACCGTTTCAATCAAATGATGACCGAGTCTTCTCATCATATTTTCCTCCTGGCATACTATCTCCATCCTTGTACGTGTATCTACACTCTAAAATTCCAAGCGCACTTATTTATTCAAGTCTAGTATTTCACCACTACGGGGGCCTTCAGTTGACACTGCCAGCTTTTGTCGAAGGACCAGCCGCCATGAACCTTGATCATTATCCATCACTCTTCAAAATACTCGTGGCATCTCTGCTTGAGATCTTCAAGGGGGAACAAGTTCGTCTCGCAGAATCTGGAGTAGAGGTTACAGGGGCTGAGGTTGTTCCCCGGCTGATCAAAGAGTTCGTCGCATATGCCTATAACCAAGAACCATTCCGTAGCCACTCTTGGAACCGTGAAACAAAGCCCCTTGACTGGTGGACCCATGTCGCGAAAGACTCAAATGCTCGTATGATTGGAGTAAGTGGAAATGAATTTATCATGAATGCTAGTTCTTAAATTCTTACATTGTAGCGTGTGGCCATCAAGATCTTCTCCATCTCGCCCTCCGAGATTTGTGACGAGCGCACTGCTTCTTGCCTCGGGTGGTTCAACTCAGCTCGTCAAAGTTCTATGACACCCGAACATCTTATCGACTCAGCCAAGCTTTATGACTTCTATGTCAATGGATTTGATGATGGAAAGTTTACTCACCGTGCACGCGTCCATGTGCCGAATGCCTCGACTTCAACGTCCACCACTAACCCAGCTGTTTATTCTGCGCCAACACTCATGGACCTTCTCAACACCAACAATGTTGAACCTCGCAATGTCGACATTGCCGCCCTGGAAGAACAGCTGTTCAACAATCCGGACCCGTATGATCTTGACGAAACAAACCGTGTAGCCGAGGAGCTCCAAGCAACCGTTACGCGTTCGTCAACTCGTCTTGATGTTGCTGATTTTGTGAAGCTCGATGATCCAAATTTGAAGGCGCTTATCTCGGAGATCAACGTGACAACTGGGCCCAGTTCAGATGTTCAGATGCAAGGTACAATGGATGAACCTCAGGTGGTTGGTAAACCAGGGGAATGGAGCATTGAGAGCTTCCTCGGCGGGATGTAGAGTATCTAACGTGTTACTAACACGTTAGATATAAATCTTTCGTTACTAACACTGTGAGATTCTTATTACATAAGCGGAATATATAACAGTATATAGCATGTATATCTAACAGGACTGACCCCCGCAAGAATTTATCGCATTACTAACGCGGCCAGAATAATATCTAACCCTGCACTACACACTTGACTTTAACTGTGCGGTTCATCGGCCCGTATGATGACAGGCAACCACGCGGCTTACGTAATGAATCACCCAAAGTGTCTTGTGTGTCTGTGTTGTGTCTGTGCCTTCTCTCCCTCTTGGACTCCGATTCTCGAACTCTTTTAGAGCTTTGTACTTCCTTTATACTTGTCGGAACTCTTGTTACATTCACTTGTACTATGCATGCTTGAAAGTCCCTTCTCTGCCACAAGCAAGCTACAAGGCCTCCACGACACGCAACTCCTGTTGTATCGATTCACTGGTTGGACGCTGCTTGAACACTTTTCATCGTCAGCGGCCCAAGTCCGACTATGGACTGTATGGGCCGTTAGAGGGACTTCTTACAAAGTCAGATTGGATTGTCGATTGTTCACTATAGATTGACAGGGCCCCTGTGTGACGAGGAAGAGACGTGCAAAGATTGGACATGGAGATAGGGAGGTTGGGGCACAAATAGACTATGCGTGGTATGATACGCTTGAACAATGAAGTAGGGCCGAATATTGCGGAGAACCTAAGGTATGAGAATATGCTATTCCTTTGCTACCTCCACGATTCATCAGAAGAAGGAATGAATGGGACCACACATGGGTTGGTTCTACTCATCCATCTTATGATGCCACGGAACGCTAAAAAGCAATGGTTGTGATCAACCTTTGGTGCGCATCCCCCGACAATGCAAGTCTAAGGTGATTTTCGCAGTTAAGATATTTGTTACTTGGTTGTTCATGCAAACATTTGAGACGCTAACACCTTGGTCTCTCAAAGCTTCTTCCTAATTATAAGATTCATGGGATTTCCTCGACCTCACAAGCATGATGCGAGGATCATGTGGTGGTACTTCCGGTGTTCCATCGCTTCAGAATTTTCCCGGCGAAACGACAGGGAACGTCCCAACTTGTCGCGGCGGCTATAAGGATCGAATAAAAGTTGTATGTCATAGGACGATCGCCTCCAAGTCATTACGCGCAAGAATGTTATCACTAGCTGCCCTCGGAATATCACTGCTTCATGTCCTTCGACAAGCGACAGCAGTGCCCTCTCCTAGCAGTGCCGGATCAGATCTCACCTTTCTCTTCCAAAACGATCTCAACTGTAGGCCTTTCCTAATATCCTTGTAACATTGTTCCCAACTCATAGTGTATCGAAAGGGCCAACTGCTGCTGAACACAATGCGACAATTCTTGTCGATAGTCCGGGAACGAATGCTCAAGCTATAAAATCGTGCAAAGTATTCAATGAAAACCTGCTCACGACCGGCGGCGTACACTTTCAGTCCGACATTACCTCGCTCATGCGTTACCTCGCTTTCAGCACATCTTCTATACCAGGTCAACGATATTGGGTGTCCCCCGATGCGACTTCCTCCTTGTCAACGCCTTCTGCGTGCAAGGCGATTTCTCTGCAAGACGGCATCCAGCCCGTCAGTTGTGACACCCAACTTCCTACCTTTTGCTCTCAAAGTGCCCCATATCGGCAAAACACAGAGACGGACAGTAGCGCCCAATTTCAAGTCCAGGTCCAAACGAAGAAGTTGAATATCATTGGGTGAGACTTGCATAAGATCATCCTGCTCACTGGTGGGATTCACGCTGGATTAGTACACGCGATCACCTCTCATTTAGATTTATTGGTATCCCATACGCGGACCCATTTCAACGGTTTTCCTATTCCAAGAAATTTAGTGGGTCAGGGACTATCAGTGCCCTTGCGTACGGATCGCCATGCACGCAATCAGGTTTTGGAAGCGAGGACTGCTTGTTCCTGAATATCTACACCCCTCTTCTTCCCCGAGACTCGGCGAAATCAAAGAGTCTGAAACCTGTATTGTTCTGGATTCATGGTGGTGGGTTTACAGGCGGTGAAGGGAGCGACAGTATTTTTGATGGTGGGAATATGGTCAGTCGGAGTGATGTGGTGGTTGTTACTATCAACTATCGGTAAGATTGTCCCTTACTTGTCAGGGAAAAGGCGGTGAAGATCTCTGTAGACTCGGTACTCTGGGTTTCCTCGCTTTGGAAGATGGAGTGACAAATGGAAATTTCGGTATTGCTGACCAGGCTAGTTTCCAGGTGCCGCCGTGAAGCAGATCCTCACTTCCTCATTCCAGATCACCGCCCTTCAGTGGGTACACGATCACATCGCGGATTTCGGTGGCGACCCATCGCGTGTTACAATTTATGGACAATCTGCTGGAGCAGGTTCTGTGCGCGCACTTCTTGCAGCTAAACCTGCTTTTGGACTCTTCAAGGGCGCAATTGCACAAAGTAACCTGGGGGGTTTCGGATACGCCAGCACCTATTCCGAGTACTTGACGATTCAACAGGAGTATTCGTCCTTTGGAGCGCCTCTAGTAGCGTCTGTAGGGTGCGCTAATAGTACAGCCATCCTAGATTGCCTTCGTAGTCTGCCTGCGCAAACGCTCATCACCGCACCAAATACTCCCAGGCGAGTTCTATGTTGCAATCAAACGGCAATACGTTTGGACTAACCGGTCACATTCCCGAAGGTACATTGTGGTTGACGGAAAAATCATCACTTCCGATCATCTTGAGGTCAACGGAGTAGGCCCTGCTGCGAATGCTCACGTCGTGTTCGGGTGGATGAGAGATGATGGTGCTGACTTCATCGGCTCCTTCCCCAATGCGAGGTCTTCTTTATCCCAATCGCTTCTTGCAGCAGGGTAACTTTCCTTCTTCCTTGGTTCAAGGCATCAACTGACGAAATCCCTTGTGATAGAGTCACGAGCGATGTGACCAGTAAAGTCCTCACAAATCCAAATATATTCCCAATGCCGACAGGCCCCAATTCCACTTTGAACTTGTTCAATTTGACAAGCCGGGTGGGGACTGATGGACAGTTCTTGTGCGTCAGGCATATCGCCCAGATATCAACCATGATTCATTGTATGATATTGATATTCCGTAGATGTGTAGACCATGCCACCCTCGTGTCTGCCGCTAAGCATAAAGTCTTCCCATCAGTCTATGCATACCAATTTGACCGTAGCTATGCTGGGTACGAGCCCATTTCTGGCACGTGTGACCCACCTGCTACTGCCGCGTTCCCGAACGGTGACCCGAACCTGCCCTACTTCCGGTTCGTACACATTTTATATACCATGAACATATATTATATATCCACCATTCTTAAAGCTGCCACTCCGGGGAATTGTATTACGTGTTCGGGAACCTCGGTCAGGATATGAAAGCATTTCGCGACTGGGATGATCTCGTTCTATCGCAAGTCGTTGTCGACATGTGGGCCTCTTTTGCGCGAACCTTCAATCCTAATCCAGCTAAAGAATATCTCGACGCGCGTGGATATTCCAACACAACGGGAGCTCTACAGCAAGGAGGTCTATGGACACAAGTCACGCCGAGTAACCAGACACCACTGAGGATTATTGACGTGCCGCTGGTGAATTCGGCCTGGCGCGAAAATGCGCAATGCGACTTGCTAGGATATCCGGCAACTATGTTTGAGTAGACTGTAATATACTGATCTTCTCCGCCATAAGTTTCTTTTTTCATACTTCACGAATCGAATTTGGGAAAATTCGTTATGGATTGGCATCACTGCCTGGGGGTTAGTGACCATGAAGCCTGACGCTATGAGTCTCAATGATAAAGAGAAGAGTGTGCTTTCATCAGGTTGCGCCGTTTCTATCTGAGATTATGTATGCCTGGTCTTACCGGAAGTATATGATACATGGGGAGAACCACAGTTACTTATTGAGAAAAGAATATGTTGGAGGCTTGATCTGGCCTAATGGAGCCTGACTGAAGCTGAAGAGCGCTTGCCACACTGCGGTTACATTATGTGAGGCTGCCTGCCAAGCTTTGTGGGGAAGAGGGGTTGGCCCTGGTTGGCCGCATTGTAACTGGCTTGACTTAATCGAAAGCGCCCAATGCACTTTCATCCGTACAGGTCATCCAATGAGCTGCCCATAGAAACGGAATGGGCTTGAGAACATCTCAATACGGGGTTAAACCATGCGTATACTCATTTGATGCGCTGCTTAGAGTAGTCGTCTTCATAGTGGAGCCGGGATTCTATGGAGGAATGGTAAGACAAAGGATGCTCTAGGATACTGTCACTGTGGACTATTCATCCGGGGCCTGTCCTGGGTAGGGTCCTCGACAGAATGGGCAGGACGAGGCACAATAGACAATCTGGGCAAAAAGGTCACCGGTGGAGTTGGTGAGCCGGATGAGCTTCTCATGACCCCCGAATATTGCGGGCGCTCACTTCCGGTCGCGTGGATCAATGACGCCAAGACCACAGAAAAAAGAAAATCGTACGAGCCGAATACACATTCTCTCTTTGGCTGTAGCATGTACTGGTGTAGTAAGTTATGTATGCATCTTCTGATCAAACTTCATTGCTTTTGTCGTTAGAATGGCAACGAAAGTATAACATCTTCTGATCAAATCTTATTGTTATTAGCGTTATAATGGCAACAAATGTATGGCTCTTCCCTAGCTTCAGTCCTTTCACGTCCGTTCGTTAGAAGTCATTCGTTTCCCCTGCGACAATGGGTATCGCCCCTTCCAATCTCTCCCCCCAATCTCAGCCTGGCTCCATCCTCCAGACCTGCCTCAACAGCGCATTTTCTGATGCCAGTCTGCGCACATACCCACAAGCCATCGACTACACTCTGAAGGTTAATGCGTACAACCTTGATTATCCAGTCAACCCTGCTGCCATCGTCCGTCCAACCTCAACACAACAAGTCTCCGCTGCTGTCCAATGTGCTGTCAAGGCAGGCGTAAAGGTCCAAGCCAGGAGTGGAGGACACAGCTTTGCTAATTATTGTTTGGGAGGCGATGACGGCGCATTGGTCGTCGATTTGACTAACTTGCAGAAATTCGAGATGGACAGGAGCAGCTGGAAGGCTACGGTCGGTGGTGGGACGCTCCTGGGCGATGTAACTAAGCGAATGCATGAAGCTGGAGGCAGAGCAATCGCCCACGGAACTTGCCCACAAGTCGGTATCGGAGGTACGTGCTGAAAGATATCTTATTTTACCCCATTTCACCGCAAGACTGACCACAATTGTCCCAGGCCATGCGACTATTGGTGGTTTGGGACCATCCTCGCGCCAATGGGGCTCAACGCTTGATCACGTTCGAGAAGTCGAAGTTGTTCTCGCAAACGGAACCATCACCCGTGCCAATGAAAACTTCCAACCTGATCTTTACTTCGTACGTCTCCTGACACCCCTACTATGTCGTTTTCACTGCTCAAGACGTTCTTTTTATATGTATTCAGGCCATTCGTGGCGCTGCAGCATCTTTTGGTGTCGTCACCGAATTTGTATTCCAGACGAACCCAGAACCTCCTTCCACCATTCAATATTCTTATACCTTTGTGTCAGTTGCGCTTTCGTTGTATCAATTCTGCCCGTACTCATGAAATTATATCTAGGCTTGGTGATCATCGTGCCCTGGCGAAGGCCTTCTCGAAATGGCAGTCGATTATCTCTGAGCCTAACCTCGACCGCAAATTGGCTTCCATGATCACCGTCACTCCCGTCGGTTTAATCATCACCGGTATCCTAACTTCTCTCCTTCTACAGCAGTGGTACTTAACTGCCTTCTTCAGGTACTTACTTTGGTAGTCGTGCGGAATTCGACGCGTTAAATATTGAAGCGAGACTCGGTGGCGGAGCATTAGCCAACGTAGTTGTTTTTGATGATTGGATGAGCAGTACACTCAACTGGGCTCAAGAAACAGCGGTCAAGATTGTTGGTGGAATCGTGCGCTTGGTTTTCTTTTTACACTCCTTGGTGGAAATTTAACTATCTTTGACAGCCTGCGGCATTCTATTCCAAGAGTCTCAATTTCAAACCCAACGCCCTTATTCCCGAGTCAGGCATCGACTCTTTGTTCAAATACATCCAGGAAACCAAGAAAGGGACTCTTGTAGGACTCCTCCACTACGCTTCGCCTCACCTTCGATGTTGAACGCGGTTATTTTTTCACAGATCTGGTTCGTTATCTTTGACCTTGAGGGAGGAGCTATCAACGACTTCCCTCTCACCTCATCCGCTTACGCCCATCGTGACACTCTGGTATGTCCATCCATCTAAGCCAAAGGATGAATGAACCCGACGATTTATCGTTCATGTGTACAGTTCTACCTCCAAAGTTATGCGATCGGTCTGGGAAAAACTAGTCAGACGACGCGCAACTTCTTGAACGGGATAAACGATGTTATCAAGAATTCAATGCCCGGAGTCGAATTTGGAGCTTACGCAGGCTATGTTGAGTGCGTCTGATAATGACTTCCTATCCAGACCCAGCTTAACGGTGGCATTTGTAGCAAATACCTCACCGACGGGCAACAACAGTATTGGGGCACCAATTACCCGAAATTGCAACAAATCAAAGCACAAATTGATCCTCAGGATATCTTCAGAAATCCTCAGAGCGTCCGTCTACCTTGAGCTTTGAAATAGGATGCATCTTGTCGGGGAAAGGAGGTTGGGTTCTTGTGTCATGATTATACCCCATCTACGAGCGTTGTTTACGATAAACAGTTTATGTCACTTAATGGAGAGGCGTCAGACTCCAACTCTGGAGGAAGGACGAGACAGGATATAGCGTTGTACTCTTGAGATCAATTTGTCAAGCGGTTGCAACTCCTGGAACCCAGCTCTAAGTATGACGTTCCAACTGCACCTAGAATGATTGAATTCTAGAAAGTGCTCAGCTTTGGGATCTTTCGAAAAGTTCTACTCTTTAACGCGTGAATTTGGCGTAAGGATGCTTGAGGTTGGAGTGTTGAATACTCGATTTGAGTAGATCCAGCTTGAGTAAACTCGAGCACAAAACACAAAATCAATTTAAGCACGAAACCAACACAAGTCCACAACCGTAAATCGTTTCTCATGCGACATCGCCGTTCTTGAACTCCCTGACGTTACGAAGTCTGTTTGGGGTTGCACAACCCAAGCGCAGCTCATATAGAGTCACAACTAAGAACCGTCCGGGAATACTCCTTGTTTAACCGCAATGAATCAATCACTTCTGTTTCGCTGCCTTCGACAAAGCTCCCAGCATTCCAGTAGAGTTGGTCCGCCAACCGTCGATCGCCGCATTGAAGTCAACCATTTGTGTAGCACCTATTGGTGATGTAGTCGCCGATATATCATCGAGAAGGATTACGTCGTATCCTTTGTAATACGAACTATGTTTCTAATATCAGATTCTGCAATTCGCAAAAGCCAATGTTGATACACACTCAAGCAATGTTCCCCAGACACATTGATCAATATTGACCCCTCCGAAGAAGAGTGTCGTCATGCTGTTGTCCTGTAGCCACGTTTGCAAGGGCGTTCCAGCACCCCACATTCCAGATAAACGATCTGAAAAGGGGTTATCATCAGTACGTGCCCAATATCAACACGCTTGGAACGTACTTTTGTTAAAATAGAAATCCGTTCCTTTCGCAACGCCTTGAACTTGCTCCGTAAATAAGGCGCCCCAACTAAATTACATTGAAGAGTTGAGTGCCTTAGGAAACATGAAGGAGAAACTGATGACTTACGGCTGGGCATTCCAACTTCCGCGGACCAGCGTTCTTCCCGCTTCAAGAGTTACGTTTGGCCCCGACGTCCTCGAGGTTGCAGCAATGGAAGGATCTGATTTTGGAACGACGACCTTTCCCATGTCGCTCCCGAAAGATGTTGCAGATGTTCCATCCCTCGAGAATCCCTTGATGAACGCAGGTGGCATATTTATTACTATGGTCAAACAGTTACATTTGATTCTGTGACAGAAGAATAGAAGAACACTCACAGTCGAACTCAGTTAAGCCCCAATTTGTCCAAAGGACAGGCATACCTGCATCACGGAATGCTTGAATCAAGTTCACAGTCGTCGCTAAATTGTAACAAGCTCAGTCATGCGTAAATTTGGACAACGATTACAAGATTCGAACATACGAACGATAGCCCTGCCTAATGGGTCTCCATTCATACTTTCGTGCAGGAAAAAGTTCTGCATATCAATGATGACGAGTGCTGATTTATTGGGTTGAATAACTATGGGTCCGTTCTTGGGCATAGGTAGCGTAATTGCCCCAGTGCCGTCTCCTCGCGTTAACTGATGCAGCTCTTCAATCAGAGACAATAAATAAAGAAAACGGAACGACTTACATCCCAACCAGGTTGAAGTTTAGTCCACGAATTGAATACGTTTCCGAACACGTTGGGGTTGTTTGAGATACCATTCACGGACTGTTGGGAGTTAATAGCAATGATGAGAGACGCAAGGGAGGTGGTAAGGAGAGGTTTATTCAGGATAACCATGACTTGGGACAATCTGACGGGAGTACGGGAACAAACCAAAATGATCAGAGTCGAGACAAAATTTATACCAGTAGCAGCCTGCTTGTGCACTCTCTTAAAGCAATACAGGAAACAAGAGAACGATCATCCATGTGCGACGCATCTAGTGGTTGGAGTGTCATATGACTATAACGGGTGAGGGGTGTGAGCTATGCGGTAGTTTTGGGGTAGAGGTAATTCAGTAATGTCTTATCTCGCAGAATATCCTTCTCTTTTGCGTGTATTTATGAGCGTGCGAGGTCCATTCACTGTAGAAGTCAGAGACACATGCGAGTTCGACGGAGAGATAATATGAAGAGCTTCTTTCACTCAAATCCACTGGCAAGTCTGCTTGGCAAAGGAGTACGTGTACGAGAGGTCCAGCCAATAGGCAGGATATGGGAGTCGGAAGAGTTGCATTTTGATCTGCACATTGCAATCTCGATTGGGATATTGCAACATTGAGGATGCTAAATGAAGGCATGCACTCAAGGAGAAACGTGCGTCCAAAGGCAGTAGTGGCACAGGCGGGAGGAAGGGCCGTCAGGCAATTGAAAGAGGGTGGGAATGAGGCGCGGATAATGCATGGACGCAAATGTGTGTTGCTATTGAGAGGACTAACAAAGCTGTGAGGTGAGCAAGACAAGCGTACGGCAGACACGTCAAGCCAGGATGAAATTTTTTGAATGAAGTAAGGCAGGTGACATTCAAGGTCAGCAGAACGACCACAGGGTCTATTGCTTTGCTTCGCAACCAAAATAGATTTGGCATACTAGCACAAGGTATCTGGATGTTTATCAATGAAATCGTAACGAGATACCGGAACAGAAACGAATGAAAGTAAGGCCATTCCATTTTAGGAATCGGGATCGACTGCAACAACTTACTCCGTCCCCACGCTCTTCGTCCACCTCACGAAAACCTATGACGGGCCGACCAACGAGCCAGCAACGCGTAATAACGTGCTTGGGGTCCGCATGGTCATCTTCACTTTTAACAAAGTTGCCACTTAGATCTATCTTCGCGAAGGGCGAGGGCGATAAGATATAAATGGCCATAGCACTGGCCTTTTAGAAGTAGTTGAAGTGGGTCGTCGCCCAACCCTCTTTACGAACCTGAGCTGTCTTGCGATGATGTCGTTGTTGAAAAGCCTCATTTTGACGGGTTTTGTTGCCGGTGCGTACGCTGCAGCCGCGCATAAGCCGTGAGTCTTTATGGCGAAATCAAAAGGCATATTTTGATCAGGTCCTTGTGTGCTGTCAGCTCGCAGAAAATCGTACCGGGAAAAGTATTTGACCGCTTCGTTACCATCTGGATGGAGAACACCGACTTCGACGATGCACTCGCAGATCGTACGTTGCCACTTTTCTGCTAGTTCCAACAACCTGCTAACTCGGAGATAGCAAACCTCTCTTCACTCGCTAAATCTGGCATTGAGCTGAACAATTACTGGGCTGTTACCCACCCCTCTGAGCCCAACTACGTTGCCTCGGTTGGAGGAGAGTACTTTGGGATGGACAACGACGACCTCAATAACGTACCTGCTAACATCTCGAGCGTCGTGGACCTCCTTGAAGATAAAGGGATTAGCTGGGGCGAGTACCAGGAGGATATGCCGTCCACGGGCTTCACGGGTTTCTCGTTCCCGAATCAGCAAACGGGGGCAAACGATTATGTTAGGAAACACGAGTAAGGTTTTAAACTTCCAGCGTCTAGTAAATGTTGATGAACATTTCTCGTGCTTTTTTACATAGTCCGTTGATTATTTTTGAATCTGTGACAACCAATCCAGCTCGCACCTCGAATATCAAAAACTTCACGTTATTCCAGGAAGACCTCGCAAACAATAGGCTTCCGCAGTGGATGTTCATAACGCCCAACATGAGTGTGTCTTTATTCTATCTTCGCTGTCTTTTCTCCATTCTCGGTCTTCTGGCTCTCACGATTTTCATCATTACTAACGTTAACTTGGATATTGCAGCAAACGATGGTCACGACACAAATGTTACATTCGCCGGAAAATGGGCCAATAGCTTCCTCCGACCTCTTCTCGCAAACCCAAATTTTAACACAAAGCGAACGCTCGTCCTCCTCAGTGCGTATCTGCCTCATTTTTGCCCTTCTTTGATCGATGAGACTCACTGTCTACCCTCAAAACAGCCTTTGACGAGAACGAAAGCGACAACAAGGCCAATCTCGTCCGCTCTATCCTTCTCGGTGGAGCAGTCCCAACATCCCTACACGGTACAACCGACACCTGGTTCTACACACATTACTCCTCCATATCTACCATCTCGGCCAACTGGGGTCTCCACACGCTTGGGCGATATGATGTCGGCGCCAACGTCTTTGCCAATGTCGCCTCAACCACGCGCGACCGCCTGCGCAGCACAGACGGTGGCAGCGTGTTTTTGAACGGCAGCTACGCGGGGATATTCAACGAAAACCCTGTTGTGGGCAAGGGGACGGCAAAGAATGCGCTGCCGGTGCCGAATACGGAGTTAATAGTAAGTGGGAGGACAGTGCTGCCAAAAATCAGGGAGGTGTGGGGAAGTAGGGAGCTGCAGCGGTGTACGACTTATACTGGAGCGTTGGTTCCGCCGAGTGAGGGTAATCCACCGGTGTTGCCTGCGGGGTGCTAAAAGAAGAGGGGAACGTTAGTCAACGCTGCAGGTAGGTCTTTTAAAACAATATCGACAAAAAAAAAGGCATTAGATTTTCAATATTGCGAGATAAAATAACAGTCCAAAAGGCTCAGCCAGATAAATGAGATAGATTTACTTCAGTGGTTCTACTTGGTTCTCCGCCATTTTCACTGGGAATGACCCTTGCCCAGAGCGCCGACAAGTCATGGAAGCGAGCTCCTCGAAAGCCCTACAAGGTACTCCCATAACCAATCTGTAACCTTCATCGTCAAACCTTGAGAGATGGGCTTGCCGTCCAAATCAAACGATGTACAGAGAGGGGCAGGGTGTCCTGAATGGGTTTTCTTCGTCTCTGGCTCCGTCTTCTCCTTTCCCTTCCCCTTCTGCTCGGCCTTCATCCCTTTGCCTTTATTGACTTTCTAAGTCAATAACGTCGTCTCCATCTCCGCCATCCCCCTTTTTTCCTCCTTCTTCCTCTTCCCTCCCTGATACACTTTGAGTAATGTTCCTCCCTTCCCTAGTAGTCACTATCACCAGCAATTGAGTGCGCTCGAGCGCCAAGATATGTAAGCATCACAAATCTTCTGCTATATTGCTGAATTGCTGAAAATAAGCGCCCAAATCTCGACTATCTGCATCCAGATTTAGATTTTACCCCTGAGGATTCCGGCTGTCAAATTGACCATGTTGGGTGCAAGCTGATTGCAAGCTGACATCAGTGACAAGCCCTTGCGTGTACGGTACGAGTTTTGCAATGTCTAGTATATGAAAGCAGATGGTAAGAAGCCCGAAAACCGTCTATAGAGAAAGCAATCACGTTCACTAACATAAAAGGTGTGCGGCCGAATTCTGCGGAGCTGGGGTACCAGTGCCAGTGCGTCTAAAATAAGCGACGCTCAGTGCGGCTCCCATCTGAATGTGTGTCAAAGCACGTACCTCTGCAGATATCCCCAGAAGACGTCAATGTCTCTTGCGGAAAACTCGAGCCCGCGAGCATCCAGCGCATATCCAATGTCTGCGATATCCCCCGTACAGTTGTCCGGCGTTATAAGGAGGTTGACGGCTTATCATCCATATTCAGGGCCGTATTCCATTTCACTCAAGTTGTGTCAGTGTCGTGGTGACGAAAGCGTTCTCCTTATCCATGACTTCCATGCAGCGCATTCAGTTAATTTATTCTCGAGAGGGTCGTGTACCTATGAAGAGAGCCTGGTGAAGTGAGATCGTGGAAGGTTCAGGTGCTGAACACCGATGCCCGACATTATCACGGCACTGCTGAGGGCGAAGTAAGGGCGATGGGCTCGTAGAGCAGCCAGAGCGGCGCCTTGCTGGTACCATTATCACGAAATGTGTGCTTGAGCATGGTATGCGATACAATGCACGTACGATTGACGGAGGTGCGCTTGGCATTTGCTTATCAATGAATTTATCTACCTAGTAGCGTTGAAGATACTGATCGGACCACTCTTTCAGTTTTTTAAACATCCGTGATTCAGGTGACAGGACCGACCATCGTGTCCTGCAGGAGCAGTAAGCTGAAGTACAGTCGCACTTGTTGTAATATGCAACAAAACCATAACCACATATGGATCGCCTGAGGTTAGAATCACCACTAACTGAGACTGAAACCGAGCGTAAGCTCCTTCAATAGAGCATAAGCTTCCATAATCCATAGCGCGGCCGTCCACCGATGCGCTGGTGTAGAGTAAGTAGGTCAAGACCATGTTCGACGGTTTGTCGACGGGTACCAAACCGCGTCGACCAACTAGGACCAAACACATAAACGACAAGAGCGTCACGCGACTGTGACGGATCGCGTTTGCCGCCAGCGCTTGGCGTTTCTTCCTTCTCTTACTCAATCTTAACTTCCCGAGCTCTGGTTATCTTCCATCTACATCCTGTATCTACCCAAGGGCTTACGACTAAATTATATAACTTTAGATTACCGCGAAGACGACGGCGACGACGGCCTCCACCACGACATCTAACTGTAGAAGCACCACCGAGTCACATACAATGCTATTCCCAAACATTACATACCACCTCGCCCCTTCTCTCGCCCCCAAGCGCCAGGCGGAGCTGCGGCACCTCCTCAACGCGAATGGCGCATCTGAAGCTGCCGGGCTGCGGGAGGCTGGGGTGGTGGTTACGGATTCGTGGCGGTTTGAGGGGTGGGAGTATGTTAATGAGGTGAATGAGGGGAAGGAGAGGGAGGTGGCGGTGGTGACGCCGTTGTGGGTGGATCGGAGTCTTGTGTTGGGCAAAACGCAGCTGTGAGTTCTCGTTCGTCTCGTTTCGCCTCGTCTCGTTCCGCCTCGCCTCGTTTCGCATCGTCTCGTTCCGCCTCGCCTCGTTTCGCATCGTCTCGTTTTGTTTCGTCTTGATCCGCAATTTTGGAAGACTTGCTCTTTGGGGCCTTCCTTTTGAAGCCAGTGCGTACAACGCCCTCGCATCGGATGTCTTCGCAAATTACACCTACACGTACAGGTCCGGTATGATGCAACCGGCACATCAAACCCCTACACTTAGATGCTGGCGTTTGCGAACCCTGCCAACTCCTAATATCACAGAAGAGGTCGTCATCCGTTCGACGCATGTAGATAGAGCGGGCCATGACCAGGATCCTATGTTTCCGTGGCACGGTTTTGCAACGCTGCTCTCTGCTACCGCAGACATTCCTCGCTTTCTTTTCGTTTCCTTTCGTTTCCGTTGCGTATCGTGTTGTTTTATTTCGTCTTTGGTTTTGTTTCGTTTTGTTTCGTTTCTTTTCGTCTCGTTTCGTTGAGTTTTAGTTTTGCGGAGGAGAAAGCTAATGTAAAGTGTAATGACAGGCCGCAACACTACTCACCCGACCCATCACTCATATTCTCCGGCATAATTGCATGTGCGACCGCCCTGCCCACCACTGACCTCGAGGTATTATCCGCTGGCATCACCGCGCTCGGCGGGCAATGGCGTACGGGCCTGACTAAAGACGTCACCCACCTCTTCGCCCTCAGCCCTTCCGACACCGGGGAAGGCAAGTACGCGACGGCAATGCATTTTAGAGAGGAAACGGGGGTAAAGGTAGTCCTACCACATTGGTTCGACGACTGTGTGCGCCTGGGCATGCGCGTTGCCGAAACGGTGTACGAGTGGCCTGACCCGCCGCTGTTGCGCGGAGCCGCGGGGCTTCTTCTTACAGGTCCGGTGGACGAGAAGAAGCGGAACATGTATGCGACGGCCGCGCTGTTCACACCCGCCATGGGCTCAGGCTTGGGCCCGTCCTCCGCGCCCGTGGACGTCTCGCTGGGACCAGGCGGGTCAGAGCCAGGGAGGGACGTGTGGAAGAGTCGCAAGATCGTGCTGAGTCGTTCGTTGGGGTTGTATCGAGGTCGGCGCGAGGCGGTACAAATCGGGGTGGAGCGGGCCGGCGGGGTGGTGTTGCGCTACGCGGGGGACGAGGAGGAAGAAGAGGAGGAAGGGGCGGGGGTGAGGGAGAAGGGGAGGCGAAGGAGGGAGGCGGAGCGGGTGAGCGAATGTGACGTGCTGGTAACGCGTTGGCGGGATGGGCTGGCGTATGTCAATGTACGTCTTTGAAGAGTTTTTTGCTTCTTCAGGGCTGACGATGGTGATGAGGGTAGGCGTATCGCGCCCATAAGACGATAGGAACCCTCGCGTGGCTGTTCCATGTCCAATCGACGGGTGTGATGTCCAGGCCGCAAGATCAGTTATTGCATTACCCCGTCCCTTTCAGGCCAATTGAGAATTTCGGAAGTCATGTGCGATTTATGTCTTGATTGTCGTTTGGATCTGACGTGATCGATACTATGTACAGGTGATTACGGTGACGAATTATACCGGCGAAGCGCGCGAGTATCTGAAGAAACTGATTACGGCTATGGGCGCTAAATTCACGCCTAGCATGTCGGGCCAGAACACAGTTTTGATAGCTGCATAGTACGTCTCTGCTCCTCCCTTCCCCTTTCTACTGTCCAGCTTCTTCTGAGCTTTCCTATTCTCGGTTCGTTGTTATCTGCTCTTTCAAAAGCCTTTTCTCTATTTTCTACGTGATTTTCCTGATCTTCTCGTGCGCGACCGGTCTCCTCTCTCGAAAATTCGTGTTCATATTTTTGTCATGGGGCTCCTTCTGTTTCTCTTCCCCGCTGCTTTCTTGTCCTTCGTTCCTCTCTTTGAGCCTTCTATTTTGGGTTCTGCCTGGTCCATTGAAGCTTATAGCTAAGCCTATCTGTGGGGTCGTGCTTGCTTGTATGTTTCTTGTCTCGTCGCGCGTCTCCCCCTCGCATAACCTCTCCCTCTCACACAGCTGGAAAAGTTCCGCACGGTCATTTAATGGTTGTATGTCCGTGCCAACCGAGTATTTGCATTCATCGTGTGTGTGCATCGTAGTTGGGTCGGTGCCAAAAGGAGCGGTACGAGGAACAGCGCCGTTAAATTTCTAGCGTTCTCCCACCCTCCTAAAACTCCCTCGCTTTCTTATTTCTTCTTAGTTCCTCCATCTCATACCTAATCCATGCCCCGTTTCTTTCTTTTCTACCTCCCTTTCCCCTCGTTTTCCCCTTCCCCAACCGAGACTGACCCCTCACCCCATCAGCGTCTCGGGCACAAAAGCAACCAAAGCCCACTCCTGGTCCATCCCCATCGTCAACCATACCTGGCTCGAGGACTGCTTCATCCAGTGGCGCAACCTAACTGTCGCGCGCGACAAGTACATCGGGTTCCCACCGGGCGTCGATTTTAGCGCGATGTTGGGGGAGAGGGGGATCGGGAGGGTCGAGTTGGAGGAGGGGGTGGAGGCCGGGGTTGAGTTGGAGCAGGATTTCATCGAGGAAATTAGGGAGGGTGAGAGGGTCCCCAATGGGACGGAGGCGAGTATGAAGGAGGTGCAGAGCTTAGTGGGGGATGTGAATGCAGATGTGAATATGGACGCTGATGCCGATGCTGATGTTCATCTTCCTGCCGCGCTGATGGACGTAGACCACGACGGCGGCGGGGACTGGGATTTCACCCATGACCCACCCACAGTCGGGGACCAGGACGAGGAGGAAGACGATATCACCACGACGCCCAAGAAGTCGAAATCTACCCCGAAAGTGCAGTCCAACGGGAAAGGGAAAGCTAAAGCAACACATGTATCGAAAGCAAAAGACACGCCTTCCGTACCTCCCTCCACGAAGTCGCCCACAAAGCCGACGCACGTTACTCCGCACAAGTCCAAGTCGAAAGGAAAGGCGTTGCCGTGTTCCTCTGGTGAGGAGGCTGAGGTGGAGGTGATCAGCACCTCTACCAAGAAAAGACCGCTGGAAAGCTTTTCCGACGAGGAGGAGGTTGGGGACGGGGATGACGACTGGGATGACGTCGCTGAGAAAGAGATGAGGGCAAGAAGGGACGCGGCGAGGAAAACAATGTTGCGGAAAGTTCAAAGCGACGAGGAGGGGGAGGGGCAGGAGGAGGAGGAGGAGGAGGAAGACGAGGAGATCCCAAAATCCAAGTCCAAATCCATAGCCCTTTCCTCGAAATCGAACACAAAATCCGCGAAACGGAAGCACCGACCCCAAGCTGACTCCGACTCGCCCTCCCACTCACACATGGATGTCGATCCCTCCGAAGCCTCCGACGTGGACGTTGTCGAACCCGAACCAGATGCCGGATCGTCCCGGTCCCGGTCGCCCCAGCCCCCGCCCCCGCCGAAGAGGAAGCTCGTGCGTCGCGTCACGGCGGAGATCATAGGGAACGTGCCGTCGTCGCCGCTTACGGCGCCTTTGAAAACGAAGATGAAGGGGAAGGGGAAGGCAAGCGGTTCTGTTGAGAAGGGGAACGCCAAGGAGGGCAACGCAGCGAAAGAGAAGGAGACAGAGGAGAGGAAGGAGAAAGCAGAGAGAAAGGAGAAAGCAGAGAAGGAGAAAACAGAGAAACAGGACCCTAAACCTCGTCTAAGCGGTGGAGTCCTCCATAAAACGAAAGGAGACGCGAGGACGCGGGTGAGGAAGAAGAAGAAGGTCGAGTCGTCGTCGTCGTCTGAGGAAGAGGAAGAGGTAGATGAGATGGTGGAGGTCAAGGTGAAGAGGAAGGCCAGCGGCAAAGCGTCGGTGAATGAGAAGGACAGGGAGAGGAAGAGGGAGGGGGAGAGGCTGAAGGAGAAGGACCGAGGGTTTAAGAAAGCGAGGAGAGGGAAGAAAGCGCGTGTCGATTCCGATTCGGATGAATCAGATGAAGAGGTGTACGATGCCATGAAGCGAAAACAGAAGCCTAAGGATGACGATATGTCAGAAGATGAAGAACAACCGGCGGAGAAGCCGGCGAAGGGGAAGAGGAAAGTCACCACGAAGGCGACGTCTTCCAAGTCAACGGCTACACCCAAATCCAAAATCAAACAGGTCGAATCCAGCCCGGAACAAGACGAGGACGAAGAAGAGGAGGAGGACCAGGACGAGGACGGGGATAGTGCACACGTCCTCCCAGAGAGCGATTCTGACATGCCACCCTTGCCCCATCTCTCCTCCAAGTCCAAGTCCAAGTCGACGGTAAAAGCGGGCAACCCCCCCGTCGCCTCCACGTCGAAGAAGGAGAGCAAGGCTAGCGGTAAGGCAAACGGGAAGGCGATCCCCGCCGCGGGTCCTGATACGCCGAAAAGGGTGGTGTCAGTGTTGTTGCCCTCGTTGGGGTTATCTGGGAAGAAGAAGAAGGCGGGAGGGACGGGGATGAAGGACGCGGAGGCGACGTTGTCGACTTCGAAAGTTGATAAAGGCAAAGGGAAGAAGGTCGAGCAGAAGGGGAAGGAGAAGACGAAGACGAAGCTAGAGACGAAGAAAAAGAAGGTGCCAGTTACTTCGGACGAGGAGGAGGAGGTGGAAGAGGAGGAGGGAAATGAAGCTGAGGAGGAGGAGGAGGAGGAAGAGCAGGAAGTGACCGTCCTCGTCTCCCCACGCACGCGCGGCGTCCCTCGCACGGAGAGCATCCGCGTTGTAGCTGCTCACGCGCCCACACCACCCATCGTCGCCGCCGCCTCCGGCTCCCGCTCCAACGCTAAACTCGCCTCCACATCCACCTCTGTGGCTCCCAAACCCAGGCCAAAAACCAAGAAGTCTACGCCAGTACCCATGGCTGTCGACCCCTCAAAACCCGCGTCTCCACTGCGCAAACGCAGCGCAGCGACCAAAGCAACACAGAGGCTTCACGATACGATCATGCCAGACCTCATACAGTTCGAGGAGCAAATGCGCAAGGCCCGGAAGAGCGGCGGGGGCGCTGGTGCTGGGAGTCTGAGTGCGTTTGGAGGGTTGGATGACGAGGGGGGGCGGGGGAGTAAGAGGAGTCCAACAGAGGAGGGCGATGGGGAAAGGGGGAGGAAGAGGAGGAGGGTGTCGAATGGGGATGGGGATGAGGAAGGGGATGAGGAGGATGATGGGAGTAGTGTTGCGGGCAAAAAGGTGAGGAAACGGGCGAAGGCAAATTCTAGAGCTAAGGAGGAGGCCGATGATGAGGATGATATGATTGTCGTTTCCTCCGCAAAGGCGGGTGTGAATGGGAAGTCGAGAACTGCGAAAGGGAAGGACAAGGATGAAGATCTAAAAGCGTACGTCGGCCGCCTTTTTTCTGGTGCCCGTGCTCTCAACGATTCACCAACTGTCATAAATTTTTTTGATGTCGGTCAGGTCGAAATCTAAATCTATCTCAGAGAAAGAGAAGGAGAAAACGAAGGAAATTGGCCCAGGAGGCGTACTGTTGATGACCACGCAGGTGAACTTGAGCGACGACGTGATAAAGGTTCGGGTCCCTGTGGTATCTCCTACTATCCGTGTAAACACGATACTGACGGCTTTCGAATGTAACAAAAATAGGCTTTGATAAAACTAGGTGTGAAGATAACGACCCGCGCCTCCGAATGCACGCACCTCCTCGCGCCTCACCTCGTGAGAACGGAGAAGTTCCTATGCGCACTGGCCGCAGCTCCATACATATTGACGGAGAAATGGGCCATGGGCAGCGCAGCCGCGAAGAAGCTCCTACGTGCGTCGTCTTTTCACGCTGCCTTGTAAATTCTCGTCGATGGTGTTGACTTTATCTTGGATAGCGGAGAAGGACTTCCTCCTGCGAGACAAAACGGGTGAAAAGAAATATGGCGTAGACCTCACCAAGTCGCTCAGCCGTGCGAAGGAGCTCAATGGACGGCTTCTCGCTGGGCAGACGTTCTATATCACACCACGGGTACCAGTGGATACGAAGTTGTTGAAGAACGTCGTTAATGCGTGTGGGGGCCAGGTTTGTCGACCTCCATCCATCATCTACGCCTTCAGAACGCACACTAACTCTTTTCTTCAATTGTCATTGCAGGTGACGACCCAAACCCCTACTGCACGCATCATAAATGCCAGCCCCGACACACGGCACGTCATCTCGTGTAAAGAGGACATCGCGATTTGGCGCCCTATCGCGGCACAGGGACTCCCGATCTATACCCAGGAACTGTTGCTGACGGGGGCTTTAAGGCAAGAGATGGGGTGGGGAGAGGAGGAGTATGCGGTTGCGGTCGAGTGATGCAGTACTTAGTGTCCGGATGCAGGTGTGGTGTAGATGTATAAATGGAGATAATTGATTGCATATTCGCCTCACCCAAGACATTGTTGTGTCCCCTGTTTCCTCCTCTTTCAATAAAAAACATCTAGCCAAGTCCCGGACAGCTCGGGACAGAGGCACACAAGTCCCCTTGCACAAGCGCCTGAGTCAAAACCACGTATGGCCAAGGTCAAGAACTTGGTAAGAGCAAGATAAGGGTACTATTGAATTCTCCTGGGTCTCACTATTGTATGCATGGGTTGTCATGTATACTGAAGGTTGACGCAGTGGAGGTCATCGGGTTTCTTTAATGCACAGGGAAACGGCAGTACAAGATTGGTTTAGCAGATTGGGGCGGCTGCCTCTGTCTTTATTTATCAATGTTCGACATGAATTGCATGATTCCCCAGCGATCGGCCGCCATCAATCAGGGATTTTCTGTTTGTTAAGTTTTGGTGTCTCCCTAAAAGCTCGAGGAGAGAGGTGAGTTGGTTGTTGGTTGGTTGGCGTTCATGTACCAGCCACGACGTTCATGATCTGTCGGCAAAAATAGTGAAACTCTCCACACACCTAGTCCAAAAGACCTTGCCCGACATGACTTTCAAAACGATTCATCACCTTCCATCACGTCATTGGAACATCCTTTCCGAGGTAACCGTCAGCTGGGGGTCTACTACGTAAATGTTGATATTGAGAATTGGGAATCATTCAGTACATGGATATCGCTACGGATGTATTCAGCTGTGGGAAGGGGTAGGATATTAAATGAAAAATAAATATGTATGAAGCATGCAGCGAAGAGGTGGACAAGAAAAGAAGACGAAAATTGACAGGAAACGAATGAGTCAGGATGGGTCGTTGCAGCTACCAGTGGCTAGAGCATCACCTGCTGCAGCTCGTTGTTCCTCCAATGCACGAGCCCTGTCTTCAGCTTTATGACGCTGTTCCACGAGTTCACGAACCCTGTCTTCAACTTTCTGACGTTCCTGACGCTCCTCCTGAAGTTGTTCCTCGAGTTCACGAGCCCTGTCTTCAGCTCCACGAGCCCTGTCTTTTTTAATTTCCTGAAGCGTAGTAGCTAGCGACCGCTCAGCTACTTTTGCGCCTCCTTCCCCAGCCATATATACGGCGTGGACCTGAGAAGACGGATATCAAATTGAATAGAAAAAGAAATGATAGCAATCCGCACCCGTGCGTCATCGTTTTCAATCGCATTCTTAACCTGTTCGAGGTGAGTCGCAATCTCTGTAGGGCTGTCTCTGTTGACATCCGGAAGGAAAGGGAGACGGCTGAGCCTGCCGGCACGGGAGAAAGCATCTTCTCGAATTCCTTGTTCTGGCTGGGGCTCATATTTGGCAACACTGATCCCCACCAACGTGCGTGCCAGCCAATAACATTGTTGTACAAGCAACGCGTAGCCATCACCCGTCTCGACAACTGTTTTTGCAATGATACCGAGGTCGCGTAAAGGGAAAGAATGGCGGAAGTTCGTGTAAGTGACCATGAGGTCCGATTCATCCGAGTCATACTTGTCAATACCGGTAGCGTGCCGTGAGACCTTGATCGTGTCGTCGGGTTCAGCGCCTAAACCTTTCCCTGCTAACGCCTTCGAAACACCAATAACACCACGGAGGCACTTTAAAAAGAAATGAATCCCTCTCCTTTTCGAGACCATCTTTCTCTGTTTCCCGGAAAGAGTCTGATGTGAGAAAGAGATCATCATTCTTAATACTGTGATCATTCGAAATGCACTCCATACCATATAGGTTTCGTTATCACCAAGTGCTCGGCGGTCAAAGCGCAGGTAGAGCACGTCCGAAGGTGATTTGCCTTGCACAGTAAAGACAACGTACTCATGCTCGACTCGAAGCTTTTCCTTGTACCATTGAATCTGGACAACTTTCCACTCACTCACAGATGCGGGTGAGCGATGGAAAATCAGTAAGCATCTCGCCCAGTATTCAATCTGCTGCGTATGTGAGTCGCGTCCATCGTAACGCAACCCAGGCATCACTGGATGAAGTGAAATATTTTTTTCTTGAGGCATGAAGAAACGCATCACGCGAACGGAAAAGTAAGGGATTGGGAGAATGACGTCCATGACGGAGATAGTTCAGCCGTACTTAAGTACCAATGTCCTTGCTGCCTCCGAACAGTGAATTCCGATGTTGCGTGTTTTTCTCTGAAGGTTGAACTCGCGTGCGTCGCCAGGCTGATCCAGTGCAAGAAGAGCAAATATGAACATGTTGTAAACGCATAGGAAACGCATTGCAAGCGCGAGGCCAATCGAATCACAGCTTGGCAAGAGCTTTCAGATTCTAATTTTACATGATTGGCTCCTATCATCGTTTGATCGTCGTGTACATCACAAGGAGGATTCGTACTCGAGAAGCTTGGACGATATCTCTGCAAAGCCTCAGCAATCGCACCAGGGAAAGCACAAACCAACCTGCGAAAACTGATAGCAACGATATCTAGAACGTTGAGGTTCGCTCCAGTGGATCCAAGACTGTATTGCTGAAGAGAATAAGATTAAAAGCGGATAAAGCTATCGGTATTGCTGCCGGGACCCTCGATGAAAAAGAAATCGATAAGCTGAGATTGCAAGGATATTCCTGTCTTTTTACTGGCCCGTCAACGCCTACTGACAAATGGGTTGAAGTATTTCCATCCGGCATTAGCCCCCCCGACATGTACGGTCAACCGTTAATTGTATCGGATCCCCTGACCTGTCTTCTCTTGAGTGAGTTGTGCTTGTGTCTTGCCGCATGTCGTGAAAAATTTCAAACGACCGCGGTCAACTTTCGTCATGCCGTTCCGACTTCGATGACTGACACGCGAAATGCAACGTCTGTCGGATAAAAATACCAAGGGTTGAGCTACTTGATGCTAAGGTCTTTCGTCGTGAAGAACGAACAAAACCAATGCAGGATACCCTGCCTTTATCCTCTCTATGCATCGTTTAATTTGGACGGCAAGCCCAACTCTCAAGGTTTGACGATGAAGGTCATAACGAGTCCTCGAAGAGTACCTTGTACGGCTTTCGAGGAGTTCGCTTCCATGGCTTGTCGGCACTCAGGCAAGGGTCATTAATTGTAAGCAACCAGGAACAAAAACGTCAGTCGCTTAAGATTGAGTGGCGCATCTGACATGGCATAGACAACACGTTGCTTCCATGAAGCTGTCGAAAGAGTCCAGAAGGAAGGTGAAGAAGTGCGCTCCATGCGGACGTGGCCCTCAATACATTTGTAACCCAGAGAAATTAGCTGCGAGCTTGAATGAGACAAAGTATGTCCAATTGACGTACGTGGCCTACGAAATAAAAGGAACCTTGACGAAGTGAACCAACAAAACAAGTATTCGGGGGTCAGTTGCAGCAATAATCTTAGCTGATAATATTTTATGAACAGTGCAATGCTGACTCGAAGGATTCAATTTGCCTTTGCAAGATGCCCAACGTCAACGCCATAGGACAGTGCATACGGGACAGAGGATGCGGAGAATACGACTACTATCTCTTCCAGGAGTTTCTGGAGGCATGTATAGCCAATGGTTAAGTTCTATGAGCAGTCTGTTTGGAACAATGATCAACCTATATGTATAAAGATTGGCACCACCTCTTGACTAGAGAATCCCGATGATTGTAGTCAGAACAATGAAGAAGAAAAGGGAAGGTAAAATTGCTGCTGTTGTCGTGTACTTGTATTACTTCATTTTGCTCTGTCTCTTATAAATGCGACTACTATATGCCCTTTTTTTCAAGCAAAGAGACAGAGCATAGCTAGAATCATGATCAAAATAGATGATCCAGTGATTGCCCCAATACCCCTCTGTAACTCTTGAATAATGTCCTGCGTTTGAATGCGGACTCCGTTTGAGCCGTCCTGCTTATCCTCAACGTCGGCTTCTACTTTCACCGTGTTTGATGTTTTATCACCAAAACGGTTGTCGTTGATATAAAGCCGAAGATCCTGATGATAGGTAATAACAATCTTCATATAGGATAACAGTAGACGCACAATGTATTAGACTGAGGGGAGCTGGGCGATGAAGAGATGGGAGATGGACCAGATAGAGCATTTGGTGATCCATCTCCTCCAATCTGGTCAAGAGGCGGGTCCGTTTTACGAAAAGGTGAATTTTCGGATACCGAGAGGCTGCATAGGTCGTCCCTGTGAAGCTTGGAGGGACTGAACCAAGATTGAACGGCCGTGGCACCAGCTCTGGTTCTGCTTTAATCCGAAGAATGAGCTGTGCTTTGGTCAACCCACTAGAGTTTGATGAAATCAACTACAGTCACAGTAAATCTTGTCCAGTGTAAGGACGATATGTGGGGCAAGACATCAATTATATTTTGAACACAGACAGAAGGATAGAAAGGATTAATTTAGGTGTCTGCAGCGAAACGAGAAACTTTTATAAATGTGTTTGTTCCGAATGCGGAATGATGTCACCGATCAGTCTTTAATGAATTCTAAACACGGAATGCGGTACTGTTGATAATGTTTCCTCAATCGGTGCATTTGGCTTGAACCATTTTCTTGTTTGGTGAACATGTTATGGGGTTACCCTTATCCACATTCCCAAACACAGTTCCATTTCCTTGATTGGTAAATATCCTACCAGGTTTCCCCTTGATCACATTTACCCACTTACTGTCTAGAACTCCCAAATACGGCAACTGTTTCCTTGATCAAGGGATATGTTCCCCAAACGTTGATGCGCACGCTCACAGCCTGACCCCGGAAAATGCAGCAATCAATCGTTTTTAGCGCTCACCGAACGATACTACTCGACGATTGCGGCTTGCTCTCAAAGCGAGCGAATACACCCTCTATCACGCGATTCCGTGCGCGCGCGTTTCCAGCGGACCAAAAACGCGACCCCATACGAACACATGTGATCTGGCGAGGTTACCATGGGACTGACAACGGACCGTAACAATACCGGCCGCGCTCGCCAAGTTCGATGGCCTTCCAGCGGCTTCCATCAACGCTTTCCTTCTGTTTTTAATCGTTCGAAACACGGTTACGCACCGTTTTAAGGTACCCGAGCGTTTCGGAGCTACGGACAAGACAAATTTTCTATTTCATTATGCAAATTTCCATCAGTCAAATTATTATGTTACTATTTCGATACTAGCGTCGCCACTTTATCGCGCTTAGCGTTTATCTCCGTTTGTAGCACGCACTTAGTATAAAAACCTATAGCTAGCATCGTAGAACGGAGAAGGATTACTACGGATTACATCGCTCTCACCTCGCTCGTGCTACGGAAGCACACTCGACCTCGTCTTCATTGTTTTCAATCGCGTTCGCATCATTTTTATTATTGTTTTCATCGCAGCAATCGCGTTTCTCGCACTTCAATCAATAAGCGCCTCGTTTGGCGTTTCCAATATCGTTTCTAGCACACGCGTTAAATCTATTATCGACACTATCAAACTAACTACATTGTTTGGTCACCGTTGGAAGCCGAGGAACCCTGTCTCGCACCTCAGAGCCACTCTCACGGTAGCGTCGACCTCACGTCGGTCGTTTTGTGTGTTTTTCACGCATAGCGCGCCGTTGGCACATCAACGTCTTGTGCCGGAGCAGGAGCACTCCGATTTATTCACAACCAGCCTGGTCACTGATCACACCGTTTTGAATAGGTTGCCAGTTAAGGAGCAAGAAAATTGAATCAATTCTGATCCCCCTACTCGATTTCATCAGGAAAAATACTTTTGCCCCAAGTTGCCCTGAGAAAATATTGTCACAACTAGGAGCTGTCATACTCTACAGTACTGTCTTAGGTCAACTTGGGGAGCCTAGGACAACCCAGGGACATTCATAGGCCTTTCTATAAGGCCCAATAAAATTTGTATTTTTCTTGGGCCGGCCTAGTACATTCATAGACATTCATAGGTTTTCTCTTCAGTCAATATCAATTCCAGCACAATTCCAGGGCATCCAAGAGGTGTCAAAGTTATTCTTATATCTTATTTCCATATGACAGTCTTATATTGAATACATTACTACTGTACTTATTGTATTCTGATAACTACATTAATTGTTGGTAGTGAATGCATGGCAGGGAGCTTAACACACGGGTGGTGGATCCACAAACACTGGTGAGTGGGTGTTGAGTCTGGCACGGAGGCTCAATGCACGGGTAGCGGGTTGCAAATGCAAGTAGGTGGGCATTGGATCCTGGCAACATGGGGGCCAAACAATGGGGGAGAGCAATGGCCAGGGAGGCCCAATGCACACGCCCCCGGGTCCCAGTGGTTGTGATTGTGCACTGCGAGTGGAAACTGGGGAGGGACAAGGTCAAGGGGGGCTTGACATATTGTCAAGTCCCCAAATCCGAGTGCATAGGTGTGCCAATTGCAAATGAACCTTGCAATACAAAAGGATGGGGGGAAAGGCAAGGTTGTGGGACTCGACACACAGGCATTGAGTCCCCAAATGCAAGAGTGGCTGTTGTCCGCAAAACAGCTGGTTGTACAAGGGTGGAAGGGGGAAAGCAGCAGCCGCGGGGTGGTGACAAATGCCCTGCATGCTTGCCGTAAGGGGCCGGGTTGTAACGCCTGAGCAGGGGGGCTTGGGCTGCCTGCTGCCTGTTGTTGTTGAGGTGGCAGCAATGTACGGTTGGTTAGTGGAGCAATGGTGGGGATGACGCAGTGGGTGTGCTTACCTACTCCCATTGTCATCACCTTGCACGCCTACTTCCTTGTGCCTGGCTGCTGAACCAACCGACCGGCCCTTGGTGCTATTTTTAAACTCCAGTAGCCCCTTGATTAGCTATCTCTGTTACTTGGAAATGTCAAATTCGTGCCCAACACCCTATATTTTGGATGTTGTATGATGCAAGATTGCATAACATGCCTGCTTTCACTACTTGGCAATATCATTGACTGGCACCATTTGACAAGCAACAATGGATCTTTCAAGCTTTCAGCAGCAGATTTGCAACACTATCAAGATTTGAAACAAGGTCAAAGGCCGTGCTGAAAAACTCGAAGAAGAAACAGCTGGATGACTGGCAAGTGATAAATTTTGTTCTCTAGTACATATATGTTGTTGATCTTGCAATTGTACTGCCCTCCATAATGTTGTCGCGCGCTCTTTGGGACTGTACTGAGGCCAGACTCAAGAATACAGAGAAAAATTGGCCAAAAAGGCGAAAAATCAGCTTGATCCTAGAATCCAAACATTTGGGGCAAAAAAAATGGAGGCCCAAGGCCATCAAGACAAATTTGGGCCTTTTTGGGATTGGTCGTCCGGACATTTCTTTTTTTTCTGGGATCGGGCCTTTCCTGGTATTGTCCGGGGGCAGGCCCGGTCACGTGACGCCACTGATCACCCAAAAGAGTTTTGATAGGCTTGTCCCCATCCGGCTAAGCACACATGAAAGACACGTGAGTTGTGAGAGTAAACTCGACAACAACAGGCGTAGCCGGCTGGGCTATTTTGGGGCACTTTTGGTGGAGCCCGCCAAATCTTGATGTCTGTACTTAGAAAAAAAAGCACCTTGGGGGTGGAAAAAAGTGCCAACATTGAGTATATAAAAAGTGATTGCTTTTAAGATTTAAGTCAATTAGAGTAAGTATACAAGTTTTCTTTGAAAATTTGAATGAACTTCGTGGTCGTTGATAGGGCCGTGCACGCAAACTTAGAAGCTTCGTATTGACGTGCCAGATTCACACCAACTGTCAACCACCCTGGTCCCCATTCTCACTCAAAACCTTTGTCTACCTTGTCCTCCTCGCTCTCCCCATTCTCACTCAAAACCTTTGTCTACCTCGTCCTCCTTGCTCCCCTCACTCTTGTTGTTGGATTCCGGTTCCAGTTCCCAGCCGTCCATATCGAGCTCAATGTCCTCTTTGTTTGTGCAATCCAATGTCAGTGATTCCATCAGCAGCACTTCCATATCCGGAGTAATATATGGATGCACACCTCGCTCTGAATCTGAGTCCGCCACACTGCTATTGTTGGACGCTGAGTCTTCAATGCCCAGTAAGTCTTCTATTTTTTTCCTCTCTTCCTCCGTTAATTGCCTTGTAGAATCTGCTGACCTTTCTCCCAGCAAGGGCATGTCTATGTGTTGATCAAAATTAAGGTCATCTGTTACTGGGGTGAGCTTTCGTTGTTCTTGCATACGGTTAAACTCCTGATTGAATTCTGCAATAGGGTTTGATGAATTTCTGCTGTGCAATAACTGTGCAATTCCAGTTGAGATGACATCCGGGACAGCTCAATCTTCCGCATCCACAACGCAACCAGGAATAATGTCGTATACATCGTGTTTCTTGAGTACATTCATCAAGTGTTCAATATCTTTGCTTAGATCTGGAATGGTATGTTTAGAACCTTGTTCTGTTCCCAGTTCATGATTGATTCCTGTTGACAGCTTTTGTAGAATCTCAATGCATGGTGAAACCAAGGCAAGTCAATTCCAGGAATGCCCTCTGCCTTCCGCTTTATAAACTCTCTTCAGGCTTGGTGAGTTGGTTTCAGGTCTACCACAGTAATCAAGCTTACCTTTATCCAAAAGTTCAGATGCTCCTGCACAAGATCAATTTCCACAAACATGTTTTCTCTTCCTGTTGAATTGAGAAGCCAGTTATTGGTAACCACTTTCCTATGGTTAATGATAAGGAGATGATTCTGACTTTGGTTATAGAACATACCATAGCTTTTCTGTCCACACACTTGTCAGTTTGTGCAATAGGTGAAGCATTTCATGTACATATTTCATGTGACCATTTCCTCGATAACTAAACACCCACTGCTTTAGAACCATGATCACCCGCCCCAAATCACCCAATTTAATGCAATTGGCAAACAATCATGTGAGAAGTGCATCGCGCATGAACAGACAGGTGTTTTCAAAGACAATATCGCCCTGGAGATTGGTAGGGATGTTCTCCGAGACTGTGACCAATGTGTTGGCATTGTTAGCATCTGTCCCGGCATTTGCTTTTTTTTGTCTTGCTTGTGTTTTTCCGGAAGCCTCTTGTCTTTTTTTGGCCGCAAGCCTGGGCTCTCAAAGGTCTTGTACACGATCAGTGTTTGCAAGTCTCAAGAATTTCCTGTGCGTGGTTTTTCATTGTGTCCCAAGACATAACATTCTTTGCATAGCTTTCTAGGTCCTCTTCTCCCAAAATCATCAGCAGGCAGTGCAGGGTCCACGCATACAATGAAACCATGATCAGATCTCTGCAAATGCGGAATGACGGCAGTGATGTCAAGACTATTGGAGTTTGCTTGAGGCATGTATTGTGCCAGGCAAGACTCCCTGGGATTTGAATTGAAGATGCACTTTGAAATGAGTGAGAAGGGTTGCATGTGTATCGGCAATTTTTGCATGGAATAAACCGGTCACTAGAATGAAAATGCTTCCACATATTTGTGCCAACTTTGTGTCCCAGCCGAATTCCAGTAATCACGCGTTGTTGAGCAATGGTAAGTTGATCTCCTGCAATGAACTTGAGGTATTTCTGATGGTCTGGGTTTTCTGTCATCAGCTTGAGTTCGGCATTCATCTCCTCGATGATTTCAATATTGCCAGTGATTGTGTTTTTGTCAATTTCCATTGATGGGAGTGGGTGTAGACTGGTTTGGTGGGCTACAATTGTTTCCGTGCTTTTTGGTACGTTTTCTCTGAGTTCATCATTCCAGTGCTAGAATTCATCACCTCCGTAGCGCACAATAACGGACAGAAGTAAGCACAAGTGCCTGTTCCATTAACTCTGATTCTTCACTGGTAAGCAAAAGATTTTCAAGTCTCAGTGGTGGTGCATTGATAATACCATTGTCTAGAAGCTTGGTTTCAATATCTTCTAGTTTGGCATTGTGCAGAGGTATAACCGTGGCACATGTACCATTTTCCTGAGCATCTACAAAATTGTAAGGCCAATTTATAGATAGAACATTGAGATCCCATACTTTTGCGCCCCAGAATTTGCTTGGCAATCCTAATCATCATGTTGATGTTGTCGTACACAGTGATAAACAAGTAGGAGCCAGCAACCTTGCGTGCCAACTCTTGACAGGCCTGCAAGAGGAGGTATAGTGTTCCTGGTGATATTGCTTTTTGCTCCATTGTTTCATCACTGATATTCTGTTTTTTGGAGTAGGTATTTGTGGTTGGACATGCAATGATACTATTGTACAGTGGCGTGCAAAAAGAATGCAAGTGACCTGTTTTGATGCCTCTTGCAACTTGTTGCAAGCTTTGCTTTGTATGTACTCAATCAACATGAAATGTTAAACCATAGCTGGATAGGTACTGCTAAAGAGTTCTTATTCCAAAAAGTTGGGGCAGTTTAAGCAAAATTCCAATGTGCTATTGGTCAACTCAAACAAAGGCATTTTCTTTGAAAATATCAAGAGAAAAATTACAGCGGCATTTTACATCAAGATGGGCAATTAACTTGGACATAATTTCAAATGAGAGGGGGAGATCTAAAGAGCTCTTTCTACTATTCTTAAAGTTCTGAGTATATATGTCACTGAGTTAAGAGCTTCAACTTTATTCAGCCCAATTAAGAAGAGGAAATAGATAAATTCCCTTATTCTTTCATCAAAATGATAGCTTTCTCTGTAAAAACTCAGGGAATGTTCCTGAAGAACATAAAATATGATTCCATAAACAAAATCTAGCTCAGAAGGCCTTAAGTATGACAAAATTAACCTTTCTTCTGAAGAAAGTCATCTGATTTCAGGTGTATCTCAAGATTGGCATCTCAGCTATAAGCCATAAAATGGCTATTGCATAATTTATGTCCCGTAGATGTTTACAGTAGATGTAAATCCAACTATATTTCAAATCATACAATGATTGAAGCTATTTCCACAGAATTGTGAGGACTTTTGTTGCGCTTAACCTATTTTTAGCCACGGTGAGGAGGAGGAATCTCGAGAACACAACATTAAATCACTCACTGCTGCTATAAATTTGTGACACTGCTTAGATGGTGCATTGTAGGTGGATCACCAAATTTCAGGGCAGTACATTTGAATCTTGTCCTACAATGGATAGTTCTCCAAATCTTGGATGTTTGAGAGAGGGCACAGGTCGACCGCTGTTGCACATACTTATACTTTTCCATGTAGCCTGAAATCTTACGTGGAGGGATATATTATATTAGCAAATAATTCTCTTAAATTTTGTTTCTACTGGTCCTCTACCTACAGAGATATAGTCCAAAGTTCATTTGGCTTCATTTGAGAAGTTATGCATTCAAAAAAATTGCCAATGGATCATTGGGTTTGGCCTGGATCACTTTCTAAATTATACCAGACAATCCCCTCATATACATCTCCAGTCATGCTAAATCAAATTTGGCAATCATAGAGAACATACTGGGAAATTGAAGCGCAAGTTGCACGCTGCCTTGAATAGATCACGTGCATTCTTTTTGCACGCCACTGTATGACATACTGATCCCAAGGGCCGAGAATACTGTGAAATGTTGGCATTGCGCGCCCGTGGCCATTAGGTATGTTCCAACAACTGCCTGTGCATAATTATTATGCCAACTTTTTGTCCGCAGCAAAGCCAAGATTGCTGAACCTTGAACCTGAACAAAGAATGTGAGCTCATTCTTTGATGTTATTGATCAAACTTGTACACACCAGCTCTTGTTTCTTACGTGATTTCTCCTTAAGCTCCTTCTTCTGACATGGTGTCGTCAAAAATACATCCAGGATTGCAAATGAGCTTGGCCCTATCATTCAAATTTTTGCAATGAGGCTTTCCAGGTTGTAGTCCGAAAAAAAGGCTTCATTGACAACCATAGATGTCTTCCTCAATATCTTTGACTCCGAAATAGCCTTTGATTCCTGGCCAACAATCCGCTGTGCATTCTCAATAATCCACTTTGAGATAAACAATTGTATTGTCTGATTATATCCTCCCGCAGTCCAATATCCCAATATCTCTGTCACGGTTTCTTTCTGCTGGAAAAACCCTTGCCACCTCCAATTGAAAATGTGCCATGTAGCCGGATTGAATGTATACTTCAAGAACTCGGCCAATGTTATATGCTTTTGATGCAATGATGCAAAAATCTCGTCAAAGAAAACATGTTTGGCTTGTGCCTCTCTTTCCTTCTCTGCTGCAGCCTTGGTGGACCTTCTTTCTTGGTTCTGCGTCATGACCTGTAGGCGTTTGTCGTCATAACTTGCATTCAATAATGCCTTTCTGCCGTGGGTGACAATATGGCTTCATCATTGTCAATGCTTGGTATAGGAAGGGATGAACTATGCATGTGGGAACGATGGGGAGGGAATTGGTGTCGGATTGAAGCTAATGGTATGTCTTCAGATGTTGGAAGCATATCACTGTGCTCAAGAGGAGTATTGATATATGTCCACTTGCTTGTCTTCTCAAGAGGAAAATCATTGGAGCTGGTGATTGGGATTTCCGGCATGGAGGTGTCTTCATTGTCGGTAAGAAAAGGATTTTCTTCATCCGTTTCTGCATGATTTTTCTCATCGTCACTTTCAATATTTTCAGGCAGATCTGAGGGAGGCAAGTCCGAGGAAAGCAAGATATGTCAGTGTTGATACCGGCTGCTGTATGCGGACATGGCCAGACGGCCCCAAGGTGAGACGGAAGCAAAATCTCCTTTTCCTTTTTGTCTTATCTTAAACTATCAGAATGCCTGCTATATATTCTTGTCCTCCCTTGGGCACTTGCCACAAAGCAAAATGTGCCAATTTCCTGGCAAAGCTGGCCGCACTCCAGAAAAAACTTGAAAGTTTACCTGAACTCATTAAAGCACATTTCAAGAAGTGGACAGCAGGTGCTTGCGACTTTCAGCTCTCCTGTATGTGGGCACAGGTTCTCAAGCAAGATGTCTTGCTTCAGGCAGCAACTGGTTCAGGCAAAACGGGAATTGCGGCTGGCCCACACCTTCTACCGTCAAATAAGGGGAAAGTTACATTTGTGGTCTTGCCGCTGCTTGCTCTAGAGGATGAACAAGTATGTTACAATCATTACTCTGTCTCAATTTGCCAGTATTATTTAACCTCAAATTCCACCAGGTTTAGACCTTTCAAAATGAGTTTGGGTTGAAGGCAGTAGCCATTAATGGGAGTAATGGAGGTTGCAGTCCATCTACCTTGGCGTTAGTGCTCTTCCTATTACATTAGCTGAACTTATAGATATTATTGATTGTCAGAAAGTTGTTGTGGCGGAATGGCAAATTGTTATTCTATCTCCAGAGATGCTCATGTCGCGCAAGTTTGTTGATGGAGTCCTCCGTAAACCCGAATTTGGGCCGCACTGCTTGTTGGTTTTTATTGATGAGGCTCATTGTATTTCTCACTGGGGGGCATCATTTTGCAAAGCTTATAGCTCAATTGGAGTTGTACAAGCATTTCTACCACGGAACACACCTATTGTCGCAGTAACGGCCACTCTCACTCCACTTGTCCATCAAGACCTAGTCAGCAAGCTACAGTTTGACCGAAATGCATACCTCTTTGTCAATATGGGAAATGATTGCCCCAGTGTTTCCCAAGTTGTTCGTGCCATGCAACACCCGGCAAACAGCTTTTGCAATCTCAAATTCATCATTCCCACCAAAATATCCTCTCATGACAATATTGCCAAAGCTTTTCTCTATTCTGACGATATCAAAACTGGTGCATTGATTGTGGATCATCTTAATGGACGCATAGATGCTAAATACCAGCACCTCGGACTTGTACAACCATACAATGCCACTATGTCAAAGTCCTACCAAACTCGGGTTATGAAGCTGTTTCGGGATGGAAAAGTACGCATCTTGGTTTGCACAGATGCAGCTGGCATGGTATATCATGAACCTTTCTCTTTTACCGTGCTTTGCTAATTTTTTGTGACATTTAGGGCTGTGATATTCCCGACATTGATATAGTTGTGCAATGGAAAGCACCCAAGAATGTGTCCTCATGGGTCCAGTGTGCCGGGCGTGCAGCAAGAGCATCTGGACGACAAGGGCTGGCTGTCATGATCGTGGAAAAACCTGCTTTTGAGATTGCAACTATGCGACCATCGCCCACTGAAGCATCTCATTCATCAAAATATCAAGGCCGTGGACAATGGAAGGGTGCCAATCGAGCAACAATGTCAAAGCATGGGATACAGTATGCTATTGCTCATGGTCAGAAGCGAGGGATGTATGGCGGAGCACATGATGAGGTGGTTGTAGTGGATGAGACTTATATCACTTCGGAAATCCTTTGCAATGCTCCGGGCAAAGGTATCTATCTATATATCCAAACTACAAGCTGTTGCCGGCTGATATTGCAGCGATATTCTGCAATGAGCCTTCAAGTACGTGTTATTTTTATATCTCATCTACCTAAGGCTCAAATTTGAATAAGCTATTGACAAAACACACTGCTGTGATCTATGTAATCCGAAGCTCTTTGATAAAGCTCGCCCAAGCCAGCCGGAACAAGCAAGTCGACAGCAGGCTGTCAAGCACATTGTAGCTGTGAATCGTGACTCTCTGTGACTAGAGCTTGCGAGTGTGACTGGCTAGCGAGTCTAGAGTTTTGATACTCAGTACACTCTGGAATATAAATGATGTCTGCACCGATTATCTTCTTGAATGACGGAATGGTATAACGTCGTAGCGGTCACTTCGATCTGTTTACGATCCGTTCTTGAGATATCTGTTTCCGTTCTTGAGCAAAGCAGCTCTTGCCGAGCCCCATGGGTTCCATAACCAATATACCATTTCTTTGTAAGATAAGATACACGCAAAGCCAAAACAAATACAACCACCCTACCGTCCATGACTATGATGGAATTGGAACCCACCCTGCCCACCCTGCTGCTGGAAAAACTGCGCAAACGGATGTCCCCCCTGCGCAAACGGATACCCCCCACCCCCCTGTCCCTGCTGACTCATCGGATCCATCGGGTCCTCGCCGTTGTCGTATCGGCGTCGGAGTTCTGGATCGGAGAGAACTTCGTACGCTTCGTTCAATAAAGCCATCTTCGACTCGGACCCGCCCGCTTTGTCGGGGTGCGCGGTTTTGGCGGCCCGTCTGTAGGCTTTCTTTATGGTGCGTGCGTCGGCGTCGCGCGGGACGGAGATGATTTTGTAGTAGTCTTTTTGTTTGCTTTGTTTCAACAATTTCTGTGCTTTCTGCAATCTCTGATGAATCTATATCGCGTGTCAACAAAAACCTCCAGGAAAACGCAAAGAACAAACTCACATCCCGATCCCCCCTCCCACTCGCCTCAAACGCCCGCTCAAGCACCCTAACCCCCTCCTCCCACTCCCCTTTCCCCACCAACGCCTCCCCAGCACCCACCAAGCCATCCACGTCCTCCCCACACCCCTCCAGCGTCAGCAGCTCCCCGCACCACTTCTCCATCTGCGTCTTGTACACCTCGGAAGCGGGGACGGCATCGACGAGGCGGGTGTGTGATTTGCACAGCGCGCGGACGAGGGTTTGGCGTGGGGGGGAGAGTTTGGATGCGAGGGGGAGGGGGATGGGCAGGTTTATGGGTTTCTTTGCCTTGCCGGTTGTAGATGGGGTGGGGGGTAAAAGAGAGGGTGGTACAAGAGGTAAGATATCTTTCTCAGCCACGTTCTCCAACATCGCCTCCTCCCACCTCCTCCAAAGCTCCCCATTCTTTCCCCCCGGGGTAAGGAGCAACTTCACTGCGCCTCTCCAGTCTTCCTTGGCCAGGAGCTCGTCGAGCTGCGCGAAGCCGCGATCGAAGGACTTGACCATGCGGTGCAGGACGAGGCACGGCTTGGAGTCGGGGTCGTAATGCAGGCATTGTTTGAGGGTGTTCATGCTTGCGGGGGAGGGGGGGAGGAGGAAGTAGGTGAGCCGGAATATGCGAGTCAGTAGCTGGGTTGACGGGGGGAGTAGGTGCGTTAGTCGTCTATATGAAAGGAACACATCTTAGTATTAGTGAAGCAAGATAATGGACAGACTTACGTCAGATCTCCAACACTACTCTCCACATCCCCCGCCGCCAACGCACACTCGGCCCGCCACGCCCGCACCTCCACCGAATGCCCCGCCACCCTCAGAACCCCACTCGCACTCTCCACACACGCATTCCACAACCCCGCCTTCCTCTCCTTCATTGTTTTCTCCCTCCCCCTCTCGCCCTCCTTTATATCCGCCTCGAGCTCCACGGCGTCTTTGTCTACGGATTTCCCTTTGGCTTTGGTGTAGAGTGAGAGGGAAGCGAGGGCGGGGGGAAAGTGCCCCTCGCGGGTGTGGATGCGCGCTTTCATGAGATGCGCGGTGTCAAATGTGTTGGATGTGAGGGCGAGGACTTTGTCAAAGTCGTCTAGCGCGGGTGCGTGTCTCTGCAACGAAAAATACGCAGTGGCGCGCTTGTAGTACAATAGGTAATCTGAAGGCGATTGGTCTGTTGGGATTTAGTGTAAGTGATGCGGGGGGGTAATTGAGTAAAGAGGGACAGACCTATGGCTTCTGAGTAGACTTTGGCGGCTTCACTGAATTGGCCGGTGGATAGTAATATATTCGCGCGGTTGATGAGCGGCAGAAGGCCAGGCGGGTATAGCCCTGAGTCGGCGGACACAAACGCGCCGACGAGCAGGGAGGTGAGTGCGAGTAAACGCATCGTTCCAGCTGGGCTGATAGCAGAGGGAGGGGATGGTGGTTGGTTGTAATTGGGGAGTTGGGCGGAAGGAGCTGTTATTATTGTAGATTGGACACGTTGCGTTCTCCCACGGTTCGGATATTTATCTTATCTTATCGTTCTTTGTTTTCGTCTTATTCTTTCGTGTCAGCCTCTTCTGCGAGTCCGATGCTGTCTTGATTTCGCTCGCCGATGAACGGCATCCCAGAATTTTCCAGGATGTCAGGCGAGGAATGTCTTTTAGGCGGAAAGACTGCAAACAAGCGAGGCGGAGAAAGCTCGTCATAGATAACCTAACAATAATAAAGTAGATCCGAGTCAGCAGCTTGTGCAGCCATTTTCGTGAGACCGACCGACGAGTTCCTACAGCAGCTCTTGAGCCATTACCATCCACGCCTACACACTGGCAGTCAGAAAGCCAGGGGTGTAGGGAACCCAATATATCCTGGTCGAATCGAGGACCGGACCTATGCCGGAAAGAGATGCAAGGTGGCCCTGAATACAAAGGCTTCCTCTGAAAGCCCTCGTCTTCCAGGCTGGAAGATGTCCAAGTACAGTTCCTACGAAGGCTGTTAGGTGTCAACAAACGAAGCTTACGATGTATCCTGTACAGAGACGGGGGTCCAGCCGATTCACTATATGCGGGTGAAACTGTCGCTGCGATAACTTATGTACGTCCTGGGGCCGAACGCGGGACAGTACATCCAAGCGGCGTTTCAGGACTCTCTGATGCTGGCGCGGGATAGGCTGCCGGCATGGCTGTCCGACCTACGGATCGTGCTCGCAAAACTGCCGGTACCGGTTAGTCTTAACAGCTGACGGTGGAGGGGATAGGACACGTTGTGGCGGCTGTGGATAGGTCGTGTAATGAGTGGCTACTGGGACAACTGACATCGACGCATGCCCGGGCCGGGGATCAGAGCGACCTTCATCGTCGGAGGCGCGTGTTGTATGTATTCGTAGCCACTGCCAAACATCGTGCATGGCCGCTGACTCCGTGAGACGGCTTGGCGGCCCCGATAAGCCCTTGGACACGAGGGAGTGTCGTCTCGAGGAGGAATTGGTGTCCGCAGCGGTTCCGGTAGGGGAACTCCCTCGAGACTCCTGCCGGCCAAATAATAAAAAATAAAAAGATGCTGGCAGGTTTTACCTCGATGATCCTGCCCGCATGAGTGGGTACTAGATACCTGACAGCGGGCCGGAGGGTTTGGATTGGTTGGAAGCTGGTAAGGTAGTCATGTGCCCGTAGCATACATGGTATACTATTTATGACATGTAGTACGTTCCGACCTCTCTCTCTCTAGTGAATCGTGGCAAGGTGTTACTCCACTCTACTCCACTTCAAACAATAACATTACAGTATCGTGATCAGCAGCGGCAGCATATACATCGCACTATCCGAGTACAGTATACGTATACACCGCAGCACCGAAATAAAAACAACACATCGCTACAATAATCCTCTCTCCGTGCACCTCTCTCCGTGCACTTCTTTCTGGCCTCTTCACCGTCATCAACTGAAGGCCATGCGGATGATAGAATCATAGAGTGGAGGCGAGAAGCAAAGTCATCAAGCATTAATGGGGTAGTGGTAACCTGGGTCGTTGCCATTCGAGTGTGAACTCGACCCGCCGGGGGTTCGATTCCCTCTTAATGCATATCAAATACTCATGCTGCTGTTTTTGCATCTTCACTTTGAGCAAGCCGGTCTTGTACTCGGAAGGAATCAACACCCATCCAGGGCATCTATGGAACCATCAGCATTAATGGGGTAGTGGTAACCTGGGTCGTTGCCATTCGAGTGTGAACTCGACCCGCCGGGGGTTCGATTCCCTCTTAATGCATGCCATGTTGCGTTTTTGTTCTGAGTAAGCCAGTTTTGTCGTCGTTGTGGACATTGTCATTGTACGTAACGCGAAGAAAGGTGCCGTTTTTGGACGCTTGAAAGATGTTTGGTGAAATGCCTGATTTGTTTTATTTTAATCGCTATTACGGTGGGCTGAGGAGCTAGAGCACCACTTTTAGATGTGAGGTGAGAATTGACCGACACGCTCCGTAGCTGGACGGACACCAGAGCTCGGGGTTCTTCTGGATCTTCGAGAATTCGAATTCCTGAGGCGGTTGTACATACTTCTTTCATTCTAATCAGGGTTCCAATCCCTGTCTCGTCCTATACCGCAAGGTTAAGTCCTTCGACCGCGAAAACTGACAAGCCACGGTCGGGTGCTCACGGGCCGGGTGGGGGGAAACATGGGGAGCTGCGGTGTAAGTAGGTGGCAGGAGGCGATGTCAGAGAACGTGGCGAAGAAATGTAATTTACCACCCGTCCCGCCCTCCCTCTTTCCCCACTTGCCTTTCCCCTCCTCCTCCAAACACCCCACAAGAATAAAATCAATACACCCCCTTCCACCCCCATCCCCTCGCCCCCTAACCCTCCCCCGCACGCCCGACCCTCCTGCAAATCGCACATCTGCCTCACCAACGCGTTAAGTCTTTGCGGAGTGTATAGCGCAGAAGGCATTCACCAGGCTGCCTGAGCCTTGACCCGTTCGGACTACTCCACCGCGATCCGAGTCAGCCCATGAGCGAGCACGGCGAGGCGGACTCCCAGGCATGCCTAGGTGTCTCAATGGGGTAGACCTTATGGACCTACCCGTGAGCTCGGGTAGGTGGCGCTCGGTAGCGCGTTGAGCAGGTCTGCAATCTCGCATGCGCAGTGGTAGGTGCCAAGCTGTGTCGTCGTCACTGGACCGCGGTCCATGCTAATTGGCATCTAATCTAATCAACTGGGTGGGCACCTTGGGCACATTGGCCATAGACCACTACCGCGCCACCGTGGGCTCACAGCCAGTAGCCAACGACTCAGTGCAATCCTCCCGGGAGTTTGGAAACATAGGGAAAGCTATGAGCTTCCCCACCTCTCCATGGAGGTATCCAGCCTCGAGTGTGTTCATCGGTCGTCTGAAACTGGTCCTCATTGTCTTTTCTTCTCTTTTCGTTTCCGACCGAAATGATGATTAATTCGATTGGTTAAGATATTACGTTACACTAACGTTACCCATACTCAACTCCAACAACCTGTATGGAAAGCGATGTCGACACTTCATTCATTTCATTTCCCCCTTCCCTGGCGTTGGCGAAAGGAAAGTTAAGCAGCCGCTGGCGCGACGCAGAGCACCTACGCAAATCACGTTAAACCGGCTCGCACATTCAATTTGTTTGGCAAAGACTTACCTCGCCCGGGTAGATGTTCGTGCAATCCGCATTGACGTTCGGGTTATTGGCGACCAGCGTCGCGAAGGTGATATTAGCGGCTGTGGTGATGGTGTCGCACCCCTGACCGCTTTGCACCACCTGGACAGTGCTGCAATCCTGCCCTACAAGACCCAGACACAGGACCTGGAATTGGTGGCTCAACGTGAGCGAGAATCAGACGTCGTGTTTATCGCGCGTACCTCGCCGACGAACAAGTTGTCGCAGGCAGGGTTGACGATCGCGCTGTTCACGGTCGCTAGCTGGTGCCTGTAAATAAAGCAGCGAAAGTCAGGTCCGGTTAAGAAATCCTTAGGTGAAGCATAGCCGTTCAGGAGGAATGTGTGTTACTCACGTCGACACGTTCTGCTCTGCGGAGATCTTGTCGCAGAAGTCACCCGACTGAACGGTGTAGTTTCGAGCGCAGGCAGGCGCATCTTGACGGACGACCACGACGGCTGCACGAGGAAATAGACATTCGTTAGTCTTGCTTGTATCGCGGAAGGCGTAGAAAAGGGACCGCGCGCACCGAGAGCCATTCCGGCGAAGACGAAGGCGGAGAGTGTTTTTGCGAAGAACATGTTGTTGGGAAGTCTTCAAGTCGTGTTAGAGCTGTATCTGGTTGAGCTGCTTTGGACAGTTAAGAAAGACAGAACAATCATCGACCTTTTATACCTATGCAACGCATCTCTTACAAGCGATCCCGCATCCTCACACTCTAACATTATGTGATGACTCCGAACCCCGGAGAATCTCAAAAAGCCCCGAAACACCCAATAGGCATACCACACCCAATCCACCCTTGATCGCTGACTCGCACTGGGAAATATCCAACGAGCGAAGCGCGCTCAAAAACAAAAATAGCACCCGCCCCACGCGTCGGGCTCCCCAAGAAGGAAATTCGCGCCTGATATCGCAGATCCTCGTGTTTTGCCGACGAGTGATATATCAAGATCACTTCGGCTGCGAGAAGAAGCACGGGGATTGATCCGATTGTCAGAGTCTGCGAATGTGGGGAATGGGAAGCGCTGTGTTGTAAGCGGGATGTTGCTGCCTTCGTGTGATGAACAGGATGAGCGCTGATGTTGGTTGTGAAATTTTAAGTGAGCGTGACTCTGAAGCAAGTGAAAGTGGGTCATAGTGAAACACAGTCATTCTCCACGTTGATCGCAGGCCAACTTATAGGAACAGGGTCTTCTCGTCCAAGTCACATTGCCAAGCGAAGAAGAGGTAATCCTCCACGTTGATCGCAATTCTCAATTATCAAATGTTCTACGCGGCCACGGCTGTCGCTGACTTACAGGTCAAACATATTTGGGTTGTGTGTTGTGGAAAATTAATCAACACCATCGTTGTCCAGCAGCGCTTCGTCTTCCGAAGATGACTCTTCTGGGGCGGCCCTGCCCCAGAACCGTCCTAAAATATTTCTCAAAACGCGGGGCATGGGCTTCCACGAGCGAGGGTCGTCAAGCACCATCCAAAAAGCAAAGTAGCATAACTCACTGAAATAATCTCGTCCTCGTCCTCATCGTCATCCTCGTCTTCTTCACCTTCTTCAATGTCCTCCTCGACTTCTTGACCACGATGAACCAGCGCAGGGAGCGCATCCCCCCGCTCAACGAAATTGATTTCGACCATGCGTTCCTCCTCATCCTGCATATTATCCAGTCCACCAGGCATACCACCAGCAGGCCCCGGCGCATTGACAGCCTCCACAAGCATCAAGTCTTCCAACACATCTGGGGGCAACTGGCCCGCCATCTGGGCAAACTGTAAAATACCCTGTGGGAAACGTTCCGCAAAATGCGGATGCGCTTCGAAGAACGCCTGCGGTGGTGTCATCAAAAAGTAAGTATGTGAACATATCTCGCATGAGGTGAGAGCACGTACCTGCAGTTGCTGGCGGAACGCGGCATCGGGAATGAGCTGCGCCAACCTTCGATCGTCGTTGGCGCGTTGTCGGCGACTTCTTACCCTGGGTGAATACAGATCGTCGACTCCTCGGAAGAATGCCTGGTCGTACTGATTGACCGTGGTCGGTGGTGGAAGTGGGTCGCACGCGAGCGATTTCGCCTCCATAACTTGACGTGGGATGAACGAGAAGAGCCGGCGGAAAGAGGTTTCCAGCACCATTATGTGTCGGTACACGGGGTAGCAGGCTTTCACCGTCCCGTACTGAGATAGGAAGCGCTGGCGTCGTTCCGTCACTGGCAACGAGGTGGGAAGCGCAGAGAATGCTTCGGTTATTGTCGAGGAGAACCATGAGGAGTGTTCTTTCCAGATAGGCGCCGATCTTTGTACGTAGAGGTGGGTCAGAAGGTGGAGTGCGCCCATCGGGACAGACAGGGACCTAGTATAATATTAGCTAGTTTATGAGGATGCTGCTGCAGCAAGCCATACATGTTGTCAATCTCGATCTTGAAATCCCGGTGAGCTCTCATCCCAGCTGGCAAGGATGCGTCGAGCTTATCCGCAAGCAGAGGGACGATAGAGGGGAAATCTCGAACAGCTTCTTGCAGCGCCGATGAACTATTCGAGTGATCCTAGACCTAGATTAGCCGCATCCTCGCCGGAGAAATGAATAAGCGGACGAACAGGGTTCTTAGCCCCGACCTCCGAAATCCTCAATGCAAGAGCCCTGGCGTATGCCCACCCAGGTAATATGGTAGGATCCAGACGCGCATCCTCTTTGTTCTCAGCATCACGCCGCCGATCATTGAAGACGTCGAATAGATCCAACAACCACTGCTGCATCCCAGACTTGATCGCGAGGAAGTCCAGGTGGAACAGAGCGCCGTGCGGGTCTTCCCATGGATCAAGAGAATACATCAGGCGCGCAAACTCGAAGGCCGTCCGAACACATCCTCTCCGCTGCAGATCTCTGCAAAATCAGCTGTCAAGGGGGTACGGAGAAGCGAACTGGTGAAAACATACGTGATCTGGCGGTGGAGAGCGAGGAAGAAGGGTCTGTTTTCGACGTGGTCAAAGTCTAAACGGTTAAGCCCGCTTGTGAAGGTAAAAGACCCAATGAAGGAACGTTCGTAGGTGAAGAGAGCCCTGTCAATGAAGTCAATAGCTTGCGCGTGTTCTACGGAGCCAGGTCAACGTCATATTGTGGACGAGATTGTTCTCACCTTCTCTATGTCTATAGACTTCAGACACCTGAAGAATAGTGTCTGCATGCCATGGTAATGTCCCCAACAGATCCCAGAATCCTTGAGGATCTAATGGACTTGCGCGCTTAGTGATGTTTTATATCTACAACGGAAGGGCACACACCTCCCGATTGAACTGTTTCCATAAACGCCTTCGTCATGCTCTTATACTTCTTGCTGTACTCTACAGTCCACCACTTTTCCTGTATCGGCGCCCACATATGTCTCTTCAGCTTCTCGTCAACCTCTTCATCGGAAAGCGGCCTCAGCGACAGTCCTTCGCGCCCTTTTGCAGCCCACCAAGTCGGCTGGGGTCGTGTGAGGTGCGAGCGCACGGTCGGCACTCTCTTCCGGTTCGACGACTCACTGGTCTTGTTGGCTTGTACGACTCTGGACCCGAAGAATTTGCGCATCTCTGCATCGCCGTCCAGATGCTGAAGAGAAACGGAGAGAAGGTCTGCGAGCGAGTGCTTTCCCGAGTCGGTCTGGGATATCTTTTGCGATGCTGGGTACCTGCAGTTCAGATTTGTGAGCGATGCATGGCAAGAGTTTGATTGATGTCGTACTGCAGTGACAACTCTGCCAGTGCCTGATCCAGCTCATCGTTCGCAGCCTTCTTCTCCTTCGCTTTCGCCTTCTTCAAAGCTTTCTTCTCATTTCGAACAGGGGGTGGGGTAGACGTCCGACTCGTTTTCGTGGATTCTTTGACTTTGGCAACATCCGGGTTTGCGATCTCTGCGGTTATTGGCTTCTTCTTTTTCTTCGACTGTAGAGCACATTGGCTTTCTCAGAACCACGGAGATGAAACTTGAATACCTTTTTCTTTTTGCCTGTTTTCACCTCTTCTTCCTCATCATCGTCACTGGGCAGCTCGTTGTTATTAGTGGGTAAGAACTGAATTTCAGTCAGACTGAATTGAGTACGCGATTAGATTAGATCTTACAGTAGAGAACGCGCCGCGACGTTGGGATGGCCCTGGCTCGTCGTCTGATCCACTTGATACATCCGCCACTCGTGAAGATTTCCCAACGTTCAAAGCTTCCAGCTCTTCCAGCTCCCGCTGCTGTCGTTTGTTTAGGCGAGGTGGCATGTCGGGGTTCGGGATTTGTGTTACTGGTCTGCCGCAATTTTGGATCTTAGGATATGGCGCTCGAGACTTCTTCCTTGGCCCGTTGCTGCCCAGTTCCTAAAGTTTTGGAGACGGCTATGATAACGAGGTGAGTGTCGGCTGCGACTAGTCAATTCAAGTTAAGCTGCTTGGTTTCAACGTTCTTGGTCAACAGGTCGGTCATCCCTCACAGTATTACATAAAAGCGTTACCATTCAGGAACTGCGCATGCTCATGACCATCTTGATGTCTGGTACAAGTCCGATACACGACTCCTACGTAAAGTTCAGGTTAAACTCTCAAAAGAATTGGCGCAATGTAAGTACTTAAGCGTTGCGGCTTGCCAAGGAGATATTTGCAAGATGTTTGCTCTACACGTCAACTTTAATGGACTCGTGACTGGAATCAGTGAATGGTACTCTGGTGAGTAAACCTTGATCAAACCTTGGTATCAACAGTTGATGAATCTATAAGCTCAGAAGTCAGACTATCTTCCAAAGGATCTCATTATGCAAAGTCCAATCACCTGGACACCCTTACATGGACCTTTCGCATCCGCAGACCTTGCGCCCACATCATCCCACAACCGTTTGTACGTTTCTGGCGGGCAATCCCATAAGGCTACCTCTGCCCAACCACCCATTTTACATAAATTGTCCATTTCTCACGTCCTGACCTAGCCGTAATTCTCCTGTCAATCATATCCACTCGGCCTGGTTCTGTCACCCGGCTACTCAACATTCTCACATTGTGATCGATACATTGGCATATTGCGCCTTTTGTAGGCGAAAGGGTACTGCTCTGGAGTAGATAAAGTCGTATGCCTGATATAATCGATCAACTCTTTGTTAGACGCCCCCGACGTCCGCACCATCGACATGCCCGCAAACTCGATACAGCACACTAGCCCAATCATTCCACGTTTATACAGCGACGTTGTCTTTCCCCTCATTCTTCTCTGGGCCACCATCTTCGGCCTAGGAAAACTGTGGAAGAAGATTTATGGTGACAAAACCACCCCACTCAAAGGACCACCCAACACAAGTCTGCTATTCGGATTGTATCGCCACCTCAACGAGGCAGACGACCCGGGTGCCATTTACGAGGCCTGGGCAGCGCAATACGGGCCCGCGTTCCGGGTGCCTGGGGGATTTGGATCGAGTCGTATTGTTATCTGCGACCCGAAGGCGAATGCGCACTTTTACTCCAAGGAGACGTTTGGGTACATCCAAACGAAGCTTTCCCGTGTATTCATCGAAAACCTGGTGAGTGACTTGCATGTGTGTTGTAATCTTCGCTGAAAAGCGTCGGTGTAGTTTGGGCGTGGTCTCCTCTGGGCAGAAGGGGAAAGTCATCGAAGGTAGGATTCAAGCTTGACGTTAATGGAACTGAATTTCATCAACTGCTGGCATATTCCAGGCAGAGAAAAGCGCTCTCTCCAGCATTCAGTAACGCAGCGATCCGCAAATTGACGCCCGTATTCTATGACGCTGCTTACAAGGTGCGTATGATTTCTATATTGAGTTCGGTTTTCTGATCGAGTGAAATCAGATGAAAGCTATATGGGACACGACACTGGACGCAGGCTCAGGTGAAGCTTTCATCGATGTGCAAATTTGGTTCGTTGCATCAATTTCTTCTAAAACTCGAGCTGAACTCTGTTCAAAGGATGAACCATATCTCGTAAGCGCCCTATTCATACTTCTCGTGTCTACCATGCATATGCTGACTGCAATATAGCCTAGATTCCGTCGGCATCGCAGGTTTTGGACACGACTTCCACGCCCTTGAAGGAAAAGACTCCGCTGTAGTAGAGGTATTCAATTCATTCGGCAGTGGCGACACCAGTTTCCTGTCCCACTTCGTCTTCCTGATGGGACCCGTGCTGCCCGTGCTGCAGAACCTCCCCACCAAGCAGAACCGGATGTTTAAGCGACTACGGACGACGATGGGCGGCATTGCGGACGAGTTGCTGGCGCGGAACCGGAGGGAGAAGGAGGGGAAGGCTTTGATGGAGGAGAAGTCAATCATTGGGCTGCTTAGTACGTATGCTGGGGAATTTGTGCTGCTAGTTGGTGCTCACGCTGGTATGTGCTGCTTAGTCAAGGCCGAAACGACGAGCTCGTCTTTGGGTATGTCACAAGAGGAAATTCTGGCACAGGTGCGCGGCTTTCTCGTGAATTATGTTATTCCACTTACAAAAGCGTATATAGATGGTGTGTTGCTTCTCTATTGCTATTTCACACAGCCCTTGCTGATGTCCTGAGCAGAACGTTTTGTTATTAGCGGGTTCGTCATTGTCGAGCTACATCACGTTTGTATAAATGCTCACTATCCTTCAGGTTACGAAACTACTTCCAGTCAGTATGAATCATCATTGTCATCATCGTTGATTTATCGTGTTACTCGGCGTTGTAGTTAGCCTCACCGTAAGTCTCTCTATGACACCGATTATGATTTCTTTTGTTATAACTTCATCAGTGGGCCCTCATCGAATTATGTCGAAAGCCAGAGAAACAACAGAAACTGCGCGAAGAACTATCTCGGTTTGTCGGTACAGACCCAACGTTCGACCAGCTATCAACTGGACTTCCGTACCTGGAATCAGTGGTGCAAGAAGTCTTGCGCCTTCACCCACCCGTGACAGAAACTACCCGCATCGTACGCTTTTTCCCGCTTCCGGAGACCGATTCACTTTCACCTACACAACCCTTTTCTAGGCGGCAGAAGACGACGTCATGCCTTTCAGTCTCCCCATCAACACCGCGACAGGCGAGGTTTTGTCGAGTCTCGTCATTAGCAAAGGCACAATCATCACCTCGCCAATCAGGTATATGAACCGCTCAGAGGTATTCTGGGGTCCTAACGCAAAAGAATTTGAACCCGAGCGGTGGTTGGACGGTGACGGCGATGCGTGTCCAGGGGCGAAGGAGATCCAAGGACATCGTCACATCCTGACTTTCTCGGACGGACCGCGGACTTGTCTTGGGAAGAGCTTTGCGTTGTCTGAGTTCAAGGTGCGTCCAGACTCTTCCTGAATAAGACGGGTTTTGTGCTCATGAGTTTGCCATAGTCTGTACTATCGGTTTTGATTCGTAATTACACGTTCGAGCTTCCCAATGGGCCGGATACGAAGATCGATAAGCACCCATCTATATTGCCGAGACCTAAGGTGGCTGGTGAGGTGGGAGCGAAGGTACCTATGAAGGTCAGGCGAGTGGAATAATAGTTAGGAACTTTGGTAGGTGTACATTATCAGTTACGGTGCAAGTTCCAGGTTTGTAGTAGGTGCTTGCTGCAAGTGTATATAGCTCTAATCAGTAGCCTCGTGACCAGTCCCTCCAAAAGAATATCGACCTCCGGAGGAATCCTCGATAGAGGGCCTGGTGGACCTGAATCAAGATTACTGGTGAATCACATATGACGAGAACTTGTCGGCGGCCGTCATCGGCATTTCATTTTAATTGCTACAGTCATTCACCGGTCAATGAGTCACACCACTTAATGAGTCAAAACACATTTTTGGGCTCAATTTTGAAGCAATTATTATAATCCTTTTTGGTTCGCATTCAAGTATACTGTACCTATGATATCTAAAATTTCTAAGCTCCCAGATGTATTGTAGATCTAGCACGTAGAGAAGTATGAACAGAGGGTTAGAGTCACGTCTTTGTGTGACGCGATGGCAGTCTCTGAGAGTCACCACTTCTCTTTCGTTGACTCTCAAGACGGCTGCCGAACTCGTTGGAGCGCCTCCGACGCTCTTTCTTTGCTTCAAATAAATTTAATACCGTTTACTTAAACTACCAACAACATCTGTTAATCCCCACACAGTTATTCTGCATCCCACATGCCACAAATCACTGTCAACCCAAATCTGGCAGAAGCCCCTGACTTCACGCTTGACATCTACGCCATAGCCCGCGATGCAATAGTTGCCTACCATAATATCACTGCAGAAGCGGCAGTCAAACATTTAAAAGCAGCATGGACCACTGACAACGACGCAAGGAAATTAGCCTGGGAGCAACAAGAATTAGCTGACCGAGAGGAGCTTGCCCAAAGAGAGCAGGAAGACAAGGACCAACACCGAAATGAAGAACTTCGGCCTAATGAGCAAAACAAAACTAGAGAGCTCGAAAAGAAGAAGCCTAAACTATTGCCCAACTTCCGTACGGCCGACTGGGACAACTTTCACGACAAACTCTCCCTCAAACTCAACGAAATGGCCCCACTGGAAGAAATCCCGGACAAAGACACATTCACCAAAACGGCAAGGGGTCTCACCAAAACAATGCAGGCTACAATAGACGAGCACATCAAACTCAACAAACCATGTCCTCACTCAAAGCAATGGTGGAATAGCGACCTAGGGCTCAAGAAAAGGAGGTAAACAAGCTAAAAAGGACAGCCACAAAATACCGGGTGACACCCAACCACGCCAGCCATGCAAACTTCAGAGAAGCGGAGAAACAGTACGGAAAAGAGATCGAAACAGCAAAAAGCAAACACTGGGCCAACTTTCTGGAGGAGGCAACAACGGACAACATATGGACCGCCAACAGATATACATATGAAGATGCCCGACGGTGACAGCGGTAAGACCAGAGTCCCAGTACTAACCACCAAAGACAGCAGAGGATTCCCACAAAACGCGACATCCAACAAAGACAAAGCTGAAGCACTTGCAAAAATGTTCTTCCCGGATAAACCCACAACCTCCTCAGTACCCGCTGATCACACCTACCCAAGCCCACTACCAGAACCCGCACCAATATTGCTAGACCAAATTTGACAACAAATGAAGAGACTATCACCATACAAAGCCAGCGGCCCCAACGAGATCCCCAACATAGTGCTTCAAAAGACCATGGACCTCATTGAAAACCACCTGCTACAGCGCTTCCGCACGGTATTCAAACTAAACATCCACTACAACGGGTGGAAAGAGTTCACAACAGTAGTCCTAAGAAAACCTAGAAACCCAAGGTACGACGCACCCAAAGCCTACCAGCCCATCACACTCCTACGCACAAGTGCAAAAGTGCTCACAGCAATAGTTGCAGAAGACATGGCAAAACTCATAGAAACCAAAAATTTATTGCCAGCAAACCACTACAGAGGGCAAGCAGGAAGAAAAACCACCAACGCAATACACATCCTAGAGGACAAAATCAAGACCGCCTGGAAGGGAGGGAAAACACCAGCAATACTATTCCTAGATGTTGAAGGCGCCCTATGTCATCAGCAAAGGCCCCAAAATACAAGATCACCACAGCCAAGACGGTTGTCGAATCCATCCAGGCCAAAGAGAATGACACCACTGAACTAAAGGTATACACAGACGGCGCTCTACAGGGCGGAATGGTAGGAGCGGCAGCGGTCATATTCCAGAAAGGCAAGACAAACCCTATAGGAACACTACGCTACCAGCTAGGACGGGAAGAAGAACACACAATCCCGGAGGCAGAAACAGTAGGAGGAATTCTAGCAATGTATCTGCTAAAAGGTGTTGTCAACATCCAGCAAACTCCGTCATCCATATACACCGACAGCAGGGCATTCCAGCAGATACTACAAAGAAGGCGCCCAAAATCAGGATCCCACCTTGTAACCAAACTCACAAAGATCTCAGAAGACACATCCGAGAAATACACGATAACAGGAAATCGACCAAGATTCAACATACACTGGATAGCAAGCCACAGGCACATACTGGGCAACAAGCTGGCCGACAAGGAGGCCACAAAGGCCGCACAAGAAGGATCCTTGCCAACAGGCGACCTACCACCAGCGCTACAAAAAGCACTCCCAATCAGCATACATGCAGCCAAAAGACAACACATGAAGGACCTGCAGTTGGAATGGAAAAGGGAATGGTTGAAATCACAACAAAAACTATGGTTTGCTTCAAACAACTCTGAATTCCCATTTACTAAACACAGGGAAATAGTCTCAATGGTAGCACAATCACAAAGCAGCCTGATTGTACAAATCCAAACATGACACATCCCACTAAACGGATATCTACACAAAATACAAAAGGTCAAACATGACAGATGTGAAGGTTGCTGGAGCAGAAGCAAAGTATCAACGAAAGAAACAGTTCACCACTACCTATTTGTATGCCCCAAATACAGGGTAGCAAGAAGCAGAATGGAACAAATGCTAGGCCGCAAGGCAATGGACCTTCACTACATACTCCAATGTTGACAAAAAATCGGGACACTTCTCAAGTACATAAGCAAAACAAAAAGACTCATATCATCATTTGGTGATGTATCCACAAACAAAGTATAGAGACACGCTGACATCATCACACAGAAAGAAACAAGCACCTCACTAACATATCACCAACTCATTGCATAATTCATCACCATCCCACCCCACCCCACCCCACACACCCATCGTACGACAGGTCCGCTAACCATCTAACCCCAAGCACATACACCTTGTTGTATCTGGCAGCCTAGGCAGCCGGGTACTTAGCAGACAGAACAAACACATGACAGACCGACAACAACTAGGAGTAGGAGCCACCCTGACACGAGTACGTCTTCTCAAACAACGCAAATGCGCCGGGTCTCACGGGGATTGGATTGCACCCGGGTAACCGGGGGGCATACCACATGGAATGCAGAGAAGAGCTTTGGAAGGGAGCAGGGTGCCGGGCACCCCGTAGAACATTCTACAGTACAATCACAGTGTTAGGTCCGACATAGGGTACTCCCTAATGGACACTAAATTGACCAAAAAAAAAAAAAAAAAAAAAAAAACCAAATCACACACAGATTGAACATGAACTGGAAGCTCTCACCTCCTTCCTGGCACATTTGCTGCCAACTTGGCTGTGTGGGCCGTTGAACGGCTGGTCCGAGTTCATGATTATATTGAGGTCAGGAACATGGAGACTGAAATAGTTAAGAGAGGCGACCATACACAACAATTATTGCATTCCTAGTGCCTAACAAAACAAGGCTTCAAGCATCCATTGCAGAACCCTCTGGCTGCATTGAGGCACCGGTTGCCATACCATTGTGATTCCAGACGGCGTGACTGTTGGCTGGGGAAATCACTCAGCAAACAAAATGTTCCCCACCATGGTAAACTACAGCACTCAGACAATAAGCTACCTGCCGTCGGCGACTGCATTGGCTGGAGATTGGGATGGACAAACTCCATGTAAAGGAAGGATTTCCCCTTGTCAAATTAAACACCAAGATGGGGGGTGCATGTATAAAGGTATGCACCATGGTCAAGGGACTTCAACACGTGCAACAACAAGACCCTGCCTCATAGTGAGAATTGTCAATGTAGGTCTGCAGAGGTGACGGGGATGAAATAACATCCAGTGATAGATAATACAATGCAGTTGACACAATGAAAATTTGGACATGTGAGCTTTGAGGACATAACCTGGACTGCAGAGGCAAAAACATAGTCAAACATAGCGTGAACGCTTGTGTAACGGGCCCAAGGAAAGGCAGTAGGAGACTTGGTGAACAAAGCACAACATAAGTGATCCCGCGCACCCTCGAGGCAAACAGGTTGAGAAGCCACAGCAAGCAAGAACTGGGTGACAAGAGGTCGTAGAAATTTGGGCAAGCAAAAAGTAACAAGCTCAGTCATGATGTGCAGGGTTTTGCACCAGATGTTATGCAACAGGCAAACAGTTGTGTCATATGCACAACTGTTGTCTCTCCAAACAGGGCCTATTGGGGCATGCGGGTCACGGGGACTTCCAGGGATCTGTGGTGCTGCAATGTAATTGGACTTTGGCTTCTTGAAATCAGGCATATCATTGTTGTGGTCACCATCATCCATGTCCCCCAGCTTACACTTCATGCTGCTGACATGTATTAAGTCGTGTTGTAAAGCACAAGCTGTACCCCTTGCGGGAACAAAGTTGCTTTTTGGCAGAGGGGCCGAGTCAACAGATTTCTTTGTGACTATCTCCCAATTGACGTCCTCCAGAACCCACCCCAAGAAAGGGTCAGTACTACTCCACCTGACAGCACAATGGAGGGTTGAAGGCATGTAAGTTGCACCCTTGCAGGATTGAAAAGAGTCAATCAAAGTATTTTGTCTCTCAGCGTTGTGCATACCCTTTGGAAGCTTGCCTTTGTAACACAGGTAAGTCATATTATCAAGCAACTCAAGTTCGCAAAATTCCTGTCGTAAAGAACCAGAGGCGCCACCAGTCACCTTTGTTGAGTCAAAGCCCTGCAATATCAGAGTTTGATCAGCAGTTACACCTCAGGATAGAGCAGTGTAGTATGCTTGATGAGTTTGACAGTCTATACAGACAAATACAAGTAACTTCAACAGAGTGTCTCCATTGCAGGTCTAGGGACGACTACATTCAACGCTGCTATTAGATCTGCAGCGGAGATCTTCGGATTTTTCGACCGTAACTTTGAAGAAGGTGTCTTACAGTCGTGGGCAACATTGGGGGACCACCAAATGGGTGACAGTATGCTTGAGGCATCAAACCGATACATGTTGCCAATGCGTGATGCAGAGGGTGACAACTGCATACCCTTTGGAGAAGTGATTGAATTGAACGGCATCCTCAAGAAAATGGCCACAAGCTTTGACCATGTCCATACCAACAACAATGAGGTGCTGTACTTTCAACGTTGGAAGAACACAGAAGGCAAACAATGTGAGTGGCATGTCATGAGTTGTCAACATATCCTTACCTTCACCAGACACAATAAGATCGGCCCCCAGGCATTTTGTATTGGTGACTTGGTGGAGGTACAGTTGTCATTTGTTGTTGTTCCACTGAAAGGGAAGCAGCGGAAGATGATGACAGTTCTGCAATCAATTGCTCTGGTTGACGGCAGCTTCAGACACGTGAGGGCTCATGTTTTAGCAGAAATTTATAATGCTCATGCAATGCAGATGGTGACGGGGCCCGCAAAAGTAACCAAGGTGTCTTCCACCCTCAAACACAAGATCAGGTACAAGGACTACAAAGAGAGACCAAGCAAAAAGGGAATGGAAGTTGACGGAGAGGATGAGGGATAGGCAACATTGACATGAATGGAGTGAAAATACATATTGTTTGATGGTTTAAGCAGTGGTGCAAGATGTTCATAAAGATAGCATAGTGCCGTTGCGGGATCAAGTTCATAAGTTCTGTACGGAAAAGAAAAAGGGCAATAAACAGCGTAACAAATCATCCACCGTGTAAGGTCGGCCTCCGGGTTGCGTCTGGCACGATGAACTAAATTGGCTAATGATACTAGATGGCAAGGAGACAGCAAGATTCAACTCAATGCAACAGACCAATTGAAAGACTTACCTTACAGAAAGCATGCCTGTTACCATCTGATGTCAAGTTGGTGGATTAAGCTTTTGGAGGCTGTACGGTTGCTCATACTTAGGGAGGCTTAATGATTGTCCAACACCACACTGAATACACCTCGGTGTAAGGAACAGAAGGGAAGGAAAGACATACATTATTGAGAGAACCGCAGCTGGATCAGGAATACAGCAGCAAGACTCGAGATGTCAAGGGACGGATAACATGTTGGAATTTGGACGCATGACTCGGCAAATTTGGGTAATACAAAACCCGAAAATGATCCCATCACTTGATTTGGGAGTGAAATCAACCACCAAAATCAAGTAGAAAAGCCTTGTTCTAACAAGTTAGAACTTGGAACAAACAAAGATTTAACTGAATTGCAAAGGGATCAAATATACAATGTGCAGGAGAGAACTCTGTCAAGACTTGAAGCCCTCCAGAATGACCCTGAGCACAAGAGGAAGGCAATATCACAAACACAACAAATTCTGGTTCATTACAGCAGGTTGCATTCTCCATTCCAATGTCTGAGCATACCCTCAAAAAGTAAGTCTGATTCTTACCACTAGATCACACACTTACCTACATACCACAACTTGGTTGGTATTGTTCCCCTCCTTTCTGACCTTATTCTCACCTCCAGCAAAGATGGCATTCAAGCCACTGCAGCTGCAGTAAGTAGCCTTGACTTTGTTATTTCAGTTTTGATCAAATTATATGCCAGCTCAAATATGGGCAACAAAAAGCCCAGGCAAGTGATTTCAATAGTATGAAGATGCATATCCACTTGTGGAAATCCTGGAGTCCTTTGTTAGATAGCTTACTGTGTCACAAGATAGGCTTCCCAAGCAATTCAACAGGAAGGCTTTTGTGCCCTGCCACTATGGATTGGGGTGACATTTTGTAAGTAAATATCTAACACTCAGCACAAAGAAGAATTGATATATCATGTATACAATTGCAAAGTGCTTTATTCCTGTGGAAGGATGAGAGGGTCCACCCTAACCTCTTTGATGGGTTTCTTAAAACAGACATTCTTGTTAAGGTTAGAATCTTGTGTTTTTTGGGTATATATGTTTCACTCATCCACTCATGTTTCCAGTCTTTTGTGCATCTGTTCATTGGTAAGGTCTCAAGGATGGCTGCTTGACAAGAAAGGAAAATGCTGCTATCCATGGCATTTGGTCAGTAATGATCTACTTGATTGTGTACACAGCAACAATTGTACATCACTGTGTTCTCATCAGAAGCCGTCTACTGATGTGTCCTCTGCAGGTATGGTTTGTCACTTATTCCACCACGTGAGTAACTTATCAGCCCTCTTATTGGCAAGAGAACCAATAGTGTCCTTGAAAAAGTTGATAATGAAATTGTAGAAAGAATGAAAGTAGAACCCATTGTAGACCTTGAACCACTGCAAAGTGTTTGTGAGATTAAATACAAGCTTTGAACCAGACTAAGCACAGTGTACAGAGAAGTTGAATCAACTCACCAAGATGGCTGTGTATGCAACAGAGTGTGGGGTGACCTTGCCATCCATGCACAGAAGTGACACAACATTGCTTTTAATTGCCTTTTGTTGCAAGCTGGTTTTCTGGGTCTTACATGCTGGGTCTTCCTTGTTTTTCTTTTTGAAGGCCTCAGAAGACAATGGTGAGGTAAAAACAATGGAGTAAGTCTAAAGATATTGGTTAGTAATTGAATGCTACTGCCAATAAACACATACCTTAACAAGAAGAGAACTTTGCAAAAAGTTCCTCTCCGGGTCCTCTGGATCACCTTTTCCTTTTGGGTAAAGACAAGCAAAGAAATAATCTTTGCTTGTCAACTATTCCCCAACACTCAACCTTACTGTCAAATCACAAAACAACCGCAGGCTTCAGCATGACCTCACTGGTTGGTTGCTAACATCAGTTGAACAGAACTGGGACAATGAACAGTAAGTAATATTGGGGCCAGAGATGTTAAAGTGTCAAATCACATTTGTTGCCTTTCAACACCAACCCACATGCGACTCTAATTTGTCCCTTTCACTCAAGGACCTTGCAAACTCACCATCACCACAGCTCTCCACCTCTTCAACACTGTCCCGTAACACTGTAGAGTTAACACTATCACTGTTCTGGCCATTTGCCAACTTGACTATCCACCATGCTATGCAGTGGTTAAATGATGGTGTCACTACCAAATTGGAGGACCTGATGAGTTCATCAACAATGTCATTCTTTCACCGAATTTTAAGCAGGAAGATCTAATTGGCTTCAATGCCCATTGCAATACCCAATGTCTTGACAAGGCACTCTCAGAATCAACACTTCATAGTCTCTTTATCAAGAGCAGCATTGATGTTCTTGGTCCTTCTGGAGATTGCCACATTCCACCAAAATCATTCTCTGTTCCTGGCCTACTACACCGTAAAATCATGTCCGTGATCCATAAAGCATTCAATGGTCCGCTGTCACACCTATGTATATCATTTTTATTTCTAAACTTTCACCGGGCACCTATTACAAACAAGGAGGAGCAAATCTATGGAGAGGTTTACACTTCAGATGCCTATCTAAATGAGCACAAGAACATCCAGCAACATGCAAAAATTCCACCTGAAAGTCCTGGATGCATGCTGGAGAAGGTTTTTGTCATGATTATCAGTGTTGTCATTGACCTGGGTTTGACCGGGGTCAGTCCACAAAGTCAATGAATTGAGGGTCAGACCCCGTTCATGGACTGACCCGGTCAATGACCCCACCGTGGGACACTGGCTATACCAGAAACTGAAATCCAGTGCCCATGCAATGAGAACCAAACAATGACCAAACAACTTTAGTATTATGAGAACTATGTATAATGTAGCTTGGTAAGGGTACAGAACACAATATCAACTTTGGTATTATGAAAACTATGTATGGTGTAGCTTTGTTAGGGTACAGTAAGATCAAGAAGATTAATTATGCAAAAGTGAAAAAACTTGAAGCACCTTCAACTGGTGTTGTGTTTGTCAACATTTCCTCACCCTTGTCATCTTCATTACATTGTTGGAGCTCCTCTTCAATGTTCCAAATCCCTTCCTTCCAGTAGAAGTCTAATCCAGTCCCATTGTTGAGTGCGGCCTTGGTCAGATCATAAGAAAAGAGGAGGTGGACCCAGGATTGGATGGCTGGGCTTTGGCTGGGCTGAAGCAATGTGGATTTGGGAAGGATTGGTTTCAATAATTGGCGGCTTCATTGATGAGCAAGTCTGCAAGTGCATGGAAGTCAGAGGGATCAAGAAGTGCGGTGGGAGAGTTTTCATCAGATGGGGACTCCATTTGTCCAAACTTACGCTTCGAATGTCATCATGCCCTTCTGCAAGCTGGCTTTGCTTGATGTGAATCTTGACAACACCAGCCGTATTCATAGAATTTTTCATAATTTATCTACTTGTGAACTAGTCATGTTCTCCATGAGTACCATCTAAATGTGCCCACAAATGATGCACTATCGAGGTAATGACTGGCGCTTTTTGACCCAGAAAAGGAAGTTGTCCCTAGATGGCATGATATCGGTGATAAAGAATAAATAAATAAACACGTGACTTTGACCCCATTGACCTTTATTGGAGATGGGCAATGTCTATAAGTGTTGTGTGATGCTTACTAAGCGTACAGCCACCAAAATCTTGCCCAACACCAAACTCCTCGAAGACAAACGCAATTTGACTGCTGCAGGCATTCCAAAGGGCTCTCGAAGTTACTTACATTATAAGGATATGTACAGACTATATAGCTTCTAAAATTATATGCAGTGAATTTATTCCTCCACGTTGTCGAACTCCTCATCTTCATCATCATGCCAATTACTTGTTATTACCTCGGAATCTTGAGGCTCAGACGACAAATTAGCCACCTGGTTCAAACCCGCTGCAACTCTTGCAGTATACCGTTGGAAAGAAGCCTTGAGGAGATCTTGTTTGTCCGCTTTCTTGCCACGCGCGGTCTTGGACGCAGGAATCTCCAGCTCCCCAATCTGGCGCAATTTATCCAGCTGTGCATCGAGGAGGGGGACAGTCATTCCCTTCTCTGTGATCTGGGCCTTGGTGGTGACCAGTATGACCTTGGATGTCCTATCAAATATCTCCGCGGCCTTCCGCTTTTTCTCAGCATCTTTCCGTCGCACCATCTCTTCCACTCGAAGATCAAAGTCTACCTGAGCTTTTCTGCGACTAGCCTCGAGATGACTTGCGTCCAGCGCTCGGGCCTCCCGCCTAAGGTGAGCGTGGTCTTCGTCAACAAGCAGCGCATCCATGAAGTCTTGAGTTTCATTGCGGTTGTACGTCGCAAGCGCATTGTATTGATGAGCCGATGTCCGCGGTTTGTTCCTAAAATACACTCTTCTAGCACCCAACGCGCCCTCGTTTGCATCATTTGTAGATGGCATCCATGCCAGCTGACGTTCTTGAGGTGTCGCAGTATCAATAGAGCCACCAGGAGCGAACTCAGCAGAGAAACGACCCCACGCTGTCAACGAGCCTGCAAAAAAGGCAACCAAAAGTGGTCGGATGTGTGGTAGCGTGAGTTGGAGTGCTCGCACAGCCGCAATTGCGTCAGGGCACTCCCATTCAATGACATCGAGGGTTGCTGTGGTGTAGGTAGCAGAGGAGCCAAGAATTAGATCAGGATCATCGATGATAGTCTTGATGAAAAACTGCACATGGCGGTGAAAAGGCCCTAAGTCAAGAAGATTGGTTTGTTCGGTCCCAGGTCCACGTACAAAACACATGTAGGGGCGAGTGACCGATTGGGAATAGAGGACGAGGATGGCAAGCTCAGACAGAGTTGGGATGTCGTGAAGCGCGTTGTACAGGTTAAGCTCAATGTTTGTCCAGGCCGGCTTTTTCTTTCTGTTCTTGATCCCTTCGATGAATGTCCGCGTTGGTTGCAGATGAATGACAAGAAACTCCCCCGCAAGGCCAATGCTCCCAAACCGTGTATTGTTTGTGTCAGGAAATCTCTTGATGGCTTTTCCCAAGAGTTCGGTAAGGTGATTGACATGGGTATCCCCTTGACCTTTTTTGTCGTCCTTGTTATTTAAGATTGCCCCTGCAATGGCCGTGGTCTTTGCCCCGCCGCAAGTGGATGCCTGCATCGCCGTGAGTTCGGCTTCGCTGAGAGGCCGGTCAGGTTTTGATGGATCAAGAATCTGGCAAAGGAGCATGGTGTTGTGTTTGTTCGCCAAGATTACGGGAGAGGTGTGTCCAGAAGTACCCCAGTAGGCCATCATCGCTGCGTTTCCTGCTTCGAAACAGTTCTGATCCTTGTGCATGCAGCAGCCCGCCCAGATAAACAGATTAATGATCCGCTTCTTGTCGCACGGAAGACTTTCATACTCCTTCATTCCCAAACTGATCTGCAGCTCTTTTGCAATAGCAGCATCGCGTTTGGCTTGCTCTTGTGGCGAGAGAGCATTCCAAGCTTCGATACCGCCAGCCTCAGCGATCTTCTTGTTGTTCCAAGAAACAAGGTAGTCGACAAGATCAGCCTGCTCAAGCTCCATCAATGCATCTTCGCCGAGGCCTGTCAACACTTCCTCCTTCTTCAATGCTTCAAAAAGCTTCCCGACGAGCTTCTCATTGTTGGCATGGTCCCCGCTCATTTCCTTCAGCAAGGACGCGAAGAGACGAATGGTGAACCCTTTCCCCCCCAGACGTTGTCTCAAGGGACAGCTCTCAAAGCTTTTCCTGATATCCTCGAGATTCCCCTTCCACCCTGCAAAGGAAGTCTTGCTGGTATGATCTACGGTCGAGTCTACGCAAATGAGACGGATTTTCGGCACGGAATCGGGTCAAATCTCAAGGTTAGCTGACCTATAGTCTGGAGTTTGGAGTGCAATATGACGGGCTTTGTAGTTTATCTTCCGGTGAGAAGTGCTATCCGCACTGATTGTTAGGCCTATTCAAAGATAGCTGGTGAGTCCCAAATTCGCCAGATCGAGATGTTAAAAAATGACTTTTTGTTCGCGACATCTCATAACCCAGTTGCATCTTTGCTGCAATGCCACCTTCCAGAATTGCCCGGCTGACAGTGCGACGGCTCATGGGGTTCTTTATCATGATCCCGAGAACCTTTCCAATCCTCTGGATTACCCCTCCCACTTGTCCCTGTGAACACCCGGCCTTCACGATAATTTGTGTCAGCGCGCGGGCTTCGGGCGTGTATGCTCCGCGCCGGGTGAGTTTAACAATGCAAGGACATAGGCGAGCCTTCCGAATTGCTCGTTTCAGGATGGCTGGATGGCGATTGCATTGCGCCTTCAGTGCGCGCGCCCTCTTTCGAAGTAGGTCATTTTGCTCGCGGTGTTCGCTTACTTCCAAAGTAAGGTGCGAACTCCAAGCACCATCATCCTCCCGGACTTGCGCAACCAAGCGGATACTATTGGCAGCGCTGATAAGAGCATTTGCCAATGAAGCTTTCAATTCTCTGATCATCGTTACGCGTTTCGCGTCCTTCACCGTGGATTGCTGGTTTTTTCGCCTCTCGTTCCTGTAGAGCCTCTTGAACTCCTTGGCGCGTGCATTTGACTTCGCTATTGCCTTCTGGGATGAGGAACAAATGGCTGATGCAGGTATTACGGGACTAGGTGCAATGTTTTCCTTGTCGTGACGCATTTCTCGCATTTTGACAAGATGAAGCTGTCTGGATTCTGATATCCTTTTTGGTGGCATCTAGGTGTTGTAAGGTGTCGTAAATCGTTATCTATTATAGGATATCGATATGGATGAGCTGTAGCGAGTGCCAGGTCGGTCGTGGATCAAGAATTGCTGTCAGAGGAACAAGTCAGGCTTTGTGGGTGCAGATGAGTGGTTCTGCTTGCCTTTTCCTTCTAATTAGCTTATCAAGTGTTGCATATAGTTGTGAGCGAAAGAATGAAGGTTGGAGAATCCTGGACTGCCTCAACGAAGCCCTCCCGAAGCTCGAGTCCTGTCGCGAGAGTGTCCAAAACGCGAGATGTCACACAAGTGTCACATGTGCGTCGCTAAATTTCGCGGTGATTCTTGCGCGACCATGCACCAGCTCACACACCTCGTTTCATGTAATTTAGATAGCACACAATGAAGTATTTGAGGATGCGACGATATTTGGGAGAGGGATTTTTTTGGTTCCAAAAATTGAATGAAATACATAGCTCAACCGAGTCAAATCTTGAGGTATAAATTTTCCCTCTCCCAAAATCAAAGAATGCGTCAAAATGATGCAGTTGCTCTCTTCAAAATTCTTCTCAGCGGAGGAGGCAAGTGGTGCATGCTGTGGGCGCATCGAAACTTCTATCATAGCGGGCAGCCTCATTATAAAACAGGTACAAACACTTTCTTGTTTTCGCAGGCATTGCCCACCTCCACCTTTACTATCACAGGGGGGGTGTTTATAGATTTTGATCAATTAGCCTCTAGAATGGGATCCAATGCAAACCTCAAGATGATCCCAGCAGAAAAACCGTCTGTGAAGACTTACTGAATAAGAATATCAAAAAAAAACTGCCCTATTGGAAGTCGTTGAAACGTTATCCGCAGATCTTAGAAAAACGACCACATTGGCGGGTGTGTTTATAGATTTGGTCACACATCGTCACGCGGCATCTTGAGACCCCGCCCGGCATTCCATCAGGATGGCCTTGCAAAGCATTCACCTGGCGAATTTTCCCCTGCGGCCACCACCAAGCGGAGTCCAAAACAAGTAAAATCGCAATGTCACGCTCAACGGTAGGAAACCAAGTATCTGGAGCAGTTAACATTTTGTGCTTCGTCTGCAGGCAATCGTAGTGATTCATCGGGTTTTTGGGATAACAGGGCAGGCCCTTGCAAAGACTGGAGACTCGGATGTCCATTTTGCGCTCTCGATCTTCCTATTTCTGATTTCTTGATTCTGATGTATACAAATCTTTCCATCTGTAAAAACGTCGATGGTCTCATTTTTGAAAATCTCAATTGGCAGTCGTGTAAAGGATATCCATTAGTATGTCGTTTTTGAGTTCTACAGCCATGCGTGGCCTGTGGAATGTGTAAGAGCCTTATCAGTTGTGAATTTTGAAATCTATAAACACGATACACTCATAAACACCCCCCCTGTGATAGTATGGACTGACCCGGTCAAAAAGGTCAGACCCCATTGACCGGGTCAGGTTATTGACCGGGTCAATGGGGGTCAAGTCAACACTGATGATTATGCTTTCATCTGATGTCACACATTTGACTCCATTTGGAAACGCTAAGGCCTGGCCCATTTATCTGATGCTGGGAAACCTCTCAAAGTATTTCCAAGCACAGCCAAACTCAGGAGCCATGCACCATCTTGCATACATTCCTTCCGTAAGTTGGTGACCTGGCTCTTTTGGAGATAGGCTAACAAGTCGAATTTATTTCTATTAGCTACCAGATTTCTTTCAAGAGCAGTGTTCGGCTCATGTCCCGAGAGTGCGCGTGACATGTGCAATGCTATCAGAAATAATAACACTCTATCGTGTTTTGGCTACCGGACAGACTCTAAGTGATACAGATTAGCATGAAAATCGAGATACGGGGCCATCAAAGCGCCTCTAGACATCCGTGCACGAGATTTCAGTAAATACTTTGCCTGGCCGCTTATCTGCTCTCCTCGCGAACGCGACGAACACCTCCGGTGGCTCCCCAACCCCCATTGTATCTAACCACAGACATGAGATGTCGTCAATTGAACTTCGCATATACCCGCGGTAGCCTGGAAAAATCGCGACGCCCTCCGCTTGCCAAAATTCCACCTCCTCTTCGCTTGCAGGTTCCATATCGGCTTCGGACGTATTCCCCGGATTTAGTTTGTCAAGGACAATGAGTGATGCAGAGACACTGTGTTCACCCTCGTGCTCGTCGGGGAGGGGCGTATGCGTGGCAATGTCAGCGAGGATCTCAGTGATAGCACGGCGATCGGCGACCAGACATAATTCGAAGTTATAACAGTCCCATTCCAAAATCGTTATGTCACTCATCCATTTGCTTTCGGCCCATTCGCAGCCCAGATGGACGCCGCACCATTCGCGAAAGGCCCTGTGTCATTTCAAGAATTCAGACCTTTCAATAGCAGTGGAGGCCAGTATCACTCACTTCCGAACCTCACCCAAATCCTTCCCTTCGAACCTCTCCCGATCCTCGATCCACAAGATACGAAACTTCTCCACATCGGAATACTGGTTGTACTTGTACCTCTCCCAAATCCTCTTCTTTACCGCTGCCCACTCATCATCCGTGTGGCTATAGTCAATGCGAAAGCCGACCCACCCCCACGAGGGCCGGGTCCAGCATCGCGGCTGGTCGAAGCCGAGGTCCATATGGTTCGGGTCCGTATTGTCTATGATGGCCAGGAAATTGGGGGGGATGTAGAAGGGCTTCTTGCGGTGCCGATAAGTTGGCTTGCGGTAATTTGGTTCACCAGGTTTGGGAACGGCGACATCGAGAACAATGTGCGGGTCGGGAAGGGCTTCTACGAATGGTATGGTTGCAAGGGCGGCCTGTGTGAGACGGGTGTAAGACATTGAAAAGCAATGTTGCGGTATCGATCTGGATAATCAACTCATGTTGGATTGTAACAAGAGTCGCTTTATAAGACCAGCAATTCAGGGTCTCGACTCAGAAAGGACTTCTGCACTGTTAGCTTGTTGGTCAATTCCAAAGGGTCCGATGGCCAACCAGATCAAGAGTATCCGTGCTGTTGATGCCTCGTCCCGTTGACAAGGGACAACGGGACGAGGCCGGCGTGCCCGTGAGGGAGAGAGGTAACCGTCGCCATCAGAAGTCTTCTCGTCAGCTGGTACGTCTTGATATTGGAGTGGATTGACCACAAGGGCGTACTCAAGGTGCACTTCTGATTCTGAAGCGGACATGAGAAGAAAGGGTCGGGCCGTACAACCCGAGTCTAATTTCCATATGTCGGCTATTCATTTCAGGACTTGGTCAGAACATATTCTTTCAAACCCAACGCTGGAGGGCCCATAGGGTAGCAAATTCTGCCACAATGCGCAGAAAACTGCTTGCTGTTGCACTTACCGCCTACCTCTCTTCCGTTCATGGCACATCCATACACCCCCCACTCGCCTACGCCCACCCGCCCTCCCGCGCCCTTACCCACGTCAACCTCCTCATCGGCAACGGCGGGGATACCCCCAACGGCTCGGGCGGCATGATACCCAGCACCGCGCCCCCCTTCGGCATGACCCGCTGGGTCGCGCAGAATCAGCCGCACTACGTCTCTGCGACGCCGTATAATTGGACGCTGGGGCGGGTGGTGGGGGTGGTGGGGACGAGGCAGCCGGCGATTTGGATGGGTGAGAGTGGGAGTGTTGGGGTGAGTGCGGGGGTGGGAGGAGTGGAGGTGGAGTTTGAGGATAGGGGGTTAGAGGTTGTGCTGGGCCAGGAGGGAGGAGGAAAGGAGGAGGTGGTCAGTGTAGGTTATTATAATGTTTTGTTGGACGATGGACACGGGGGCCGAATCTTAGTCGAGCAAACCGCCAGTACGTGTTGTCTCTTTCAATCTGGCAGCTGAGGCTAACGACGCGGCGGCATAGCATCTCGCGTAGCCCACCTTCGGTTCACATTCAACGCAACCCACGACGTCCCCCCGCACATCCTCCTCGAAATTGCGCGCCCCTCGATCCTCACCTCAACCCCGACCAACATCACCTACCCAATCGGCAGCGCCACCCTCCATAACCCGCGCGAAGTGTGCGGGTGGTCAAGCGAGCGGCAGGATTCCATCATAACCCCCATATCCACCGCCCCCTTTGCGAAGGGGTTCAAGGGATACTTCTGTGCGCGTTTTGATGCGGGTCCAGAGTCTTTCGGACTGGTGAGGAATGGGACGACGACGGACCATTGGGAGGGTGAGCGGGTGGAGGGGCCGTTATTGTACGCTTATGCAAAGTTCCCCCCGGCGAGTGGGAGGCGTGTGGTCGTTGTGCGTGTGGGGACTTCGTTCATCTCGGAGGAGCAGGCGCGCGCGAATATCGATGATGAGATTCCGGACCGTTCCTCCTCCTCCTCTACGTCCTCCTCGGACAAGGGGACACCAAAGCAGCTTCATCTAGTTCCGGGAACATTGGAGAACACGGCATACAAAGTACGCAAATCATGGACGGACATCTTAGATCGAATCGACGTCGAGACCTCCCTCGACGGGGCGCCTCCTACGGAAAGGGATATAGTTGACTTGGAGACATTCTGGACTGCGGTGGTGCATACTCTCCAAGTAATTTTCTCACCCTTTTCGTTGGTTAAGCAGAATCTAATATTGAGGGACTGGCGCGTAAAGTATCCCTCCGAGCAACATGAACAAGGACGCTACTACTCAGGCTACACCGACACAATCCATCAACTCGAGAAAGGCGGGGAATCATACACCGGTTATTCCATCTGGGTTCGTCCAACTTTGCAAGTTTGACGCTCGAAGTCGGTGCTAACCTTTCCACTTCCGCTTCGGCTTGGACCTGTGTAGGACACGTATCGCGCGCAATGGGGCTGGCTAATCCTATTCGTACCCGAGAGGGTGCCGGGGATGGTCAGGAGCATGTTAGCGGATTATCAGCAGGTCCGTTCATCCCCCCCTCCCTCCCTCCCTTCTGCCTCTGCGCGATTTGGAACTCATTGTAGAACGTCGCTTTGCTGAAATAGAGTGGGTGGTTACCGATGTGGAAGAACATCGTCGAAACGAACATCATGGTCGGTCCCCTCTCTCCCCCCTCTCTCACCCCTCTCTCCCCCCTCTCTCCCCCCTCTCTCCCCCCTCTCTCCCTCCCCCTCTCCCCCCTCTCTCCCTGCCCCTCTCCCCCTCACCCTCTCCCCCTCACCCTCCTCCCCTCCCTCTCTTACTCAACTTAACGTTATCGTCGTGGATGGATAGGTTGGCACCCACGCAGACTCCCTCATCGCAGAAGCGGTGCTCAAGAATATAACGGGGTTCGATCGCGAGCTTGCGTGGGCGGCGGTGTGGAAGGATGTTAGTGTTCCACCTGTGGATGATGGGAGTGTTGTGTGAGTTTTTTTTGGGTTTCTTTCCTCTTTTCTTGTCCCACCCCATTTATGCCCTGCCGCTTCCCCTCACCCTCCCCACCTCACCCTCCACCCCTCCCCCCCTTCCCCCCCTCCCTTCAACACCACTTTTTTCTCTGCAAGCACACACTAATAAAACCCCAGATACGCCGACCGACAAGAGGTACGTCCCCTGCCTTTCCCTCTCTGTCTCCCCCTGCCCCACCCAACCTCCCACTCTCCTCCTCGCGTGGCACAAGCTGACCTATGGGGGTAAAAGAACGTAGACTACGAGGTGCGCGCGGGCCTGAGCTCGGTGTATAACGTGCAAGGGAAAGGGTGGGTCGCAGATGACGTTCATTCGGAAAGTGCGTCAAGGACGTTGGACTATGCCTGTATGATCCCCTCTCCATATCCTCGCGCTATGATTGACCAAACGCTTCGGATAGACGACGACTACGCAGCCTACGTCCTTGCCCGTTCCCTCTCCAAACCCGCCAATATCACCTCTTTCCTCCTCGACCGGTCTATGCGCGCGCCGTTCACGCTGTTCAACGACGCGACGGGGTTTATGGAGGCCCGGAATGCGGATGGGGGGTGGGCGGGGCCCGATAACGGGTGGACCGAAGGTGTGTTTTTGCTTCTTCTTCTTACTCTTCACCTTGTGGGGGGTGGGGGTGGGGGGTGAGGGTGATTCGATGAATTGATGGGGGCTTCAGGCGATAAATGGGCATATTCGTTCGATGTGGTACATGATATACCCGGGCTGATCGAGCGAAGGGGCGGGAGGAAGGCGTTTGTGGAGAGTTTGGATGAGCATTTTGAAGGGGGGCATAACGATCATAGCAATGAGGTGCGTCTCCTCTTTTCTTGTGTCCTTCCGCTGGCGTTTGCGTTAGCTTCTGAGATTGGGTGCTGATGTGGAATGCGGTGGGAGAATAGCCGAGTCATCATATACCGTATTTGTATGCCCTTGCTGGCGCGGCTTATAAGACGCAGGAAAGGGTGAGGGAGATCGCGAGGGCAAATTATAATAATACGCCCACGGGCCTATCCGGGGTGCGTCTCTCTATTGACATTATGAAGTATAGGCGCTGATTTGGGCGGTCGAGCGTAGAACGAAGATTGCGGACAGATGAGTGCGTGGTTCATCTTCAGCGCAATGGGATTCTACCCTGTCAACCCCGTATCAGGCGAATACGTCGTCGGGTCGTACGTCCTTCCATCCTCCCTTTCGAACCTCCCATATAACCTTCTCCATCTTCTGGCGTTCACAGACCGTTCTTTGAGAAAATTACCATCGACCTTTCTCCACCCGGTACCAAGGGGAAGAAAACAAAATTGACGATCAGAGCACCCGGGGCGCGGACGAAGCCGTATGTCAAGTCGCTCACTGTGAATGGTGTCAAGGTTCCGGGGCCTAGTATTAAACACGAGTGGGTTGCGCGGGGCGGGGAGGTTGTGTTTGAGATGAGTGGGAGGGTGGAGGGGTGGGGGAATGATGAGGGGATTTTAGCGGGAGTTAGCGGGCGGGATGGGGAGGAATATGATGCTCGGGATGAGCTATGAAACTTGAACACACACATTCCCATCAGTGGCCGTGTTGAAAGAATGCAATGGAGGGAGATAGTATGTGAATGGCATGAGGATGGATGGCGTTGTCGTGGCGGTGCACGTCTACGTCTGGATGGCCATAGTTTACGAAGGGAGAGTACCAGCCAAGAAATGAATAACTGAAAACGGACTGAGAATGTGTGTTGCAGGCTTGTAGGGGTTGTGTAGGGGTGGGCCTAGGTCTGGATGACTTCGGTATAAGAATGGAAGTATAGTGATAGATATTCTATGTTGATGTCAACCTATGTTGAAACATCCTGAATTGGAATGATTAGAAGAGATATGAATGGAGTGAGGACAGGTGGATGCTGTAAGGCTTGGCTGGCGGGTTTGCCTGTGAGTTCGCGATGGACATGGAAAGGACAGTGATAATTTGACATCCTGCACTGATTTTTGACCTATGTATCACATTTTCAAAAGCTATGTAGACGAAAATAGAGATCACATTATCTTGTTGTAGTTTCCAAAGACCTCTCTCGCAATGCTTGACATAGGGTCGGAGACACGTGCTGGTGTGAGTGTGCCTGATTCGCCGAGTCCTGTCCGAGATAAATGGAAGCCTGCTTTATTTCTATGTCAAAAAGTGTTTTTGCAGCTCGGCGTTTGATGGACTCCGACTCTGCTGCCATCCAAACTCTTCTCGTAAACGCTACCCACAGCTCGTTCCCAAAGCTTCACCGAGCTACAGGCTTTCCTTGTACTGGACGCCCTCGACCGCATCCGGCATCGCTCTGAATCATTGCCGGACGGCGCCATGCGCTTGGGATGCGCTTGTGTTTTTTTGACCAAGAGGCACTGCCCTGACATCAAGGCGCGCGCAATAAGTACTGGTGTCGGACCCTGATTGTGACTGGATCTCACACACTGTCTCCTCTACTTGTTCCGTGTAACGAGAGCCCGCTCCGCTGCCAACGGTCTTGAACGTGTCCTCATAAACGACCGATCTTGTTTCGTTGCCCTTCAATTCCCCTCTTCCTGCTTGTGAGGTATCGCTGTCATGTCTCTTCCTGAGTCCCATCCTTCCGTTCACGAACACTTGGGCAAGAGCTGTCCTGTTACGGGCCAAACACATGACTTTTGCGCGCCCCAGAAGGGCGACATCCGCTCTCCATGTCCAGCGATAAACTCAATGGCCAACCACGGTTACATGTGCGTGTTCATCCATCTCCCTCCACCGCGTCTTTTGAGCTGATACTGTTATCTATAGTTCCCGTGACGGAAAAAACATTAGTGCAATGGACCTCGTTCGTGGTCTCAAAGCATGTTACGGCTTATCCACATTCTGCGCCACTTTCCTGTCGTTCGGTGGCTTCATATGGCTGCGCAAAATCAGGCCGATAACGTTACATGAGATAGGCAAACATAACAAGGTCGAACACAACGCAAGTCTCGTGCACCACGACACCCCTGAAGGCGAGGAGTTCGCTCCCATCGAGATAGACGAGAAGCTGGTGGAAGCCCTGTCGCAGGATCTCAAGCCGAGTGCAGCGGACATCGAAGCCAGCTCAAACCCAAGCGCGCGGCTTCTGATGAACACGGATGATGTCGCCCGAGCTCGGATACGGAGGGAGAAGGAGTGCAAGCCCGTTGACAGCCTGCATGCCGAGGTTGCACGCGGGGAGATGGCGATCATCTTGGGTGTGTGGGAGACGAAGACGGATGGGAAGGTTGGGATTCCGTTCGACGATTTGAGGAGGTGGCTTGGGCAGGAGCGGTTGCCGGATGGGTGGAAGCCTAATCATGTTCAGGGGCTGCGGGATGTGATCAAGAGGGCAAAGGGGATAAAGCTGGCGGTGGAACGGCTTAGAGCTGAGGAATCAACAGCTGCAGCGGCTGCAACGCAGGAAACTGCTAAGCTGGACGAGAAGAGTGGGGGATTATGAGTGGTGCGCCGGAGCTCGATCTATGAACGTTCATATTACCTTTCTACTATCACTCCTAATCCTGAAAAGCATTCTTGCAATGTAACCCATGCCTAATAGTTTACGATTCACGATATGCTTTCCTTCCGCTACCGAGCAGCTCGGGATAGCTCATGTATGTAGTATAGCATCCTTCATGATATTATTCGAATCACCGTGATTATTCCTTTGACAACTGTCGTTGAAACTTGGATGAAACGCGACCTTGTACATGAACAGAGTGCGAAATGACTCTGTAACGGTGACAGCACTGCGTACGGGTGATTGGTTTGCGGGCCGGACATGCAGTTCGACTATAGTCATCCCCCAATATCTGGATACAACTTGAAATGAAGCCTTCTTGGGTAGTCAGTAGTATGTCGTTAGGAGAAAGGTTTCACCAAGCCAACGAAAGTGATTTCTTGGTGATCTTTCCCGCTGCTTTCCTTTGGCTTTTCCACTTGCTCTCATGTAACATCACGTGGTGAGAATTTCCCGCCAATCCGAAAAGCGAGATTAATTACCCACGGTTTCTTCTGACCGCCATGTGCGCACTTTGGCATACATCCTTATCTGACGTCTTGGACCGGTTCCCGTCCAGTTCCATGGGAATCACATCGGCATTGGATTCAAGGTGTCCTGCATGTCTAGGATATCAATATGGCACGGTCGACCATTACTTTACTTTATTTTCTGTTGCTCCAGCCTCAGCTCAGACCGGTTACCAAATTCCAGGTCGCAAGCTGAGGACGATATTGTTCCTTGTTCCAGACTTCTGTGAACTTCTTTCCTTGGAAACCTATGCTTCTTCGACGTTTGTCATCACTCCCTGACGCATGCATTGAGTCCTGGACGATATCCTGGGCATCCTTTGGATTCTGTCCTCTATTTATGGTCTACGGTCCTCAGCACATCTTCATACCAACTACGAAATGATTGGAATTGCTTGGATTTGGAACACGCCAATTGCTGACAGTCGCCACTCTCCGTAATGTCTCTCTGGCCTGGTGGCAGTCACGCAAACCCGAGCTTGACAACAGGTCGGCGTTATGTACGAGAAGTATTGTGGAGAAATTTCGGCGTGGAGCAGTTGATTTTAGCGGCCCGTTTTCGTTCATGGCGGGAGGCTGCCTCGCGTATTATGGATCAGCTGTTTTTCTGTTTTTCTGTTTTCGGGACGCCAGCGAGGCAACGGCGAGCGCGAGAATGAAGGTTGACGTGAAGATATCGCCACCTTTTCACCTCGTGAAAGTAGACTTCGGCTTAAAAAGACGGGTGGCCACAGTGGATCTTTATCTTCAAACTTTCCCCAGCGAACGACCACGTCATGCGTACAAAGTCTTTCTCTGCGCTTTTGGCGCTGCTAAATTGTGTACCGGCATTTGCGGACAATACTTTTGGTGTGCGCGACGGACTTCACTTTTCTTTGGAAGCGAGGGCTGCGAATATCGATGGCTCTGTACCGACGTATAAGAATCCGAAAGCTTCAATCGAAGCACGAGTAAACGACCTGCTCCCTCGTATGACTGTTCAAGAAAAGGTCGCACAGATGTATGTTCCCTTGTTTTATGCTTACTCCTCGTGACTCTGACATCTTGGTGTATAGAATACAGGGCGATTTGAATGGCTGGATGAACTTGAATGATCCCCTCGACGATACTAAGGTGTTCAACCAAACTGGTTTGGTCGGTACAATGTCGTCACGCAGGAAGATATTCATTCATTGTCTCGAATATAGGAAGAAATGATGCGATTGAAAGGCGGAAGTATATGGGGAGGTTACCTCATGCCATACGACAAATTCGTCTTTGGCGTCAACGTAGGCCAGAAATACTTGATGGAGAATACGACGCTAGGAATACCGGCCTTGATCCAATCAGAAGGTATGAGCCAACCTGTCACCAACATCTCATACCGAGTTGACTGATTGAACATGAAACGCGGCTAGGACTCCACGGATTCACAAACAACGGCACTATATTTCCATCTCCCATCGGACTTGCCGCTTCATTCAATCCTGATATAGTCAGCAAAGTCGCCGGTGTAGCTTCTTCTGAAGCCGAAGGTCTCGGAATCAATCATATGTTCGCACCCGTTCTCGACCTTTCTCGTGAACTGAGGTGGGGAAGAGTCGAAGAGAATTTTGGAGAGGATCCCTTCCTGACAGGTGAGATCGGCAATGCATTTGTCACCGGCCTTCAGTCTGGAAGGCGGAGAAACGCGAGCACCACTGCAATTGCGCGTATGGCTGCTACTTGCAAGCATTTCGCGGCGTTTGGCAGTCCTCAGGGTGGTCTGTTAGTTATATCTTATCAATGCCACCTGTCACATATCTCAGACCATCTCTCAGAAATCTAGCCCAAGTATCTGGAGGAGAGCGCGAGCTTAGGACGACATTCTTGAAGCCTTTCAATAGGGCATGCTTGAACAGTCTTTCAATAATGACTGCCTACTCGAGTTATGATGGAATTCCCGCTATCGCCAACACCCGTACGTTCATAGCCAACTTCGACTTTCCGGAATCTGACCTCAGTGCGTATTACAGATCTGTTGACTGACATTGCAAGTTTCGCTTTTTGGGTATGAGAAATGCCGTCGACTAACAGTGTTTGCCAGCTCCGAAATGAGTGGGGCTACAAGTACTGGGTCACAACTGATGCTGGGTCCGTTGATCTTCTAATCAGCCTCCACGGAACTTGCGACACTAGGGAATGCGCCGCGAAAGTTGCTTTAGAGAACGGTCTCAGCGGGGAGATGGGAGGCGGTATGACATAATGCTCTCTTTAGTCTAACGAGCTAATAGTTGTGATTAAGGCACCTATACTTACCTCACCTTGCCTGGTATTATTTCCTTTCACCGTTTACTCAGACAGCGATTAAAATTTGTATACAGATCAGATAAAGGCTGGTACTGTCGACGTTAAATTCCTAGACGCTACTGTGAGAGGGATGCTGACAGCAAAATTCGCCATGGGATTGTTTGAAAGTGAGTATTCCGCCTCGTGGTTTTTATCTGTTTTTCGCTGACATGTCTGAAGACCCTTACCCTTACGAGGATTACATGTCCCTGATCCGCACGCCTGCTTCTCGAGATGTGCTTCATTCGGCTGACACGGAAAGCATCGTCCTCCTGGAAAATCGTCAGAATATTCTCCCACTCAAGAAGAACATTGCATCAATTGCCTTGATTGGACCCCAGGCCAACCGCGTTTCTGTGAGTCCTCTTCTTCACGATTGCGTTACACTCTGGATTCACTCTCACGCTCCTCAGTTCGGAGACTACGTATTCTTCAACGCCAGTCTTAACGGAATTTCCCCTGTCGATGGTTTCAAGCAATTCCTTTCGAACAGCACGAGCTCTACAAAGGTAAACTTCGCCCAAGGATGTCAATTATGGTCAAATGATGAGTCGGGAATTCCTGCCGCCGTTCAAGCCGCCCAATCATCAGAGGTTGCAATCGTCATGGTTAGTACTTTAACTGGAGTCCATGGTGATACGCAGTTGTATCAACACCCGCATTGTTAGGTTGGTACCTGGTCCCTCGACCAGACACTGTTGTGGCAGGGATTGAACGCTACGACCGGAGAACACGTCGACGTAGCAGATCTCGGCTTGGTTGGAGCCCAACTTAAGCTCGTTCAGGCGGTGAAAGCCACTGGCAAACCCACGGTTGTTGTCTTTGTCAGCGGAAAGCCAATCGCAGAGCCATGGATTCAAGCACGTCCGTGACGCTTCCCGCTCTGTCTAGGACGATTAACTAAATTACTCTCTAGATGCGGACGCCGTTATTCAACAATTCTACCCTGGAGAACTTGGAGGTATATTGATGGATTCGCCTTTGGATTGCTGTGCTGATTTACACCCGCATTCTAGGTCGGGCATTGGCCGAAGTCATATTTGGAGCCGTCAATCCATCTGGTAAGTCGCACGAAAGTCGACGAATTTTCATTAGCACTTCCTTAATTTGGCCACCAGGAAAGCTTCCTGTGTCGTTCCCCCGTGATGTCGGTACCACCCCAGTCTTCTACAACTACTTGAAGGGTAGTAGACCTCTGGACCCTGGACAAGTCTTGGATAACGGGCAGTTGAACTTCGGGCATCAGGTCTGTCGACCTTTACTCCATGCGTTTTCCGTCAACTGAACAAGCTATACCCATTTGTCAGTACGTTCTCAACAGTCCTGTCCCATTGTGGAGCTTTGGTCATGGCCTGAGCTATACAACGTTCAACTAGTAAGCAGGTCGACTCATATCCGCTTCATATCCCTAACTAAGGTCTTACAAATAGCACAAATCTTCAATTATCACCATCGACAATCAGCCGAACTCAGGACTTCAAAGTCACGGTAACTGTACGTAACACAGGTTCTGTCGCAGGAAAAGAGGTTATTCAGGTAAGGTGATGTTGACCTGCTGAACTTCAGTCCGATAACCTGCTTGACAGGTCTATATAACGGACGTCCTCAGCTCAGTAGTTACCCCTAACCAACAACTTGTTGGGTTCCAAAAAGTGGATATCCCGTATGTTATCTTTTCAGAAGCCGGATGGCATTGGGCTTAATAACGTTTCACAGTGCGGGCGGGTCGGTCACCGTCTCCATACCAGTTGTTTCGTCCCAATTGGCAGTATGGTCACTACAAAATAGTTGGGTTGTTGAACCAGGAACATTTACTGTCAAGGTTGGAACAAGCGATCAGACGTTTGCCAAGGCAAATCTGATCGTGCATTGAGATGAAACAAATGGGGAAGCATTGACGACTAAGCGAGAAGTGAACCACTGGGCAGCAGCATGTCAAGCTGTTGTACAGAAGAGCAATTGATTAGTATGAATACAAACTGTGATCGTTGCTTTTGAGAATCTTGAGATTCATGGCCCGTGGCTTGCGTCCTTGAACTGGACCGCATACAGGAGCGCAGTTCGCATTCTAATGGGTTTGCTATACTATTATTTGCCCTTGTTCAATTGTCGGTCGCCTCGCCCGACTTACTGACACAATCAAAGCAGAGAATTGGAACACGTTGTCGTTGTAATTTTTTTATATGTAGAGATCGGTGGGTAATCTCGGCAAATCGTCCTGGTTCCAACATCTTGACGGTCATTTGTCGGCGTGGATGATTTGGAGAAAATGGTAATGTTGACCTGGCATAAGTGGTGCGTTTCCAGCCATGAAAAGCACACAACCAAGCGAATAGGCTATCGGATTCGCAATCCACTGTGGTGTCTAAGGGGCAACAGTTGCGCTACCTTTCCATAAGAGAATCAGCCCAGTTCCCCGAGCTTCATTACATCACCTTAAAGGTTGGCCCTCATTGAGCAATCATCCATCACTCGCTAACAAAATGGACAGAATATATTTTTACTTCTCAAGATAATGATGAAGTTGTAATGAACCGTCGAACGACCAATGATATACTGAACTACTGCTTGAAGTCAGTGCTGACGGAAACGTCTTTCCACTCTTCCAAGCGAGTTATTGAGTTGAGCGAGGAAGTTTTGGCGGCGTTATAACAATCCGTTCCAAGGACGACGCAAGAAGGGAAAGCCTTTCCAGTAGCGAGGCCCTCGCCTTTGACAACGTCAACCATGACTTGGACGCCCTTTAAAGGATTCCCTGGTTGATTTCCATTGTACGCTAAGGATGTGTAGAAGTGAGACATCGCATTATGATAAAGCAGGTCACCTAACTTACCCTGGAGCGCGCCATCCACTGTTTCTGCTAATTCCTGATAGTCTGAAATGCGAGAAACTTTGGGTGCTCGATTATCAGCAGTCAGGAAGTCAGTGCGGAAATATCCGAAGTCGAAGCATATGCTTCGAAGACCGAAAGGTGAGATTTCATCGTGAAGGGTTTCTGAGATACCACGAAGGATCAATTTGGTAGATGCATACAATCCAGCGTACGGGGTCGATCTAAAAGTACGCGGTTTAGTTTTTGTTAGATAAATGGTACATAGATCTTGGAACTCACTTCCAACCTCCAAGGGAACCCAGGAAGATAACTGTTCCTGTCTTTTTCGCTCTCATGTAAGGAAGGAAAGCCCGCGAGACATTCAATGCACCAAACACATTCGTACTAAAGTTGAATTAGACATAGACAAGTTTTTCCTGTCAATTGTAAACTCACTTGAATTGCTGCAACGTCTCCTCTGGACTGATGGGATATGTTATAGATGAAGCCATTTAAAGTCGGACGTTACTCACGTGCTTTCTTCGATTGCTCCAACGAGGATGTAGCCTACGTAGAAGATTTGATCAATCAGCCTCACGTTGAGATGATCTCAGAGCAAGTTCGCTAACCGGCGTTGTTCACCAATACGTCGATACGACCATGGATAGCATTCGCCTTCTTGGCAACTGCGTGGAGAGTTTCCAAAGGTGAAGTAACATCCAACTCGAGAATATCAGCGCCCCTGGACTTGAGGTCATCAAGTTTAGCCATGGAACGAGCGCGTCCTGTGGCGATAACCTTCTCCCCCCGCTTCAAGGCTTCGAGGGCGAGTTCACGACCAAGGCCAGAACTGGCGCAATGATTTCGTTGAGTAAGTTTGAGTGTTACGATGTATCACCGGAAGACTTACGTCGTTCCTGTAATCAACCAAACGAGTTGCGATGCCATGTCTTGTCTTGCAGAAAGTTGGTATTGATGGTACAGTCTCTGTTGAATTTTATTAGAGACATCGAGTCGACTGCTGTTCTTTTTAAAGCTGCGTCGGCCATATCTCCACCCCGAAAGGGTTGTGACATTTCTAGGTGAGATTTCGATATCGAAACCTTTCACATGTTTCGGAGGTTTCGCAAAGAGCGTGGGCTGACAAAAGTGACTGAGCTTCGATTTGAGTCATGGACGGCGCCGCGGATTTGGCTGATGAGGAATACTACGTTCATTGTAACCAAATTGTAACTAAGAGGTGAAAAGGGACGCCAAATTGCCAAGTGCTAGCAATTGATCAATTGATCGATATCTTCTGCCAAGCACCGATTTCGGTTAGATAAGAGTCACATTACTTGACCAAACACCTTCAACGAGCCATTCTAATTTCTCTTTTCAAACCTTTCGAGAGCGTCAAGAAAGCGTTGCAAGCAATTTGGAATATATCCTGTGTTGCCGTTTCTTTTAAGTTCCGATTCTCTCTGAGTCTGTACGCTTCGCTTGGTAGCGCTGGTCATCATGATAGGTCGCGGCCTGATGGAACCGTTTTGTTAATGACTAAAGCGCCACGGATTCCTAGAACATAGAGAGTGCAACCCGCGGGTTCCTAGCATAGCGCATTCTTCGTCCCCCCATTCAGTATGGGTTAGATAGCGATTCACTGTGCTGCATGTCATCCGCGGAGTGGTGCTGTGGTTCTCGACCTGACGACTCTTGAAACTCCCATCAAGCTTTGGAAAAGAGGAGCAGAGGGAATGTCATCAGGATGGAGATGTACATTGGACAAGCATTATACTTGCTAGTTTGGGCTCTACGATGTTGTAACCTATACTCCATTCGAGATATCGGCGAGTTGTGATGAATACCATGGTAAATCCATTCAATGTGAATCTTCACCGCGGTTGAGCTGCTGCCGCACCGAGCGAAAGTACATCAGGGCTGAGCGAAACGAGGCAGCAGAGCGCACTTGAACATAGTGGCGTACAATGTGACCCTCGCAATGTAACTACAGGGAGTCTCATTGGCTCAACACAAAGGGCATGATACGAAACATGAATGTCTACGAAGGATGGCTTGCCGACTGAGTTGTAAATTACTTTTGATTAAGCTCAATTCAACAACAAGGACGCAGGTATCGAGGTATCTCTTTGAATCGTACCTTTACTGTTATCTAACCTGACTGAAGCTCGGGAGCTTGAGCTGTCCGGGAGGACGCAAATCCACTGATGTCAGAATGATATCGTAGGTGGCGACGAGAAAGAGGAAAACTGCTGCCCAGCATCAATCCAATCCACGCAAATACCACTCCCTGGACTAAAAAAATCGCAACATTTATCTAAAAATCTCCCGGGAGGTAGGTTCAACCTATTTCTGAAGTAATCACCTCATGAGCATGTGTCTCCCAGTTCCGGTAAGATGGGTTGAAGTAATGTCCCGGAGAGCTAGAGTCACAAAACACTTTTAGGTAGACAACAATCCGTTTGCCTTATCTAGACTAATTGCAGTGCGAGCGAGAAGTGCAGTTGGAGATCAGACGGAAAAAGTGCAACACCTTATGGAGGATTGGCCAGACATGCTTGACATGCGAAGATCAGTGATTATTGAGGCATCGCAGCATCCAAAAGCAGTATGCCAATCTTCACGGGGTGATCGGCATATGGGTGTTGCAGATGAAAGTGGTCGACAGGGAGACGCGCTGGATGCACTATGCTCGGGTGTAATGGTGCACATGATGTTCTACTTATCTACATGAGCAAATTTAGAACCAGGATGGCGGTCAGGGATTTCTGTATAGTCTATGCAAAAGAGCATCTAAGTATGTCACCAAATCAGAAGTGGTGGCCACCTGGATACTAACACTACACCCCCTTTCGGCCAGTACCACCTTTCGGCCAGATGCGAATATCTCCACATCCCGCGCTCGGATTCCTTCCAGATTTTTCATAGCACCTTTCTTTAGTAATACAAAGAACTTGGCATGGTTATTTCTCAGAAAATGGACGTCAGTGAGGTGGTCGAAAAGTAGGTCAAAGTCACACTTGCCGACGATGGCAACAGCGGACGTTCAATTATGGCCATGCTCGGATCCAATGAGCACAGGGTCCTCAATGAGTTGACGATGACGCCCTTGGTCGCCCACGCAGTCGGAGTTCGAACATGGCTATGTGACATGATTGTGACTGGCCGAAAGGTAGCACTGGCCGAAAGGGGGTGTAGTGTTAGTATGAGACGGGCTCCTGGACCTTGCGTGGGAAACAAGTTGCCATCCGAGAGGCCCGCTCTCCGTGATGGCTTTTGAGATTTCCGACTCACAGCCATCATCATATGGACCGATTATTGCCTGCATCAGACGTTCTTGCCGCAATGAATCCTTTACGGTTTTTCTCTTCGACATCATCCTCTCGTTCACGTCCAAATATCATCGGGCTGCTTATCGACATCTCTGGCAATCTGCATGTTGGATCAACGCCAACTCCCCTGGCGGTTGAGGCTTTCCAAAGGCTGGTCGACTCCAAGATTCCGTTTCGGTTATGCAGTAACACGAGCAAAGAATCTACTGCTTCCCTGGTGAAGCGTTTGCGAGACATGGGTTTCAAGGTGTCCTCACAACGGACTCAGATTCGGCTAGGGTTGATGCTGATGTACCCTAGTCACCACAACCCGTTTGGACGAGCATCGGCGCCCTCTCCCAGTTCATGAAAGATATGGGTTCCACGGAGTATGTCGCCTACGTTTGTCACATCATCAATCGCAGGCTGAGACCCTTAGACCTTACCTACTGCTTTCAGCCTCCGCTCAAGAAGAGGTCGTTGCCGCAACGAGACCGCATAATGGAAATATATCCACTTACGACTCCGTGGTAATAGGACTAGCCCCATCGTGCTTTGACTACGCGCATCTTGATACTGCCTTTCGTATTCTCAAAGGCGAGAACGGCGGGCGAAGATCGCAAGTGCCACTCATCGTTACCCATAAGGCGAAGTATATTCAAACCGAATCAGGCTTATCCCTAGGCCCTGGGCCTTTCGTGACCGCTCTCGAGAGTGCAAGCGGGGTGAAAGCTCACATTGTGGGAAAACCTACCAAAGCATTTTTCCAAATGGTCATAAACGATTTTTCGAAAGAGGAAATCCCGAACCATTGTAAAGGCAGGATTGCCGTGATAGGAGACGATGTTGAGGCGGACCTCGGGGACGGAGCCGTAGATCTGCATCTTTGGCGAGTACTTGGTACGTACATCTCCATGAGTGATGATATGTTTGTTTAATCTTATGCGATGTAACACGCCTTGATGGTACTGATGTTCTTGTTTGTCTGACAGTGAAGACTGGAAAGTACCGTGAGGGTGACGAACAGAAAAAAGGTGTCCTCCCCCCGATGAGGTCTTCGATTCGTTTTCCGCCTTCGTTGATGCACTTTTGGATGGCGGTCGCTAGTCGCGGCGAGTAGTCATTATAGGTTGCACTCAAAGGTCAGGGATCGGCAAGGCGAGTGTATACCAAGTACCTTGATGAGTAGTTGGTGTGGTGGAAAATGTGCTTTATGAACATAGTTTTGTAAGACTCCTAAGATATCTTCAGGCCTAGGACGAACTGACATTGGCTGTGGTACGTGACTTCTCTTTCTCACCATATGTACGTATGTTTAACTATCGGTCGATATAGTACTTCGCTGCTTCCGACGGCTTTCGTAGCAATTCCCACTTGCTCTTACTTGAGGTATATTTTATTGTCGATGTAGCAGCAATAATTAATAGGCGAAGCGTTTCAAAGGACTGGAGCCAATTGTGGACGTGGAAGGGATGAGTAGAATTTCGCCACGAACCTTAGTTGTCTCCTCGGCCCAACGTTCCCGTGGGGCTTATTCGTAATACCAACCTCAAATGTCCTGAAAGCTAAAAGATTTTCGGATTGTGTGTCCATTTATGACCATTCCCGACGACGAGAGCACCTACAAGAATTTGGGATCTTCTGTGCGTGAAGTCGAAACTGAACCTTCCCGCTCTTTCAGGGTGGTCTTTCAAAGATATATGGATTTCTAGTAGATATGCTCAGGCAAAGATCCATATGGTGGCTGGTGATACTGGTCAGGTCAAAACTTGCAATCTGCATGTTTCTTGATCTACATGAAGTTGTTAGCCAATGGAGGTGCAAGGGGGGATCTTCTTTGATGTTGCGTAGATCCTGCAGCTTGCCAAGAACATTTATCTTAGCATACTGCAGGCGTGCGTGAGCAATGATGTATGTTTCGACCCACGCGTGGCTAACAGATGCGTGAGGATCCGAGGTGTTGTCTCTATCAAAGCACATGCTGTGTCTGTGATACGATGCTTCATAGACCAGAATCAGCAGGATGCAGTTACAAAACTACATGTTATGTGATATCATTGACGAGGATAGGCATAGGCAGAAAGTAGACGCCCGGCAACTCTTCTGCATTGCCGGCATCAGTGCAGTCATCGATCAGCAAACCCCATTTGGTAGCCCATCTATTTCTGGCAAGCAAATGCGCGAATCGTATTTGTTCAGAGATGTGAAAACGCCCTATTCTTGTCTAAATTCATGATTCGAGGTGGTGCAATCGAAGGACCCGACAGGATGGATGAGTTATTATGGTGTGCCGGGAGGGCGTTGTTCCTCCAAGGACGCGAGTATTTCAAAGCCGCAGAAGCTACGCAGGTGACGCCGCAAAACGCTCCGTTGTTCAGACGATGCCGCATTCCTCGGCCTTCGGTGACTTAAAAAATCGTGGTGAAGCTGAGAACTCTTAATGACGTCCAAATGAAAGAGAAGAACAGTTAATGTACGTTGAGTTTTCAGACTGTCTTGTGAAGCTCTGAGTTCTTTGGGGCTAAAGCGCCGCTGTAAAGTACAATGAGGAGGGTATCAACACCTCCGCGCTATCCAAGGACCGATCGGGCATCAGACTCAGGATGAAGCGAGTTGCGAAGCTTTTGAGTATGGCTCTAAGGCTTACTTTTTGGACCTGGTGACTGGGTTACCGCAAGTTGTGAATCCACATAGACATCGTCCTATTGGGCGATGGGATCCCCCTCATCCTAATGCGGAGTCATCTAGTTTCAAGAATGGCAAGTCGTATGGGAGGATCCTCGCTAGTAGAACGCCGGACAGACAGCTCAGGAAATTACGCACCCAGGCGTCTTGATCGGCATGGTGAATAATGGGAATCGATTACGGCGAATCAATGAGTTACCGGTATATGCTCATCGACCTGACAATTATGCTTTACGAGTCAAGGACAACTGGTTCATTGTTAGCAATTGGGATGAGGAGAAACTGACTCCAGGCAGAGAATGAGGCGGCCATGCGGTAGTGAGACTCAATAGAGGAAGACCCTGGAAGACCCATTGTGGAAAGGGTAGTGCAAATCTTGGGGTGGCAAACACGTGTGAATTAGTGCCGTGGCCTTGACGGGATGTATCCCAAATCGGCGATTGAATGGAGACGCCAGGGATTATCGAATTTGGATCAACCATCTGCTGATCCATGTCACTTTGGGATGAGTTTTAGGCCCCAACGCAACATCTCTTCAAGTCGATGATGGAAGGGAGTACCAAGAAATGAACATTGAATACAGATTTGCCCCTTGCTTTCCGATTTCGGCCATGTTACCCGTATATTTCCTTGTGTGTTTTGTGTATGTACCTGCCGCTGCGGAAGTGGAAACATGATGGGATCCGATTCGGCCTCGGCAGTAATGTCCTTTGCCTTGGGACTTAAACGCAACCATCTTTCTGTATTCATTCCATCTATACTTGGCTCCCTTTGTGGGTAAAAGACGCTGCAAATCCCATCATCTGGCCACTCCTGACAGTGCAGAGATCCATTCGGGTTACGCATGGTTTCAACCCAAATCGGAGCTAAGTATTCGTCGATTATCCACCTCCTTCAATCACAGCTTTCACCGGGATATAGCTTGGTGCTTGTCTCAGAGGAACCAACTGGACTCTTGCAATGAGACAATGGATAAGTGGCATAAAATCCCTCGGAAACTGATATCAACATTCTGTGTCTGGGAGGCTCAACCTGAGTGACCTGACTATCTGAGCAGCCGCAGATCGGTGTGCAGTTCGTTTACACGTCAAGGGGCCTTTTCAGGGTAGCAGGGTGACTTCCGGACGCCAATCCTTCTTATTTCAGCCTCGGGTTATCCGGTATCGCTCACTTCCCGTCAATCCATAAAAGGTGGACTCATCATCGTCGGGGAATCCCCTTTCCGTCCTGACCACCACTCTCGTCGGATTGTTCCCTTTGTGTCCAATTTTGCGCAATACGGTTCCTCATCGACCTCAATCTACTCCCAAACCCATCCTCAATTCAACCTTAAAGCCTCGGCGCAGGCCCAGCGCTGTCTTCTGATCTTTTCTGACTCACATACAAGCGCTTCTCCTCATCGCGGCATCGCCATTAGTGCCTCTATCTTCTCTTGCTTCTCCCATAGCACATCTTTGGAAACCCGGTCTCTAAACGAAATCCGATCTGTCTAAGCTTCTGACGCTGTTCAACGCTATATAAGTTGCAACAACTTCATTCCGCTGTTTATACCCATCGGCCATTTGTTTCTTCCCCAAATCAGACTGGGTCTTGGTACTATCTGGCTATCGCGCTCCTCCTTCTCATACATACAATATGGACCCTCAACCAACTGCTTCGTCGTCTATCCCCGTCTGTTTGCCAAGTATCCACGAAATGTTTCCAGGTGAGCCACCCATAAATCCACAACGTTTCTGCCACTGATAAATATTGAGTAGATCATTTACTTCGTCCTGATTGTCATGAATCTGATCGTTCCCATTCTCACCGCGTGGTTTCAGAGGTATAAAAATATCTCAATCTCGCTGGTCAAAGGAATTAACGTCTTCCATGTTTTTACAGGCCTCAGATGTTCATCGTTACTCATCCGTTTCTCACTCTTGCAATTCTTCCCATCGATGTTGCTCTCATTCTCCTGCGCCTGTACCCTCGCGAACTATGCGAGGGCACCTACATTCCCAGACCACAAATGTCGCACACTCACGCTCACACGACCCTCGGCTCGCCCATTCAAGTTTCGTCCATGAGTCTGAAATGATTCATCCTCCTGGACCAAGGAGACGTTCGGCTTCACACGTGTACTCCTTTGACGTCTTGCGATCCGACCCCACGAGCGCATCTCTGCAGCATTTAACCTCCAGTGCTACATTCCCGAATCGTGCCGCTAATCCGCAACAACTGGGACCCAATACGGTCGTGGGTAGTGGCTCTTCCCCTGCATTCCGAGTGTCTGTTGCACCCACGATGCGAAACGGGCGCCCGATTCAGTACACAATGATCACTCCTCCTTCTGAATCAGGCATCCCTGCCGGACAGTCCTACCGCGGTCACACGGCTGCTGACCCAGCCATCATCTCGTTTCCTATTTCCAGAAATGCATCAGGATCGTCGAAAGCCGATCAATTGCCAAACGATGCTAATTTGAGCGATGATGAAAGCCCTGCAGAAAGCACTGGCAAGAAACATGTCTGCCCCACTTGCATGAAGCGTTTCAATCGCCCAAGCAGCTTACGTATCCATGTCAATACCCACACAGGCGCCACACGTAAGTCTTATCTTATGTATACACTGGTATTTGATTGTTAATCGCCGGAACATTTCATCTTTTCCAGCCTTCAGGTGTCCGTGGCCCAACTGTGGGCGAGAATTTAACGTAAATTCGAACATGCGGCGACATTACCGAAATCACACAACACCAGGATTTTCCCGGGCTCAACCAAACGACAACCGGCGAAAACGCAGACGCCTTAGTGCGCCACAACCTCTTAGTTATCCAATGATCCCCGTCGATCAATCATCACATCGAAGGCCCCACCATCCAGGCGTTATTATGCCTTCCCCGCCCATCTCACATTTTTCCATGAGTGACGATTCAGATGACGAGTCGGATATGGACGGCGATTCCTATACAACGGGAGAGCGTGACGACTCCATGCAGTACAACCCCCGCCGTCGAGCCTCACCCGATTATCGAGCGGCCTCTGGCTTGGCTCAGTCTATGGCTCGTGTCGCTGTCGCTCCTGCTAAATACCAACATCACGGATCTCACCCGTACGCTTCATCTTCAAGACACTCGTATCCCCACGACTATACACGCCCGCTCACGCCGGTGTCAAGTCTCCATTCGTCCTCACCTTCACCGTCACACTCCCCTTCACCTCGACCTGAGGCTGCTCATTCAAACCTGTATCCGCCTCGTAAGGAGTACAAATATACCGCATCTGCGCCATATGTTCTTTCTCTCGCCGACTCCAGAGTCTCGACAGCTCTTCGTCCTGCGTTCCATTCACAGTCGGAGAGATCGTCGTCTCGGCCTTGGTAGCTATTTGCAACCAACATATTACCTTCTCTGTCGTTCTTGAGTTTGTCTTGCCATTATACTTTAACTACTCATTCCATAATCAACGAACTGTATTCTGCTGAACATTGTCTAATATTTCAGATGAAATTGTCTTCAAAAAAAAAACGGGAGGCACGTTTGGCGCTGCATCGAAAAGTGTGCTTTAGACTTGGAGTACTTTGATTGACTACGCACGCCTAGCTAGCGGCTAAGTTGACTCAAACTTTACTTTATTATAGCAGTGAGTCTGATGCGCATGTTCCTCATTAACGGTACCGCCAGTATGGCCCTTTCAGTCAGTCGAGCTCTGTCGTTTTTATTCTTTTGTTCCAAAACCCAAAAGGTTCGTTCCTCCAAATCCCCGGAAATAATGATGCTAGCACATGGTGCTCTGTGAGCACCGAGTACATCAGTAAGGCTGCAAGTTGGCATTCGCATTCTTTGACATTCGTGTTATCCAAACCAATTCCCATCGTTCCGGTTTTGCAACACCGATCGTGGCAACAAGGGCTTGGACGATGTGCCCACAAAACCATAAGGCGCAAAAGCCCCAAAGGTGGATCAATATTCTCCCTTTTGTCAATGCATCATCTCTGTGATGGAGTAATTGCTTTGAACAAAGCATTTGCGGGACTGGGCTTGAGCGTCAGTTCAAGGAGAATTAAAAGTCACGCCTTGGCAGCATGTTCGGGTTTCGTGGGCAGATCAAGGCAGATCCCCCTGCGTCACACCCTGGATGCCCAGCATGCATTAGCTGTGTAGTGACAGAATTGGGGAATTATTTATCCCCAATGGGATTTGTATTGAAGAATACGGACCGGGGATGTCAGTTGGGCCAGGGAAGAAGTACAGCCGCGTCGTGTTGCGGAATGTACGGGATCGATGTAAATCCACCGATACCTACTTGTAGTAAGCGGCAAGTAGAAGGGTGATTGTTGAGATAGAGGGGTGCTTGACGCGCCGAAAATATACTTTATGACTGCATCTAGAAAGCCCATCTATACGGTATTGAATGACGGGGCCCGTTGTTGGTAGGCATCGTGTACCTCCCAAATACCGTTGCGTGATCGTGATAGCGTAAGTACAGACTCAGAGTCGTGAACGCATCCTCGCATTTTGGAATCATAACATCTGCTGAGATCTCGTCTCGTTTTCAGTCATTTGGATCAAAATCGCTGAATTGTACAGAAGACCTGATCGACATGAATCCCCATTCACATATGTGAGGCCGTCGTTGTGACGTTCCAGTCGCTTTATGAAGCTGATATTTTGATACAGTCGGACTTGCGCTAAAAGGCCCTAAAATGCAGGTGTTTCACTCAGGCTAGAAAATGGAGATAAGTAGCGGCCAGTTTACGTTACGGAAAATCTGATGCAGATCACCAGTGTGCGTAAAGCTGAGCTACTCGGGGCATGCGGGGTTGAACGGAACAGAGACCTGTCATGCCCAAGTTATCGCACTCAAAATGGTGAGCGAACTGATTCAGAATGGGAGTCTTTACAAAACCTCCTCCATTGTCAGCCTCCGGAAATCAAGTTACACCATGGACAGGTTCCGACACCAAAGGATCTCTGCCACTAGCCCCTAGGATTTCATTGTTCAGTGGGGCGACATCAAGATTGATTGACCAGATTTTTATCCAAATACAACAGAAAAGGCCAGATACCAAATTCAGACGTGTTATTTTACAATTTGCTTATTTGAGCTGGAGAACCCTTAGATAGAATTTCAAAAATGGCGGACGCTAGCCTTGCTGGGGCTTCCTGTACGACCTTGAAGTATATGTTAAAGGCGTATGCACATATATTTATTAAGAATTCCTCACGAGATGTCCAGCATCCTCTATGCGAGTAACAGACGCAAATGTTCGGCCTTCTTTCGGGTCGATGATCGAGTCTTGTACGTCTCTCTCGCTGAAAAAGATACGCAATGCAAAGCTGAGTACATGGGAGTCAAAAAGCACTCACAACATGTCATTTCGACCGCCAAAAATCAAGTGAACAGGAGTGTATGCACAGATCTGATTCAATCGGTTGAGCGCGTCGTATGAATATTGTTTTCCGGTGAACGCGACATTTTCTGCAAGTCTGTGCGTAGTTAGGGTCACACCAACTTTTTTCTCTGGATAATAAGCAGTTGGGAGCGCACGAAGGCCGTGTTTCTGGATTGAAGTCGATGAGTAATTGTTCCCGAAAACAAACACACACACTGGCACCAACCACATATATCTCAAACACCGACTCGTCCCATGCCCCCCAGGGTAATCGAGCTTTGAGCCACCGAGATGCAGCATCAACAGACTCCCACGAATCTCTTCTGATTGGTGTTGTAGCCTCAACAAGCTTATATATGTCCGATTCCTGGTCCGCCTTTGCTTTACTCCAGATCGGAGGGTCAACAAGTATGAGGCCTGCAAAGGGTAGCCTGGAGGGTGGGTTGAAAAAGGATGTGGCGAGAGTTCTGTTTGGCTAGAATTACTGAATAGTCGTCCTTGAAAGAAGTAAGTTCACTTACACTCCCACCGCTCCAGCAGAGTGTCCGCAGAGGATGACTTGGTGTTTCTGGGGGTCCAACACACCAAGTAATCCAGACTTGTACAGTGCCGCAAACGCGTCGGCGTAGTCCCATATCGCTGGAATAAATACTGTTTAAGTAAGGGCATCCCATATACTGACACTCGGCACCTACTCAGAAGGTCTTTGTCACGCGATAGAATATCTTCATTCATAGTACAAGCTTCGCCATGGTTTTGGCAGTCAATTGCCCAGGTTTCCCGAATGCGAGGCAATCCCGTTGTCTTCCTGTCGTCTATTCGGTATAGCTCCTCGACAGTGGGCTCCCATGTCTCCTTAACTGTTCAAAAGACGTTCAATGCTCATTCGAGGACTATCAAGCCCAAGCAACTCACAAAATCCGGCGCCATGACCGAGCAGAAGGATAGTACCCGGATCCCTGGACCCGAAGTCTGTTTCAGGCGACAGCCTGGTGTACTTCTTCATCGGGGCCACAAGGGGTACACCATAAGTCTGAGTCGTTAAAGCATACTTCTCCACTTTCAGGTACATTGTCAAGGATGATACAGATGGCTTCTGGAATGGCACAATTGCGCGATGAGGTTGATTCAGCCTATGGCAAGTGGGCCTCTCGTGCGTCTAAACAAAGCTACACCGCGTGAATTTGATGCAACCCACGGGTGTCCTCAAATATTCTTGACAGTATATGGCCGGCCCCGGCTCACCAGTATATTTGGGACAGCAATGAGCTATTTCGGTATCGGCCTCGACGAAAGGCACCTGGGAACCAAGATGTCAATTTCTGTCCGGCGGCAACTCTCACCGGACGTTGCTCGGACGTGTTTTAGGTGTCGAATTTTGTTTTTTTCTAGTTTGCTTTGCGTTGAGGTTCAACTGTGTATCACGTCGAAGCCCTTGATAATTGCGCATGTCCAGCATCGCCCAATTCTCGCCAGGATCGATGAAACAGTCCTCTACCGCCAGAATGGGTGACAGGAAAGAGAACGAACGTCACAGCATTCTTCAGGCCAGCGTAATTGGCCTTGAGTGGGGTTGGCTTAAGCGCTCGGCTTGTGTTACTCTTGATTCGACAGAGATCTTGATCACGTTAACTTCGCCTTCAACACAACACTGGCATTCCGCAGAGCTGATAATGATCAACACTGCAGCGTTCAACCGTCGTGATTGATGGATTGCCACCCTCTGCCAAGTCAATTTTTGATCGGTGCGCCATCATTCCTATCCGCAGCGGTACCTACACTTCATTGCATAATTTATGAGCAACAATCAGCCGCTCGCCATGATTTCAGCCTTGCTTGATGAGCGGTTGATAGATGCTCATTGTTATAGTGAATGTCTACACGAACCTGGCGGGCCAACGCGTCTGAACCGTAGCTCCGTGACACTTGTCCCTGACTCCCTGAGCGTTTCGGCTGCTTTTCAATAGTAAGTGCTGTCACATACTATTACTAGTCTCGTAAGTAGGCTGGCCGCTGGCTAACCCCCTCGTCTCTTACCACCACAGTCAACCTCTTGAGTCTGACGCTCTACGCCATGGCCTCAGACAAGAAAGATACTACTCCGGCACAGGTAACTTTAGGATTTTCCACTCTTCCTGTCATGATAATTGACATAGATGATATCCAAGGGCTTTCAAACCTCCCAGCCTCAGGCAGTTCCTCAGATGTCGTTCCCGGGCGCTGGCAACAGGAATGTAAATAACCTACCTTTGGATAATGCAGGAAAGCGCGCTTGGAGCTTTGGGTTATTCGATTGCTTGGGGGATATCAATACGTGTGCGCCTCGATTCTTTTTCTATATATGAGTCGTTCGTGACAGTGATACCAGGTTGTTTGGCATGTTGGTGCCCTTGCTTGGCACATGCCAAAAATCGTCGACGCCTCGACCATCTCAACACTCACGGGATCCCGGACCCCAACCGTAACACTGTCATTGGAGGAGATAGTCTGATCTTCGCCATAGCAGAAGTTGCCTGCGACATGGGTTGGATTCTGCAGGTAAGTAACATGCCTCCTTGAGCACATCTGGCGGTAGTCCTTCGACCATATGCTATGTTTCTGATGCCCTGTCCTTCATAGATTGCCACTCGTAAAAACATTCGCCAAAGGTACAACATCCAGGGTAGCAGTGCCAGTGACTGCTGCGCTCCATTCTGCTGCCAGTCATGCGACTTGGTTCAAGGTAGCCGGGAGATACAACTTGAGGAGGAGAGTTTCACCATTCAAAACCAATGAGCATCGAGCAGCATGGTCATTTCACGTTGGACTATGGTTGTGGCATTGACTCGGCGTTCGAGCGATGCTAAGTCTGGAATGGAGATACATATATACCTTTTATACTTTGTTCTTGTCGGTTCCATATATTTGGGGGTTTGGCCAAGGTTTGACCGTCATTTTGGGAGAGTTTCAAGAGAGTTTAGTGAGGTCGTGACACTGAGGTTGAATCAATCGAGCATGGGGCGGGACATTCCCACGCCTTTTTGTCTCAGACGGTTTGCGCTGTGCGACGCCAAATTCGATGCATCCTCGTAATCCATACCGAATTTCTCCTGACTTCTCTGCTCTAGCTGAAGCCTACGAGCCGCTGCAAGAGTAGTATGTTAACTCACCATTAAAGACAACGTTATACTGACTATAAATGCAGCTTGATCTCGGATACCTTGTCACGCCGGAGAACAATCGATTTCAAGAACGACGGGGCCCAAAGGTATGTAAAACTCACCGGAAGATGAGTCGAGCTGCAATAGATAAAACTAATGAATTTAGAACAGACGACTGACAGAAGCAATCCTTTTTTGCGATTTCGGGATTGTGCTTCGGATTCCTGACAATCGGTTATGTCCTCCGGTCAGTAATCCCGAAGGATTAGACCATATATATTGATCTTGTGGTCAGGTTCCCAACAGGTGCTTATGATCCTCATGAGATCCTTAATCTCTTTTCTCACAAGGCCACCCACAAATTGCTAGGTTGAACTACATCCTGTGGATCCAGGACATCATGCATGCTCATGACCATGTCTCGTCTTATTCGGAGCGCCGTGTACGAGGGATTGATATGTATGTCTATGAAGTTAATGATGCATAGACGCTCACATCAGCTTAAAGCGGTACAGGATCAACAGCTATATACCCATTCCTTGCTTGCGCTCTCGATTCAAACTGGGAATTCATTGCTACAGGTACGATGCTTAATATAACGACGTTTCACGTATTGACTTCGTTCTTAGAACTCGATGAAGAGTCCTATCATTGCGCCCAAACCAACATTGTCGCGAACGGCATGGAATCGAGGATTCTTCTTCGGAAGGTTTCGCGAGAGGATCCTATCCTATCCCCTCTTCAAGAGGCGATTGATACCAAGTGTGTGTTCATCAATGATTCAGTCAGACTGAAACGTTGTGGTTCCATAGGTACGATTTCGTCATCTGCAATCCTCCATTCTATGGTAGCGCAAAAGAAATAGCGCAATCCGCGAGCGATAAAGAGCTTCCCCCGAACGCTGTAAGGGGCCAAGATATTTTTTGACCTTCCGAATCATGAATCCTCTTCAGGTATGCACAGGTGCCGACGTTGAAATGATTTTCAATGACGGCGGAGAAGCTGGTTTCGTCAGCCAAATGGTCATTGAAAGCGAACGTTTGCACAATCGGTGCGAGTACGTACCTTTATATTGATATCTTCGCTACGATGGATGATGATAACAAGATATTCAGGTGGTATACGTCAATGCTTGGGAAAATGTCGTCTGTCGCAACGATCGTAGAACTATTGAGAAATTTATCTGTAAGAGGCCTTCTTGTCCAACAATTCCAGATTCCTGAGATCCCTGACTTCTCAAAGATCACCAATTATATGGTTACCGAATTTGTTCAAGGCCAAACCCGTCGTTGGGCGGTAGGATGGACGTTTTCATATGCGCGCCTGCCTGATGTATGTTAAGAAACCGTCAATCTTAAGATTTTCCAGTGGCTCATTCCCCACAGCCTTTAACACGGATCCCCTCAATGAAGCCTGTACATCCGCTATATCAATATATGCCCTCTCGGAATACAATCACGCAAATGCACAAGGACTACTCCGACGATATTTTGTTCGCTGTCCTATCCGAGCATCTCAACCTCCTAGAAGGTCTGTCCATTCGCGAGAGACATATGCGAACAGATCGAACGACCTCGCAAGGGCCGCCTCCGTCTGCCTTTTCAACAAGAGTCTTTGTTATTGAGGGGGATACGAATACCTGGTCAAGAGAGTATCGGCGCGCCCGTCGTCAGGTCACACTACAAGCAGAACAACGCGGTGAATCGGACTTCTGCAGCTTTCTGCCACCATCAACATATGTAATTCCTCGAGAGAAGATCCGGCTTAGATGTAGTATTCGTGTGATCATGGTAGACGAGGTGATGACTGCTCCATCCACCGTTTCAGCCCTGGAGTTTCAATGGCTGTATGGTATAGATCGCGAGATGTTCTATTCTTTCGCGAATCATGTTGACCGAAAAGTAGCTACTACACTGAAAACCAGGATTGATCGTGGAGATCACTAGGATTTATGATTATCAATTCAAACAAGATGCGAAAAAAAATTGCCGCTAAACAACCCCTGTCGACAGCAATGGTGTTTCAAACTTCTATAGGGTCGGATCCAGGCAATGCGGATCAATGTTTCGTGTCGACGAAGGGATAAGAAAACATTGACCTTCTTAAGACGCTTCGAAGTCGGCATATTAGCTGAACTCACTGAGAAAAGGTACTTGTCCGACTGGATTGGCGAAATAGTAAGATAAGATCCATGACGTCGGCGCACATTGTGAAAGTGCAGCTCATTTGAAGCAATCATGACAAGATAACGATAAGGGGAAGGGACTATGGCCAAGAGGTTAAATAAGGAGCTTCGCAGGCAATCCTTGAACATACATAGATCACAAGGGTGTCCTGGAAACTCGGCGTTAGCGTGTCAACATTCTCTCTACAACCAAGCCAGAGATCATTATTTCGTCGAATAGGGAGTGTCCAGATGGGAAAACCGTGAGAGTAGCTTCGGGGAGTGGGGGTGATGCTTCTGGAGGCGGTGGAACAAAAGAGGCTATCTGAATATCATCAGAGGACGCAGATGTTGAGGAACGTGATGCCGATGGCGAAGGAAGGTAGCACTGCAAGTAAAGGTTGTGATTAATAATGAAATAGATCGAGGTGACACATACTATACACAAAGGGGAGCCGTCGTCCAATGATGTACGACAGTCCCATCGTAGCCGATGTTCGAGAACCCAGTTGAAATGCTTCTAGAAGATGATGGGTGGCAGGAGTTCGGGTATACAGCAGATCAACTTACTGGCGATGAGTTAATACTATGAAGAACACGTGAAAGGCGCGTCGTAGTGTTGCCCATGCTCAGGATAGCCCTTTTTTGATTCAGAGATAATCTAAGTCGTTCGTTAGCGCCCAGTTATCGAACGCACGAGAAGTAGAGGATGATGAATTCTCTTGGGCGCGTTGACTCTTGACATGCAGTAACTCATGTTTGACGGCACCTCCGGCTGAAAAAAACTCGGTGACAGAGAAACAGTCAATCAAGCTCACGAAAATTCGCCGACCAGTTCTCCTTCATGTACTCCGCATCTGTAAATGCGCGTGATGTGCGAAACAGGGAGAAAAGGGTTGAGGTCAAGCTCCACAATAATTCGATATAACGGTTGCTGACTCGAGGCATCTCTAGGAGGCATGAGAAGCATGCTCCCTTGAGCCCAACTTGTGAACGTGTATATTACGGGCGTGCGAGGTGGGCGCCTGTAGTGCTGTTTACTGAGTAGCAAAGATAACACAGTATAGTGAGACTAGCGAACCTTGCAGGCTGATTTCTCACTGCCGCTTCATAGCTATTTTCGAAAGATGTTGAGATTTCCAAGTTTCATGATAGAAGCAAGTAGTTTTCCAATTACTTGGGTAATTGTTCAGGAGCCTGTTGTTGCTGTAATTCTTAGATAAGCCGTATCAGTTTATCATGTTAATGACGGCGACCAGATAGTTGAATCACCAATAATCATGTTGGTACATTGACATTGTACTTAGAGACCACTCCGACGGGGTAGGTGGCAGCAAGCTGTTGCAAAACAAGCCAAAGCAAATGAGGCAAGCCCGGCTTAGGTCCGGCACAACTTGGCACGGTGGTCGCGTTTATGCGACCAAGTAGTTTACGCATATGCAAAACACCTGCTTGATTGTCGTCCATCCTCGCTCTTCCCATACATCAAGCCTAACATCGTCGACGATTGGCTTGAAGGAGGCAGCATGGAGAGGTCCTGGTGTGCGAAACCCTGTACAGTACGACTTGCATATAGCTGAGTAGGCTTGCATCCCTCAAGTTAACCTGCCATTGTTTTCATTAGTGAACGGCCTGGGCTTCGGAGAAGCAGCGCGAGGGTCAAACGCCTCGGGTCTAACTGCTGCCTTCATTTCGAAGTGATGCGGCTTCTCACAAAGAATATTCCTTATCTGCCGATCATTTTGTACACAGTATAAGTATGCCCTCTAACGCCTGTTTGCCTGTATTCAGAAAACAGGGGCCCTTCCGCACGGTTGAGCCATCCCTGGGCTTGTTTGAAGGCTGCTGTACACAAGCCATTGGAGGGTTTTGCCAACCTAGAAGATGAAGAGTCGATCTCACAGACCAATTCTACCGCTGTGAGTTTTGGGTTCATATAACGTTCGTCAAAGTTGACAAATCGTCGACGTCTAAGTTCCCATGGCCGAGCACTCGCTCAAGGACCGCAGAAACATCAAGGCCGTTTGACGTTGCGACGGGTATTACTTTTGGTCATCCTGGCCAGTATCATCGTCCTTCTCCTTTCGACATTCTTCAACTTTGGGCTTGGTATGACAAGTATAGTTCTGCCAGCGGTCTCCACGTATGCCGGACCATGGCAATCCTTTGCTTATGGCGCAATGGAAATTGAATGGGAAGGTTTGAAGGGTGGTGAACACTGCCTTCGCTATGCGACGAGGGAGTATACGGCGAAGTTACCAATAGGCCTAACGGGCCCAGAGGCCATGAAGGCGTGCAAAGATACCCCTGTCAAGATTCATGGACGTCTTCTATATACTGACTTTTGTCGGGACTTGGTACTACAAATCAGCACGTTTTCGTTGCTATCACTTATGGTTTAATGCAGGCACTTGGGAGAGGGGTTTGGGGCTTCTGGGTTGTCGACTTTGAGGAACCTGCCTGTGTGACATCCTGGGGTGAATTCGTGGATCTCGTAGGTGTTTTGTACTGCACATGTTAACCTCCGCTCACAATGTCGAACAGGGGTGCGGGTATCAAGCCGTGGATACAATATCGTCTTTCAAAGTATTCCTTTTCTCGGCGAGCTCCTTGGGGATATTGACATGCGCTCAAACAGAGGGTCGAGTCCCGTCTAGAAAACCTACAAATCGGTGCTGATTGGCAAATTATGTGTGTGACGACTCCAGCTGATATCGTCGGACGTCATTTTGCTACGCCCACCACATGTCAAAACTCGGTATGTGGCGGAGGTTCAATCTTTGTAGCAACTGGAGTACTAAATGCTCAATTGAACAGGGTAAACTCGGTGTGTATGGGACATGGGATGTCAATGATGAGTCTTGCGATGAAGGCAGCGAAGACAAGTGATTACACCGTAATCATTGTATATAGTCAGATTGACATTATATTGGCGTATTCATCCTCTGGAATCGTGAAATCTTCTGGACACAAATTCGGCTTCTCCTGTAACTGAAAGGTAGAAATTTACTTCCAGGTTCTGGATAACCGCACTAGTTAAGATAGGCTCATGTTATCGGGGTTCTGAGAGAGAGAGAGAGTGAGTGAGAGAGAACGAACTTGCCCAAGACAGTCGTAACAGTCACCTTCCCCTCGCTTAGGAACGAGGATTATGCTGACGTGAGCCGTCAAGTGAGGTGGTCAGTTCATAAGTCTGGACCGTCGCAATATTGTCCATTAATTTCAACATGAGTTGACCATGTCATGACTGCACCTCATATGAATTGAAACATCTGATACCGTATTGTGGTTCTTCCCTTGTTCTTCCCACCCCACAGGCTCGAGCTCCTCGTGAAGCACACGGTATGAAATTTATCCTTAAATTCCTATAAAGACAAAGACATGCGTTTGAAAAAGAAGGAACTGCCTGGCAGGTCAAAGGGAACGAAATCCATCACTGATGTACTTGTATTCTTTGAGATGTGAGTGAGATGAGCACTCTACGAGCGTCAGCTCTCTGTATGCTTTACATACATATGTTTCTCGCTCTCCGCCTTTTTTCCAATGGTCCGACTACCGCCATTTCAATGAGCGACGCTTCCCACCTTGTCTCAACATATATGGAGTACGAACCCCAGTGGTTCCGCCGGGACGAACGCGGGTCTTCTCTCTCTCTCTCTCAACTGTGGTCAACCGAATACGGTCTCAGAATAGGCTTATTCCTGCAGCGTAACTGCAACCAATATGACAAGTTCTCCACAACATGTCTATTTTTATCACAATCCCTGGGAATCGGCATGAAAGCTGGCGTCGATCACTGGGCAGAGCGTTCTCTCAGTACTCTTTCAGGGTCGTAATTGGTGCTAAGTCCGTAGGTGTTGCTCAAGAACCAGTACTTTGTCAATCTGGCCCAAAGACTGAGGAAAAGGAATCCAGAAGGTCCAACCGCTCGCACCAATATTCACACGTTAAAGCATGTCGATTAGTTGACATTATTGGCGTTGACACTCCGTGTCAAAATTGGTCGTATTCATGATTGCTGTGAGCTGGCGCTATTACTTATATAACCCCTCAGACGATACATTTCCCTGTATCGACACGGGTCTTGACGACCTACAACTCCCCAGACCACCGAGAAAGCTATGGTATCGACCGTTCAAGTAGCGTCTTTTCATCTGGAATCGATCCCCAATCTTGGTGCTCTGGAAATAGCATCATTTTTCAGTGTTCTACTCTTTGGAGTACTGTTATCGCAAGGATATACATATTTTCGAAGAAGCAGGAACGATCGGATTGGGTTGAAATTACTGGTGCGTGTCGGGGTGTAGTTCATAATTCCAAAGTTGATTATTGCCCAGGTTGTGATTGTTTTGTATGCCTTGTGATGTCCAAATTATCGACCTACCATGTTGATACGCGTCCCTCAGATCATTAGAGACTTTTCATTCCGTCACTGCGGCACACAACATATTTTATGTCACCATCACGAAGTACAAGACAGCGGAGGCCAACTCATATCCATTATCTGCTAATGTTGCGGTAGAGACACTGATCACGCTTGTGGTTCAGGTGTGTTTTCCTCAATGTGTTAGGGCACCATGTGTTGACTTCTTGGAATCCAGTGCTTTTACTCTATGAGAATTCGTAGGTTGTCGGGCAAGCTCCCAATCAGTGTTTTGTGTTTTACACTTGCTATGTTACGCTTCATTGGTGGAGTCGCCGTCTCTGTGGAAAGTTTCCTTGATGTTCCTAGAGAACCGAATGGCCTGGATTTCACTGTGAACTTCAGCTGGCTTATCACTTCAACTCTGGCCGTTGGAGTCACCACGGATATTGTCATTGCATTTTCCATGTGCTATTATCTCCGAAAACTCTCCTCTCCCAGCAATATGAGGTCGTGAGTGCCTTATTTTGCTTCGGATTTACTTGTAATAGTTTCGAAGCACGACAGAGGTTATCAATCGTCTCATCCGGTGGTCTTTGCGTGCGCTCGCTATTCTTTAAGACGCAACATATACTGATTACCTCGGCGAAACAGAGACTGGTTTAATCACGAGGTGCAAAGCCTTCAACTCCCCTGAGGTCCATCTCTGAATCCGATATGTCCAGCATGACTTCTGTGACAGTCATTATCTGTGTCAGTCTACGTTCTTACTACAGTTTGCATTCGCTGATAAAGACCCATATACAGTTCCAGGCCATGTCAAATAGTAAGCTATCTGCCAATGGATTTTCCTCGAGTCATTTCTTCTGACATGTACATACACCTAGTGGTTTGGCTGAGTCTCTACCTCATCCTTGCAAAACGTAGGCGACAATAGATCTTGCCATCTTGACTGGTTCTAATCCGCAGCTAGTTTATTCGAATTCACTCCTTGTATCGTAAGCTTAACGGTCCTCTCGAACCTTGTTGATCTTATCCATATCTTGTTCTTGCCACAAGACTGAACGCTCGACCTCCAAGCAGCCAGGTCGGCCTCCCCATAAATGTGACCACAGGATTGCAGTTCACAAATGCGCATCCTCCCATTGAGGTAAGTCACTCGCATGGTCAATGCACATGCTACTTACATGCCCGGGTAAACTTCTATATAAGGTGACCTTCCAGATATCGCAACCAAGCGATGCCGAAGCCGGATGGTGCCCGCCAATCTCACCAAAGGTAGGTATGATAGCTTATCCCTCGAGAGCGACTTCTTACCTGGGACATGCGTAATGCACGAGTCAGTGATTCGCGCTTCAAATTATCACTGCAATTGACAACTTGTTAGCTCCTTCTCTCTCGGCCCGTTTGGAGGAGCGGTGTTTTTCTTTTCTTTGCTTCACGAGTCACCCCCAAAAGCTGCAGAATTGGGCAAGAGTTAGCGTGCATCGTTGGTTCACATCCTTAGGCATATGCGGGCAGATCCTGGTTGATAACACCCTTGTTTATCCGCTCCTTCAGAGATTTTTGCACGTATCAATCAATCATCACGCAATATCATCACGGTCATCATCCAATCCAAGATCACCATCTTCGCTATCATAGATATTCCCTTTACTACCATGTTACGCTAGTGCCAGCTCAATATCTATTTCTTGTCCTTCGAGTTCAATCGATAGTGGCTTACATTGGGATATCAGTGAATAACCGCTTATTAACGGACGTCCAGTAAGCTGGAATGCCAAACCACGCTGATTGGTATAGTATAATTCTGGAACTTGTATATTGCCATATTTATTACGGCGGTTCTAAAACACCGGTACTTCTCTTTAGCTTGGCTTAATTTTGGTTCCCTCTACCACCGCTCAAACATGGGCACATGAAGTTCGACAGAACATGTAAGGGTGGAATGACTCCACCAAATCTATTGTCAGCTTAGCCCTTCCAATTCTCAAATCTCACAAAATGGTAAGAAGCCTTCTGTCGTTCCTTTCTATAGCTAGTACCCGTGCTCTTTCGAAATATGATCGGTAATTAGTTGGACCATGACCTGTAGATTCTCATGTCGTTCATATAGGGCCATCAGTCAACAGGCTTGCATTTTCTTCCTTCCGGTTGAGAACTAGCACCGGTTTCCAAATCCGGAGACCTATTATTGGTTAGCGAAAAGGTATAAAAGGCAGCGTTCTTTGTCTCATATGAACACAGTTCAGAGCAAACGTCCTTGAGGTACGACTATAATCCCGAACACTACTCATATTTTTTTGTTTGACTCTGGCTCCATACAGAATTAATCCAGGAAAATCTAGTGTTTATTGTCGTCGCTATGGGCTTCAACGTAAAAAACCTATCGAACGTAAAGAACCTCGAGGCTTTTGTATCAAAGTATACCAAGGATGGGAACGATGGCTGGTTCACAGTCCCATCTACTTTCGACAGCTCCTCCTCCTCCCACTGGGATAGAAACGGCTGGGAGCTTGTTGCCTTCAAGGATCCCGCTACTAATATCCAGCGTGGGTGGTACCTCGACTGCAAAGGTCAAACAGTCGATATCACCTTCTATGGTTTTAACCAAGACCTTGGGCTTGTTCGCAAGTGATTATAGCTTCAGGTCAGTAATTGTTAATGTCGGAGTCGGGTTAAACTCAGACAAGAAATTACAGAAGCACACTTGAAAGAAACGATGAAATGGAAAGAACCACTCAGACTCCTCCCTTCCTAGAGTGATTTTCTAAAACCAATCTGTACACTACTCGGCCTCATCATCCTCGAATGCAATTTGAAATTTGACGAGATAGGCCCACCTAAGAATGGCGCTGCTACTTTTATTTACATGGGCTCCAATTTCCAGCCTTCAAAGTTCTACCTACACAGATGTCTCCAGTGACAAAAAATCTTCTCCGACGCCAGCAGGATTTGAACCTGCGCCCTCAAAGAGGAACAGATCATATGAACGAACAGTTCCCGTTCTAATCTGTCGCCGTAACCACTTGGCTATAGCGCCTTGGTGTTTCTGCAGTTTAGAGCTCTCGGGACCGGTTAAGCTTGTTCGTCTACCATCGTCATCAACATTCGAGCAACCTTTTGAGGTCGAGCAAATTTCGTTGAAATTTTGGAGTTCAAGGGGAACGCGAAGGAGTGGCTAGTAGTGCCGCTTTTACGGTCTTGACGTGATTGCCTCTGTGCGTAGCCATCACCCACTCTAAGTAACAGTCGGCGGTCTCCGAAGATCGTGGCAAACCTAGCATTTCCTGAGGCATTGTTTTCCTCTATGATGATCGACATTTGCTCATTCAAGCATTTTATCAAGCACGGGGGATGCGACTCGCAAGGCTTTGTGAACGATCTCTCCGACAGCTCGTCCACATCGTTCACAAAATCTGGGCCGCGATGGCCGATTGATTGTCTGGTAATTTCAACTGATTCCATGGTGGATTGCAATCTGCGCCGCTCGGTCTTTCCTGAGGATTGGTAATTTCTCCCGCTTCCACCCTACACAGGCTCAGGAGGCTTCTGACCTCTTCAACATGTATTTTAGTGATCTGAATTGTCCATGTAGGGTAGGTCATCTTGCGAGAACATTTAAGCATATGGAATAGGGGGTATCACCGTTGGGCTCTTGATCATCCTCCAGAATCAAATTTGCGATGTCGATATACTTTCAGGATCCTCGGAATCACTATCTTGACTTGTGGGTTGCATTCTCTAGCCTTTCTGTTTCATTCAACACGGAGGTTCTCTTAACGACTTGTTGACATGTTCCGATTGTTCCAGGTTCCAAAGCTTGGCGCGGTGCGCCGGGTGGTGGATCTCTAGCAAACCCTGAAACTCGAAACGTCGAACTGGGCCGGGAGCGCGGTTATGTTGACTTTATCCAGTGATGGGCTTCTCAGATGGTAAAGGTGAGGTGAGGTGAGGGGTAATCTGCACGGTCTAGTGCCAAACTTGGCCTGAAGTGGAAAACAATGATTGTCGGCAACGTGAGTTACCTGAGCGCTGGATCCAATCACTGGGAGTGTGGTGCGGGTGTTCAACCGACAGTCTATGAACTCCTCATTAACCTTGAGCATAGATAATAAGATTGATCGAATGACCGATTGACCGTAGATCACAAAAACTAGAGCTGGGGGTTGTAAATTGGCGTAGTGCGGGCCGCACTACGCGATTTATGGAACAGGTATTCTGTGGCCCATATGGCGGGTAACTTGCAGCTGAAATGAGCAGGTCTGCTCGAGTCCCTCAGGTTTCAGTGAGGAAATTTCCCGTTCCCAAAGACTGTTCCGTTGCAGCTTTGGCATTCATCAATTATTGAGACCGAGGCGCAACGTAAACGACATTATCCGCGATGACATTGTTGAAGAGAATACAAATGTGTAGGAGATGATATGAGTAGGGCCTTGCGACACAATGCTATTAAAGACTTCATTCCTCAACTTTAATTCTCCTCCTCTCCTCGTTATTCTATTTCTATGGCTTCCTGTACGTTCCTCTCGTTCTCTCAGCTTTAATTCACCTTCCACCCATAAGCGCCAATGTCTGGACGGAATTCGATCCCAAGTGCGTATTCACTGACGCTGCCTGTGTAGGAACGGCGTCCAGGAGAGTAAACTGGTCTTATTTTTCCGTCTCCCTCACTATACTGATGTTGTGATACTGCTGTAGCCTACCCTGTTCCATCGCAGGTCACTATATCTGTAGCAGTGCCCGGTTGAGCCTGAGTATGATTGCTTGCAATCCTTGTTCTCCTCCTCGGAATGTTCACCGTTGCTGCACAACTGCTGCATTAACCGACTTTGAGAGAGATTCACTACGACTACCAATTATGTGACCTGTCCCGGACCCAACTCGCCTCTTTAGCGTCCTTATTCGTTCAGAGAGGTATTGATCCACGTAAATATGGTCAAATCCAATCCTTGACCAATCCTTGACGAATCGTGCTCGCTACTGATAAGGTTTTGAAGCTTGATAATTGATAATGGCTTATCTAATCCCATCAGAGAGAGAGGCGGGCCGGCAACATCGATGTCAACCCTAATCTTCAAAAACAATCTTCATATTTACTGAGGTGTTATGCAGCAGTGAGACGTGTCGCATCCAATTAGTCTCGACCATGACGGACGAGAGAGACATGCCGATCCTCTTCCTCTTGTAGTCCAACAACCATACATCGCCATCTGGTAACCGTCTTCTGTTTAGCAAAATTGCGCGACCATGTCAGATGGTTTATGCCCTGTGTTTGGTGGTAGATGGGGTGCCCGAGGACAGCACCCAACGCTTACCCGCACCAGCGGTAATTCAAAGTGTTGACGGCGGCTGCGGTATTTGCCTTGGTGCAGGCTTCCGCGTACCACCCCTACTCCGTGACGTACAAGGTCGCGGTCACCACACTCGAAACGCTGCGCGACTCCTATTCTGCATTGACGCTCACACGAAGGTTGACAACAATGGTGTGCAGGACAAGGTGATAGAGGATGCACTCGCTGATCCGTCACACATCCGCTCGTACGATATTCGTGGGATTTCCATCAGGTCATCTCTGGCCGCCACTTGTCCATTATAAATAGCCCTTTTTCCCATATCCTGACCAAGCCGTTCATGATTGGGATTCTTCCTCTCATGATACACAATCCGCTAGGTGCTGTCACCTGGTTAGCAATCGCCCCTTTCGCAGATGGAACCTACATACGTGAGCAGTTAATAAAGTCGTGTCGGATGTTAGGTGATCAATCGTTCATCTGGTACCCCCATCGTCCCACCTGTGATATTTGGCCACCAATTTAACAATCATGATACCTCCACCTGGCCCAACGTTTTCACGTCTTTATAGCGACGCGGTTATTCCCTTGCTCCTCCTTTGGGTTTCCGTCTTCGCTGTACGAAAACTTTGGAACGTCTACAGTGACAAAACCACACCGCTCACAGGACCACACAATCCAAGCTTGATGTTCGGATTGCACAGGCAACTCAACGAATCTGACGACGCAGGTGTCATCTACGAGGGGTGGGCTGCAAAATACGGTCCAGCTTTCCGTGTTCCTGGAGGATTCGGGTCAAGCCGTGTCGTCATCTGCGATCCTAAAGCGAATGCACACTTTTATTCCAAGGAGACTTTCGGCTATATTCAAACGAAGCTTTCCCGTGTATTCATCGAAAATTTGGTTAGTGAAGCGATTGCTTTTGCATTTCCTTGCTCAGATGCATCGGAGCAGTTTGGGCGTGGTCTATTATGGGCCGAAGGTGAAAGTCATAGAAGGTCAGATTCTTGGCAAAGACAGATGTAATCGAGGCTTATAACTGTTACACAGGCAAAGAAAAGCTCTCTCCCCCGCCTTCAGTAACGCAGCCATCCGCAAGTTAACACCCATCTTCTACGATTCTGCATACAAGGTGTGTGATTACAATATTTTGTGCATCTTCAAATTTTGACGATATCTGAATCCAGTTGAAAGGTATATGGGACACCGCTCTGGACGCCAACTTCGGCGATTCTATCTTTGACGTGCAAATTTGGTTCGTTTTCAATATTTCTCCTGCATATTGAACAAGGTCAAATTGACTTCGTTCAAAGGATGAACCACATCTCGTGAGGGCCTGCAACCCAACTCACTTCTTTTTGACCATCAATTCAACGCCATTTTAGCCTAGATTCGGTGGGCATCGCTGGCTTTGGACACGACTTCCATGCCCTCGACGGCAAAGATTCCCCCGTAGTCGAGGTATTCAATTCTTTTAGCAGCGGCAACACCAGTGTTCTATCCCACTTCGTCTTCCTTATGGGTCCCGTCCTGCCCATGCTGATGAACCTCCCGACAAAGCGGAACCGAATGTTCAAGCGATTGCGGACGACGATGGGCGGCATCGCTGACGAGTTGCTGGCGCGGAACAGGGGAGAGAAGGCGGGGAAACCTTCACTGGAGGATAAATCGATTATCGGCTTGCTCGGTATGTTGATTTTTCGCGGAAGAATGTCGTGTTGCTGGTCGAAATTCATGTTGGGGACGTGTTGTTTAGTTAAGGCCGAATCCGCGACCTCGTCCTTAGGAATGTCTCAAGAAGAAACTCTGGCACAGGTGGGTTTCATTTGTGAAAACATGCCCTTTTACTTACGAAAACCTGCTTAGATGGTGCGTTGCTTCTCCACGGGACATTTACGCAGCTTTCCCTGATTTTCTATACAGAATGTTCTGTTATTAGCAGGTTTGTCGGCATGGAGCTTTATCGCGTCAGAATAAACGCTCACAATTGGGCAGGATATGAAACTACATCGAGTGAGTGAATCATCACCATCATTGTTGTTATTTCATTGAGTTATGTCGCTTTTCAGTTAGTCTCACTGTGAGTCCCTCTTCCCATTGCCCATAACCAATCGCAATTCTGAAAATCTGTCAGTGGGCCCTCATTGAACTGTCTCGGAAACCAGAAAAACAAGAAAAACTTCGAGAAGAATTATCTGGCTTCGTCGGCACTGACCCGACATTCGACCAACTATCGACTACACTTCCATACCTGGATTCAGTAGTGCAAGAAGTGCTTCGCCTTCACCCACCCGTGACAGAGACCACCCGCATCGTACGCCCACTTGCAATCACATAATTGATTTTTGACACACAACTATTTCCAGGCAGCGGAAGACGACGTCATGCCGTTCAGTGTTCCCATCACCACCTCAACAGGCAAGAGCATCTCCAGCCTCGTCATCAGCAAAGGCACCATTGTCACCTCGCCAATCAGATTCATGAACCGATCAGAGGAGTTCTGGGGCCCCAACGCGAAGGAATTTGAACCGGAACGGTGGTTGGACGATGGCACTTATTCGGGGGCGAAGGAGATCCAGGGACATCGCCATATTCTGACCTTTTCTGATGGACCGCGGACGTGTCTCGGAAAGAGTTTTGCATTGGCCGAGTTCAAGGTAAGTCTGAACTTCTCCTTGCGAGCAAAGGTTTTCGTGCTCATGGGTCCGTGACGCTAGTCTGTGCTTTCAGTATTGATACGGAATTTCATTTTCGAGTTTCCTGAAGGGCCGAATACCAAGATTGGCAAGCACCGATCTATCTTGCCGAGACCCAAGGTGGCTGGTGAAGTAGGTGCGAAGGTGCCTTTGAGGGTGAGACGGGTCGAATGATTGGCTGTGAACCTTGGAGATTGCTGCTGGGAGGCATTATAGTATGCAGTAGGTGCTCCCTGTTGCCGGAGGACGCATACTGGCACAAAGTAAAATCCCGCATTACCTTTTACAAGATGAGCTCGTGTTCCCCGTCAATTGCACTTGGAAGTCAATATATCACATAGAACACCTCCTTACGTATTCACTAAGAGTTCATTCTATTTAGGGCTACATACAGCAGCGGAAAGCGTCTTCCATTGACACCCAACGTCGTGTTACATGCGTGAATGAATGTTCACTTTCTTGACTCGGATGGCATGTGGGGCAGCTCGGGACAAAGGCTGACAAGTCCCTTTGCAAAAGCGCCTGGGTGTATAAAAGCCTCTGAAGACTTGGGAATTTTTCTTCAATTGAGCTGGCCTCCTTTCATCCCACAATCAAAACCGTGCAGCGCACTTCGAGTCTCCCCACATCCACAATATTTCCACATCACATAATGTTGTTCAGCACATTTATCTTTACGTCGCAGCAATGGAAGCAAGTGTAGGGTATACGGCCGTGTACCGTTACGGTTCGGTGCGCAGCCCTAATAGCCCATGCAATTTTCTAGATGTTAGCGATCTGGTATCTGTGTGATGTATACAGAAGTAATTTGTGGCGCATATGTCACGTACGTCATTGCCGCTCGGTGTTCAATGTAATCGTGACAAGCCTTGAAAACCAGGTACCAACCGCTCTGTCTCTTTGTTTGCTTGAGAACAAGGGCATATAGTAGTCGCATTTATGAGAGACAGAGCAAAATGAAGTAATACAAGTACATGACAACAGCAGCAATTTTTCCTTCGCTTTTCTTCTTCATTGTTCTGACTACAATCATCGGTATTCTCTAGTCAAGAGGTGGTGCCAATCTTTATACATATAGGTTGATCATTGCTCCAGACAGACTGCTCATAGAACTTACCCATTGGCTATACATGCCTGCAGAAACTCCTGGAAGAGATAGTAGTCGTATTCTCCGCATCCTCGGTCCCGTATGCACTGTCCTATGGCGTTGACGTTGGGCATCTTGCAAAGGCAAATTGAATCCTTCGAGTCGGTGCAGGACTGGACCCCGGGATAAGTTATGCATAGAGAAGACGTACGAACTGGAAGTTGTTAGGCAAATAAATGTAGGAAATCATGGAAAGGAGCTTACAGCCGAATACGGGAGTGAAAGCGCCGTTGGTATATATGGGACTTTGAGTCGTCAGAACAGCTGCAGTGGCAGCAACAACGCAGGTCAAAGAGGTGACTGTGATGAAAAGACGCATGATACTGAAAATCAAGGCTGGTGAGAGCGCAAGGAAAACTTAATGAGATCAGGGACAAAGGTGCAATTTTTATACTGCAAGACCACAGTAACATGGGCCTTGCATGAGCCAAAAGGGACATCTACTATCACACAGTATAACTGAGTGGTGACATAGGAGTCTAAGTCATGGGTCAATTTTGGTAACGGGCATTGTAGAAAGCTCAAGCAGGAGACCAAGATTTTCTGTCCATCTTCAGCCGCAGAATCTCCACAAGCCTTGCACTGTTCATCAAATATTATCAGCTAAAATTATTGCTGCAACTGACCCCCGAATACTTGTTTTGTTGGTTCACTTCGTCGAGGTTCCTTTCATTTCGTAGGCCATGTACATCAATTGGACATACTTTGTCTTATTCAAGCTCGCAGCTAATTTCTCTGGGTTACAAATGTATCGAGGGCCACGTCCGCATGGAACGCTCTTCTTCACCTTCCTTCTGGACTCTTTCGACAGCTTCATGGAAGCAACGTGTTGTCTATGTCATGTCAAATGCGCCACTCAATCTTAAGCGACTGACGTTTTTGTTCCTGGTCGCATACAATTAATGACCCTTGCCTGAGCGCCGACAAGCCATGGAAGCGAACTCCTCGAAAGCCGTACAAGGTACCCTTCAAGGAGTTCGTTATGACCTTCATCGTCAAACCTTGAGAGTTGGGCTTGCCGTCCAAATTAAACGATGCATAGAGAGGATAAAGGCAGGGTATCCTGGATTGGTTTTGTTCGTTCTTCACGACGAAAGACCTTAGCATTAAGTAGCTCAACCCTTGGTATTTTTATCCGACAGACGTTGCATTTCGCATGTCATTCATCAAAGTCGGAACGGCATGACGAACGTTGACCGCGGTCGTTTGAAATTTTTCACGACATGCGGCAAGACACAAGCACAACTCACTCAAGAGAAGACGAGTCAGGGGATCCTATACAATTAACGGTTGACCGAACATGTCGGGAGTGCCAATGCCGGATGGAAATGCTTCAACCCATTTGGTCAGTCGGCGTCGACGAGGCAGTAAAAAGACAGACTCCCCCTCCGCCAACCACACCGCGCCTACCCACGTTTGCGGAGAGGAAGAGAGCTATGACGGAGACGTCCCCGGGAGAGGGACACCCCCAGAGGAGAGGTCGCACGGGCGAGGACTTGACAGCCAGTATAGTTGTACTGTCCCGTATAAGACCGTAGAACGAAGTGACATAACGTACCGTTATACACGGAGCCAGCGGACTCAGCTGATGTCCTTCATATGGTGGGTCATTGACGGATGAGCGGATGCCTGCTATATTTTTAAGGATATCGGTCGGTGAGCCAGTGGATAGTGCACGTCGGTTCAGAAATGAAAAATTGGGCACCGCCGTCGGTACGGGAATCAATAAAAATCGGTTGGTTGGGCACCGCCGTCGGTTCAGAAATGAAAAAATAATTGGTTGGTTGGGCACCGCCGTCGGTTCAGAAATGAAAAAATAATCGGTTGGTTGGGCACCGCCGTCGGTACAGGAATCAATAAAAATCGGTTGGTTGGGCGCCCGCCGTCGGTACAGGAATCAATAAAAATCGGTTGGTTGGGCACCGCCGTCGGTACAGGAATCAATAAAAATCGGTTGGTTGGGCACCGCCGTCGGTTCATAAATGCGCAAAAATCGGTTGGTTGGGCGCCCGCCGTCGGTACAGGAATCAATAAAAATCGGTTGGTTGGGCACCGCCGTCGGTACAGGAATCAATAAAAATCGGTTGGTTGGGCACCGCCGTCGGTTCATAAATGCGCAAAAATCGGTTGGTTGGGCACCGCCGTCGGTTCATAAATGCACAAAAATCGGTTGGTTGGGCACCGCCGTCGGTTCATAAATGCGCAAAAATCGGTTGGTTGGGCACCGCCGTCGGTTCATAAATGCACAAAAATCGGTTGATTGGGCACCGCCGTCGGTTCATAAATGCGCAAAAATCGGTTGGTTGGGCACCGCCGTCGGTTCATAAATGCACAAAAATCGGTTGGTTGCTCCTGATTACTGACTCTGGACATCCACAACTGAACACTTTACTACCAACACCGACTTTATCACCGACTTCACATGGGCTGGCTTCCACGGTTAAAAAACTAAGGCAAGTTGTCACCAATGAAGGTCAAAACTCGATTCTGCAATACACCAAAATTCACACCGACTTCACCACCAACTTCATATGGATTTCCACAATAGAACCTTGGCTGAGATGTTTACACTTGCAGCTGGGGTCAATTGCCATCGTCGATTCGGAACTTAGTCTCTTGATCGTGAAATATTTTTAACCAAGGCAAGTCATCAACCATGAAGGTCAAAACTCGATTTGGCAATCCTCCAAAATGCACACCGACTTCACCGCCGACTTTACCAACATCCTTAAAATTGTTGAAAACCCCGAAGTCAAAATCCATCGGCGAAGTGGTTGACCGATTGATAAAATCGGTGTGTTTCAAGAGTAATTTCACATTTAAACAACTAATCTGAGATATCACTTCAAAAAAATCCTGGCTTCACACCGATATATACATAGCGCCGGGTCCTATTCCGTCCACCTGAATCACAAACCCCAGTCTGAATACCACTTTTCCAAATTTGTGTGCACCTTGAGAAGACGATCAACAGTGTCTGCTGCTGAATCTTCAAGTGATTCGAGACGGGCAACCTCCCTGTCTGCCTCTTCGACGGCACGGGCGTAACCGACGTGATAAGGAAGTTGGTTCCCATCAGTCGTTCGTATGGCTGCGTGCGCTGCATAGAGTTCCCCAATCGAGGGCTACTCAAAAGTATTATATTCAGAATTTACTGCTTGATAAAAAAAAACCCACCTGGATCCAAGTCATGTCCACCTCGCGATAATCCCCAAGCCGACGGTACTTTTGACATACCGCTTTGCTCGCAATTTTACCTGCCACCTTCTTACTCGGGGCAGGTTGCTTTGACTTCTTGGACTTAGGTTCAGCCCCAAGAGATGGCGACCTCCCCCGTTTTCGAGGTGTTGGGTCAGACGGCCCGAGGTCGGTGTTGAAGTCGGGGATCGGTGGGAAAGATGAACCGACGCCAATTACAGTCGGGTTGGGCCTCCCCACCGAGTCTACTTCCATGTCAAAGAACTTGGGCAGGGGGGGGAAGTCCGAACTCACTGCCACCTTGGGAATCGGCGGGACTGGTTGAGTGTTCGAGGTTTGGGAAGACTCCACGAAGTTGGGAAGCGGTGGGAAAGCCGAGTTGGTAGCATCGGTGTTGGTGTTGGGGAGGAGATCTGATTGTCCAGCCGTGAGGTCGGGGAATGCAGGACAGGATGGCTGATGAGCTGTGAAGTTCGGGAGGGGCGGAAACTTAGTTGCTACATCAGATGCCTCGCGACTGACAGTGAACTCGGGGGGAGGAGGGAACTCTAATGCTTGATTGATGAAGAAATTGGGAAAGGCTAGAATGATCAATTCTTCCCCACCAATATTACAATCAGGGGAATCCGCAGAATTTATTTCGTTGAAGTTTGGTGGTGCAAAGGTCGGCTCGACCGAGAAATCGGGGGGTGGTGGAAAACTCGGTGGCTCCGCAAAGTCGGGGGGTGGTGGAAAACTCGGCTCCGCCGAGAAATTGGGGGGTGGTGGAAAACTCGGTGGCTCCGCAAAGTCGGGGGGTGGTGGAAAACTCGGCTCCGCCGAGAAATTGGGGGGTGGTGGAAAACTCGGTGGCTCCGCAAAGTCGGGGGGTGGTGGAAAACTCGGTGGCTCCGCAAAGTCGGGGGGTGGTGGAAAACTCGGCTCCGCCGAGAAATTGGGGGGTGGTGGAAAGTTCGGTGGCTCCGCAAAGTCGGGGGGTGGTGGAAAACTCGGCTCCAGCGAGAAATCGGGGGGTGGCGGAAACTTAGACCCAGTGAAAAAATTGGGGAGAGGTGGGAACGCGGATCCCGTTGGCCCAACAGTGTCCGAAATTTCTGAAATCGGTTGGCAACAATCGGTTTGATGCAGGAATCGGGTGTACATACCAATCTCAGGGTCTTTCCTCTCTGGGAACCTGCCTCGGACATGGTTCTTTTTCCCCTGTCGACGAGCTTGGGGAGAACTTGTTAGCGCGCGCTTGGGAACAAAGATACCACTAGGTATAGCATCATGAATGTCTCCGTACCTTCTGTTGGTCTGGACATCTTTAGTAAGCGCGCTGAGTGATACTGAAGCAGGTCGCAGTGTTTAATGGAGAGGAAAGAACACAAAGGAAAGCAGGAACCAAAGTGTCTGCGTGTGTATATTTGCCATGTCACATGATCGCGTTTTAACTTTACTGAAAGTTTAATAGGTTTTTCAACTTCAACCATCACCATCATCGCTCCCAATGGCCCCCAACACCACCCAACATGTTGCTTCCTCCTCCAACGACACTGTACAAGCTGTCAAAAAATGGTCAATGGAGGTTTACAACGCAGTCCAGGTCGCGGAGCGCTATCAAACACAGCACCGCGATCTTTTCAAGACGTTCGACCGCCTTCGGGAAGAAGTCAAGTCCTCTCGGGAACCCCTTCTCCAGGATCACCGGTCCCTCCTTCGTCACGTCGCCCCCATATACAATCACACGGCATCCCAGGGCTACGAGCCCACAATCCACCTCGCACCCCTAAAAAACGCCGTCCAGAACTGGTGTCTGTCGAAACCGGTGCAGCACTGGCAAGGCCCCCCCGATCAGCACAGTCGTTCACCCAGCCCAGCAGTTCCCCCACCAACTCCATCATTCCCTCCGCCAACTCCAACAGCACCCCCTCCTGCTCCAAGGGGTCTCAAAGTGCCATCAATGGTACCCCAGGGCAACTCAAAGCCCACATCGAAACCGGCGCCGACACAGGCCGACAAAGGGAAGGGAAGGCCGACGGCGAAGGGTAGTCGGGCCAAACCAGCCCCGACTTCCGCCGAGTTTGTCAACGACGACGACGACGATCCTCCACCAAGGAACAACCTTCCCCCCACCTTCGGGATGGACAAGCACGAGGTGAAGTGCGATAGGTGCGTGCACGGGGGACATGGATGTCATGTCCATCCCAACAACGCTACTGCCTGCTTCGAGTGCAACCAGTGGAAGGTTCGGTGTTCCCGGGTCAAGGTCGGCAAAACCGACGCGGAGCCCGATGCACCGATGAAGGAAGATCCCGAAGCAACCCTGGCACTCAAGAAGCGGACAGGGGGAAATCGTAAGAAGCCGACTGCAGTTCCAGCTGGGGAGGCTGGGGAATACGGTGGTAAGTTTTGTTCAATCATTTTCTTTTTCATTTTTCAAAGTCAGGTTCAGCATCCCAAATTCCCACCGACATCACCGATCGACTTGCAGAGTACGAAAAGGGGCGCCTTGCCGATTGGGAACAGATTGAGGAGTTGGCGCAGAAGGTTGCTCGGCTGCAGGCCGAGAACCGTACTCTGCGGAATTGGTCAAGCGACCGATTCTTGTCTATGAGCGAGAGGATGCAGGGTCACGACCACAACATTGTGCGGGCACTGCAAAACATTCACGCCCTGCAGCTGGAGGACACCGCACGCCAGAGACGAATCGAGGAGGCCAGCAAGAGTCTGGAAGCGTTGCTTCGCATGCCCTCCACGTCGACGTCTGGCGGAACATCCATCACCACCCCCGCACCGCCCCCCGCACCGCCCTCAACCCTCCCCACCCCCGGCCCCCCACCCGCGCCAACTCCGACCACAGCTCCTCCGCCGGTTCCAGGAGTTGTTGAAGATGTCGGGTCCGATGATGACTCCGACGAGGTGGAGATCAAAGGTCCGAAGAAAAGGGGGCGCTCATCTGGGTCCCAGGCCTCGAGTTCCAAACGGCGGAAACAGTAAGGGATTGTCGGTCGGGGCTGTTTGTTGGTCGGTGCTGAGTCGGGGTTGTTTGTCGGTCGGGGCGTCCTTTGCGGCGTTTTTAATTTTCTTTTATGTAGTATACGCATTCGAGGGGCCACATTGTGTGGCCCCTCTCATTTGTTTTTTGTAGTCGGGCATTGGCCCAAAAATTGAACACGGGGCACTATTGAGTGCCCCCAACTTTGCTTTCATGAGAACCTATCAGGGAAAGTAAACTACACAAGCCGATACCCAGCCACCAACAAGCCGATACCCAGCCACCAACAAGCCGATACCCAGCCACCAACAAGCCGATACCCAGCCACCGACAAGCCGATACTCAACCGCCGACGAGCCGATACTCAGCCACTGACAAGCCGATACTCAGCCACCGAGAAATCATAATGTTGTCCCATCAATTTATCAACGAAAATGACTAAAGTGCCCCAACACAAGCTGTGGCCTGATACAAAACTACTTCTTACGTTGGCGCTTTTGTCGCGCTGCTTCAAGTTGTAATCTTTTTTTCTCTGCGTCCTTTTCTGCAACTTCGAACTGCAAGGCAAGACAAGCATCCAACTTCCTTTTTGGTGCTTGACGTTTGGGGCGCCCCGATTCAGCCGATTCAGTCAAGCGCAATTGGCCTGGGAGTGGATCCACGTCCATCGGGGTTTCAGTCGACAGGGTTTCAGTCAAACTCAATTGCCCCGGGATTGGGGTCAAGTCCATTGGGGCTTCAGTTGCGTTCGATGGCCCTGGGAGAGGGGTTGAGTCTGTCGGGGTTGCTTGAACTGGAGGGGCTGTAGTTGGGTTTGAGGGGGTAGGGATATCTTCAATGGGTGGCACACTCGGGGTCGGTGGGGCTTGTCTTGTGGATTCCGGTGTTGGTGGGATCGGCGGCAAGCTCGGGATCGGTGGGGCTTGGGTTGTGAATACTGGCATCGGCGGGAATGTCCACGTTGATTGAAGTGTTGCGGGAATCGGTGGGAAAGTCCAGGTTGATGGAACTGGGGCCGAGGGCAATTCTCCGCTAGGAGCTGATTGATCAGGTTGGGCCATGTCGGTGTGATTCCCCATTAAATGTGGGTTTTTTGGGACTGGTCGGGGTCGGGGCCTTGTGATGGTGGTTGTTGGTTCGGGAGGTTCAATATCATCTTCAATATCCTCGGGCACAACATTGGTGTTCTTCTTCCCCTTTTGCGGCGCAGGCTTGGATTTTGCCTTTGCTGGCTTTTTCCCTTTGGTTGGTTTTTTCGCATTCTTTCTCGGAACAGTCGGTGCAGTGGGTTCTGATTGTCGGTGCCCAGTGGAGGTCAGGCCGATCAAGTCGGGGTCAATTATCGGCTCCTGTGGATCTTGCACGTTCATGTCCTGATCATGCATGTTGATGTCATCTGGTCCCGGCGTAAATGATAAAGGATTGTCCGCCCGATATTCTTCATCCCACCCAAGGGTTGATGCCATTGTTGGTGGACGAATTGTTGATGGTCCAGCCTCGGCGTTTGCAGCAATCGGTGCTGTCTGTCGGGCAACAGTATGTGGACCGAGGGAATCTTTATACAATGCAGGGGTCGTGGCATCTGCCTTGCTGTTGACCAGAACATGGCTAAAGCGGAAAAGATCACAGGCTGGAACCGGACGTCTCCAATGCTCAACAAGTCGGTAGACCTGTTCCTTCTTCATATCACTTGGGTCTTCAATCGGCGCCACTGTAGCATCAATTATCGGTTGAGATGGGAGATATTCGTCGTCAATGAAATCCCCCGTGTGTTCTTTAATTTGCTTCCAAGGAACGCGGTCATGTTGCCGACCCGATGCAAAACCTGTCTATTTTCAGCAAACCCAAAAAATGTACAATTTTGTCAACTCACGGTAATGGGCTGTAACGAAGCTCCGAATCATTGCTTTCATGTCAGTTAAACTCTCCTTCTCCCCGACGGGGGGCAACATCGGGAACCCTTTCAAATCCCGATCAAGGTCCATTAGGCGGTAGGCAGATCTAGCCTGCCCAGCCGGGGCTTCTTCACCAGACTCAACTTGATAGCAATATTGCATATACTGATACCAATAATCCTTGAAATGCTCCACGGCCTGGGGGAATTTTTTAATGAATGGTAGCACCTTCACTGGACCAATATCTTCATTGAAGTCAAAGCTGTGTAAATGGTATTAGTAGTGAAGGTGATGATGTTGCCCCGACTGACAATGAAAACAATCGGACGCCGGCTCTGTTTTCATGAAAATCCCAAAAGAGCAATCTCCGTCCCATTTCGTTGTATTGCATATGAGCCGACTTCTCCAGGTAGGTGTGACCCAATCTCTCCACGGTCTTCCTTTTGACATCAACTGGCTGACCCTCAATGATCCTGTTAGCGCGTTCCTGCTCCAAGGCCACAAGCGCCTCATCATCCAGTGTCTCCATAAACTCGTTCACTGCGGCTTGAAAAATCGGCATGTACTGCTGGGAACCCGGTTTTGCGCCGTTTGCTTTGCGGGAGGCAATGGCTGCAATCTCTTGCTTGTAAACATGGCAAGCAACTTGTTTTAGGGACGCTTTTCGGGTCATCGACAACCGGGCAAGGGCACTGGGCCGACGGAAGGTGTTCTGGAACCATCTTTTGACTTGCTGAAATTTTATTCAACCTCACTCCGATAATTTTGGTGAATTGAAATGCACTCACAGATTTGCGCACCCTCCAAGCGTCCTTAGTCAGATGTGTATTGAGCGGTGTGAGACGTGGCAATATTTTGTTTGCCAACATTTCAAGTCGGTCCTTCGAGGAGAGTGTCTTCTCATATACGCCTGTCCACTGCTTGATGACTGCCATTTCTGCTTGGGTCAATTCCAGGGGAGGGAGTGGGGGCTTTTGGGGTTTAGGAGCAGTTCCATTGGCATCAGGAGGAGGGGGGGTAGCGGGAGTGGACATGGTTGGAGGAAAAGAGAAGGATAATTAGAAGCGCAATAAACAGGGGATTGATCCACCCGGCGATCCCCGACCCTCAGGATGAACCACAATTTCCTGTGCCCGCACATCCCGACGGTGGTGTCGCATCAAAATTAGCTTAATTTGGATCACACCTTATCATTTTTTCCTGTGCCCGCACATCCCGACGGTGGTGTCGCATCAAAATTAGCTCAATTTGGATAGAACCTTGCCATTTACGGCTGTGTACGGCCTGGCCCGTGCACTCAAAATAACTTTGAATGGAGATTTAATGGATGAATACTGGGTCTCTCATTGTATAACTTGGCATACATTTTAATGACAGGATAGTCTATATGCTCACCAGGTTTCCCGATGTAAGACCCAGCCGTGCCTTTAGAATGTGGGTATTTCCAAGTTACATTGTGTACACATCCATCTGACATATTGGGCCAAGCTGCCTCCACCAACCATCCACACAGCGAATGTATCCAATTTAAATGGACACTAAGAGTATGTATGGCTCTCCACAGACCACAGGACAGAATATGGCGTCTCTTATTCCCATTGCGCCATGTCTACCTGTGGCCGACGCTTTGCACGGCGTTGAGCATGAAGATGGACATTTTTGAATGATCTTTGTTCATAGAAGGGTTCTTAGATGCAAAAGAATGAAAGAACATCAGCTCCGGGGATCACAGGATATCAAGTCAAAATGGTACAATGAAAAAGCAGTCAAAGCCAACAATGTTTCATATTGAAACTGCAAAGGATGCTCCAAAACGCAACAATTTTAGTATTTTGCAATTTGCATTGAATTCTATGCATAAAAGAAGGTTCGGGGGGCCCTCATATTGAAGATAAAATACTCTTCTATCAGTCTAGGGGGTACCGGGACAGCGATATGTGGTGTAAGACCCACAATGAGAGGAACTGTGGTTTCTGGTAGTCATTTTGGGTGTGCTTCAACATACAACAGCATTGGTATTTCGCATTTTACATTGACTCATACTCATGTAGAATGGATGGAAAAGGCTGTTTATACAAGGTAGAATACTGTTATATCTGTTGGGGGCATACCAGGAGGGCTAGATCTGTTATAGGACTCCCAATGAAAGGAGGTGTGGTGTGGTTTCTGATTGTTGTCGGTGGATTGGGGCAACCGATCGGTCCAATTCATAAAGGTATTTCAATTGCGATATGCACACTCGGTCCCTTAATTGCCGTCGGTCATGCTCATCGGTGCACTTGATTGATTGTCTGTTGGAACTTTTATGGAACCTTGAACAAGAAATAAATTGGGTGTTATTTCTTCAGTAACCGGAGTCCTTGTCACCAACCTCAGCCCCGAACTCAGTGATCGGTGTTGTCTCAACCCGATATCGGCAATTGTGTGTCCTTTGGACCCGTGACCGACTGTGAAAGTTGGTTGGCCCTCCCCGACCTAATGAATCAGTTGACCTACGGAATTGGAAATTAGTATTGGTCAGGCCCATCAGTGGCCCTTGATTGATCTAAATCAATCATCAGCGTGTTATACGCGTGGTAGTATACATACAAGACGAGAGAAAAATGCTACAACCCACCTTCAAAAATGTCCCGCAAAGGCCAAAGAGCCCCTGAGTTGTATCAAGAAGGGACCTACACAAAGCGGCGTGGAAGAACGGTCAATGTTGGTCGATCATATCAGCCTGCTACCCGTAATACAGTGGCTCCTCAGCCTCCACCACCCGAACCACCACCGGTACCTCACCGACACCATGGCGATGACGAGGACTTGGGTCCCGATCACATGTACAATCCCCTGCTGCCGACTGAAGAAGAAGTGCGCCGATCGTATGGCAAGGTAATGGTCATCATTTTCAAAGTTTTCTTGATCTAAGCCACCGATATTTAGACTCAAAACGACTACATGCGGGAGTGGCTTCCAAACCGAAAGACCTACCTCCAACAAATGTTGGCTACCGAAGCGAATGGTGGTCAAACTTGTTCTCGCTGTGCGAGGATCCCTCGGTGGCGATGTCTTTGTTGTCTCGCTCGGCCCATGTACTGCCGGGGATGTTGTCGGGAAGGACATCGGAATCTCATTCACCACCGAATTCAAAAATGGACAGGGCTATTTTTCCAAGATGCATCGCTCTGGGAGGTGGGTGTTCGCCTATGTGTCGGGCATATGGGTCAGGACTGCCTAGCTCAAGAAGCATTGCTGGAGGCTTGTCGCATCACCGAGGCTCAAAAAGATGACCTGGACAATGTCTCTGTGACCCAATACAATTTTGGTCCTATCCCTAATCAGCCACCTCCGCAAACAGTTTATAATACAGACCCTCCCGACCCAACAAATGATGAGGACGACCCCGATGACCCACTATGGGAAGATGTCCCCATGGTCTCAGAGACCGAGTCGGTTCCCCTCAAGACGCCGACGCCGACCATGGACGAACACGATCTTCACTTTGTACTCTTTGTTGATTACTCTGGACTGAGCTCCCTGCCAGTCATCTGGTGTGCATGTGATGGGGCAAGTGAACAAAGAGACTTATTTTTACTGGATCTACAGATGTGGCCTGCAAGCTACGAAAATACCAAGACGGTTTTCACTTTCGGCTGTCTAGATGACTACCGATTGTCCAACTTGGAATGCAAGACGTCGGCTTACCAGTACTACCAGAAACTGCGCCGATTGACTAATCCTGCCTTTCCGCAGTCGGTACCCAATCGATATAATGAATTTCGCCGGGCAACGCGTCAATGGAGAAACTTGAAGCTGAGGAAATGGTTCGGGTTTGGTCACCGACTCATAAGCCCCGGGAAGGGGTCATTGGCCTTGTTTTGTGCTGCTTGTCCTCAGCCTGAAGTCAACCTTCCGACCGATCACCTTACCCGGTACACCGCGTGAGTGAGCTCACCCGTCGGCTTCACAAACTAAAATCAGTTTTCAAGGGACGAAACCATGCGAAGCTTCGTGACTGATGGGAACTTTACAGCCGATCATATCAAACAGAAACGCGATCAAGATGATGTTTGGCTCGCCGACGGGGAGGGGATTATGACTGCAAGAGAACCTTATAAAACTCACATGAAAACTGCAAAACCACCCAAAGATGTTTGTTTTTGTTCATACCTTGTTCACACACCGACTTGACTGACCGACTATTTAGAAACATCCTTGTGAACCGTTGGAACGAAGCTTCCGGGCAATTCTAGATGCCAACCAGGGATCGGGAATCAAGGACGTCACTGGTATCGGGGCCCATGCTTGCGCACGCCATGGTTGCTTTTGTCCCTCAAGTGGTGTCAACTTTGTCAAAGGTGAAGTTCAGGCGGCCATGGACTATTCATTATCGGAGACCTGCAAGCACACACATTGCATGCACGGAGTTCGCAAACTACTCCACATATATGATATTGAATGCCAATACTGCAAGCACATGGCCAAGCGTTTTCTTGATGGCAAGGCATTTATTAACCTTCCTGTGGTGGAGTTCGCAAAGGCCATTGGTATGTTTCATGTGCATGGTCACCAGGATTCCTGCTTCTTCCGATATGCAACATCCTTTGTCAAAGGCGCCGCTGTGGTGGATGGGGAAATCCTTGAAACTGGGTGGAGTATCCTAAACAGAGTTTCAGGGAGCCTCCGAACCGCCACTCTTGCGCACCGATCAGAAGTTCTGGATGATCACATGAATGACAACAACTGGAAAAAGATTGTTTTTATCGGTGAGTGAAGCCGCGTTGAGTGTGCGCAGCTTTGTTTGATAAATTGTTTTAGCCCGCGCCGTCATCAATAAATACCGTCGGGCCATCAAGAATGTGCAAGAATCCGAGAACTACTTTGCCGATTTATCAGAAATACCAACTCCTCAACAATTGACTCAATGGGAAAGAGAAATCTCGCAGGCGGAAGCAGCACACACCAATAAGCCTGAAGCAATGGATATCATGGCCCCGAGAATTCCCAAAGGTCGGCTCTCTTCACTTTGTTTTCACCCGACTCACATTTGAACTCCAGCTCCATCATTGGCCGGGAAACGCCTCCAGTTGTTACAAGTCCAGGAGCGCGGGGTTGCTGGCGAAACTGGATGGTTACTCTCCGGTCTGAAAATCGAGGAGCAGCAGTGAGTTCATTTGGAATTGATTTCGATGTCTATTGATGGGCGCAGACTGGAGATCAACCAATTTCTGAGCCGAATGGGAAGACGTCCGACCGCCGAAAGTGTGTCAACTTTGTCAAAACAACGGGACCGACTCCTTCGATCCTTGGCCAAATTTCATGCCGAGTCGAGAAAGTACATGGGACTCGACGCCTACACCGAAATTGTGGGGGAGGATGAAGATGAAGGTAGGGGCGATACCGATCAAATCCTAGACACCGAGTTTGACCCCTACTGGGACCCGATTGACCCACCCGAGCCAAACGCCGATACTAGCCGACCAGAAACATTTCTGGTTGCAATGCCGTCGGCCCTACCTGGAACGTCGGTGCATCGCCAGCCACTAGCCAGGCTACTCGGCATGGAAATGGAACTCCGTCGGGGACATGCTAACGATTGCCTGGCAACAATACGCCGGACTATTGGGCAAGAAGCATTTGAATACAAGAAAGTCTTGCGCCCAGCTCATGACAAAATCCACCAAACACGGGCTCGGTCCTCAATTCAAAATATTCATCGGGGGTTGGTTCTGCAAGCCCGCATTTACAAACGCACACGGGAGGGGATGATCAAGATCGGCTTCGACATGAATCTGATTGATTCGCTTTACAGGCCTCTGACTGCAGATGACATCAAAGTTAGTTCCGCGATTAACGATCCGAATAGTGCTGGGTCCACTCGTACTCAACTTTCATGGATTTGGACCCTCCACCAAGGGGTTCAGGCAAATGATAACCATCTTACGGAATGTGGGTTTCTCATTCAATTTTCGGTGCCCCCCGACTCTGATTCATGAATTTCAAGTTTATCGGGTCCACTGGCTGCGTGCTCGGGCCCAACTACACCGATGGCGAGAGGAAGTCGTTCTCACTCGGAATGAAATGCACTGGGTTGCCAATTATTACACTTATCGGCAGCATCAGTGGTCAATTTGGCAAGCAACAAACCCCGACTTGACTCCTGGCCATCATGCATATGCAGAACGTCAAAAAGCTATGTGGGCCGAGATGCGACTAGGAACATGTCGGTTGTTCACTGACACATGGGCCGACTTCAATAGAGACACAACTGTTTTTACTTAGGCTTTGTACCTGACAACTGTCGGTGCATCAGCTCAGATGAACTTCAAAACAAAGTGACAGTCATGAGATGTGAACTTGGATGTCAGTTGAGTGTGCAATGATTGGTCTTATGGATATTGGTCGGTACCGACGCGAACGCTAGCATTGGGAAAATGCCGATTGTACTTCCTGACAATGTTTCGGCGTAATCGGTAGGGATGAACTTTGTCGGACCAGGATCGGGTTGATTATTACGTTAACTATTGAAACTCCGATTTACAAATCAAGCAGATACACCAACGAATTTCTTCGCACAGACCACCATGTCAAACGAGCCTGTGTTTCTTTCGACCTTCGAATATGAACCCGTCGAAATCGACCGCCCGTGGCAGATCAAAGAAATGGCATGCCTCAACTACATGACATCGCGCCTTCGCGCTGCCCTCCTCGCGTGGGTTGAAGACTCCGTTGACGATTTCGAAGTCTATCAATGGTGGTTGGATGGCCTGAGGACAGAAATGGTAATTTAATTTGGTCGAAAATTATTATCATTTAATTACTGAGCTAACTAAATAGGACGTTACAATGGCGATTGTCGGGTACGCTGCTGCATCGGGCCGATTCATTGAAGTCCACCCTTTCCTTCGGGGCCTTGCTCAGGGCTTGGATAGAGATGAAGGCCCCAAGATTTGGATTTCCAGAACATTGCACGATGAGCTCTATCGAGTACGTGATGTCCGGGACCCTACAGAGATCGTGGATGAGTATTATGAGCCCTGGTGGACTTGGCACAAAAAGTACAAGACCGAACCGCCGATAATGGTCAATCGGTGGGATGCACTCAATTTCCACATCAAGAAAGTGAGTGATGCTCAGGATATGCTAGTTCTGAGTTGACCTGGCCCGATGCGCAGTATGGTTTGATTCGACCGCCAATACCGGCCCGTCCCGAGCACCTTCCCGACAAGACTCCCGAGGAAACACTCACCTCAACGGACTGTATGGAGTGCAACTCCAAGGTCTGCAAGGAGAGACTCCGGACGGTGATCCAGGAGAACAGGAAGTCTTTGGCTATGGCCAGGACTCTGCAGCAGACTCTTGAAGAGAAGCGTGTTGCCGCTACCCAACACAGCCACAGCCTCAGACTACTGAGGAAATACCAGCTGGAGAAAGGGAGGAGTTCGCTGGATGAGGTTGATTGTGACAACATGCTGCTTGAAGCCGGGGATGACGCGTTCTTCGAGGTACCATCCGACTCGGAGCTTCAGACAAAGCAGAAGGCGCCGTCGGCAAAGCTTAGAAGCGCGGGCATAAGTATCACAACCGGCCCTAGCACCAACCGCTCTCGGGACCTCACTCCCGAATCCCTCTCACCCTTCGACGACGATTCATCCTTGGAGTACAAGCCCAGCCAGTAATTTTCATGTAGTCCGTAGGAATCACAGCTTTTTGAAGAGAAATCACATTTTTTTTGGACTTTGATTGAATTTTTGGAAGTGCAAGTAAAACTATTCTAAGTACGGTTGGCTTGGTCGGTGTTGTCTTGGTCGGTGTTGTCTTGACCGGGGTTGTCTTGGTCGGTATCGGTCAGAAGTTTGAGGTAATCGGCCCGCTGGTGCCACGTCCCAATCGGGAGACGAAGTCGGTTCAAGACATTGTTGCGCATGTAGAACGCGATGCTGGCCCGGTCGCCTAGACAGGTTGCCCCATGTCTGAAAACTTTGCCTGATACAGCGATTATTGTGCCTGGGTTATATTTGAAAGTATACCCAAAGGCTGGCAGAGCAAATCGGCCATGATCATATTTACCCAAAGCCAACATCAAGTCCAGCCATTCGGCTCGGCCTCCAGTATCCAGATGCAAGGGTGTGGCCCGATTACTGATGACCGCAAGCGCCGAAAATGTTGGGTACCATATTTTTAAAATCTCCAACATCCTGATCGGGTTGTCAGAGATTGTCGGCGCCGACGCAAGTTGTCTCAATGCCCTTTGACCTGCCTCGAACAATTCGGGTTGGATGATGCTTAATATCCCGCCGATCAACGCAAACGGCAGAGTACATTTTTCTAGCCATTCCGAAATGCAGTTGTCCTTGAGCAGATCGGAAGATACCTTGAGGTGGTGTTCCTCAGTCTATCGTTGAAGAACAGGTCACAATTTGCTAAACATTGAAATCTTTGAATTTACCTCGTGTCCTTGTTCGAACCAGGCTGGGGAAATATTGAATGTCCCAGGTTTTAGCCCACCACCGATTGGGTGAAAGTAATCGGGTCCCGACCTCCAATTTGCCGATTTGCCTGCGTCCACTTTGATCATCCGTTCCAAGTGTTTGAGGTCCGAAAACATGGATTCCTATTCCTGAATTAATTGCAAGCCTCTGAAATATGGCGCTGACTTTACCTGGCGTTCTGGAGACAAAATGTTTGGTAAATACCAGACCAAAAGCTTTCCATGCCGATCGGCGATGGTGCTCGGAGTAATTTCCAGGTGGTCGGTGCGTATTGGCTTGAAGGACTTGAACATGGTGGCTTCCTGATCACCGCTAATTCCATTATTCTTAGGGCCAATGAGATCGGCGTATCGTTGGGCATCCCAGTCTGTTGAAACTAGAGATTCAACCCAAATGTTAGTAGGGCTGCAAGTGTACACATATATGGTAATATACCTGAGTGGTGGAATGCACGTGCTATCACGTCCAAAGCAAGGTCGACCTCCATGGAGAAACTTAGAGACCAATGTTTTGGATGGCCAACAGTGCAAGGTAGTGGGTGTGCTGTTGAGCAGTGGTGGCGCAGAACTTCTGGAAACTTGGCTTTCATGTATTTTGCAACAATAGCGGTCTCGTCATCAATGGCTAGTTGGGGTAAGGTGGTGGACATGATGATGAGTAGAAAGACAATTTTTTTTTTGTTGGTTCATTGAGAGCTTCTATAAATAAACAAAACATATTGCCAAGACTTAGCAAAGTCGGTGTTGAAGTCGGTGTGTCGCTTTCGGTGGATGGCTAGATTCGAGATGCGCCGACTTGCTTTGGTTTTCAGTCGAGGTTCGGTGGTGGATGTCCAGAGTCCCGAACCACTTCTCTTTTATCTGACTTTTTGACCATTCGGTAGAGGATGATTTTTATTGATTCCTGTACTGACGGCGGTGCCCAACCAACCAATTTTTATTGATTCCCGTACCGACGGCGGTGCCTAACCAACCGATTTTTATTGATTCCTGGACCGACGGGGGTGCCCAACCAACCGATTATTTTTTCATTTCTGAACCGACGGCGGTGCCCAACCAACCGATTTTTATTGATTCCTGTACCGACGGCGGTGCCCAACCAACCGATTATTTTTGATTCCTGTACCGACGGCGGTGCCCAACCAACCGATTATTTTTTCATTTCTGAACCGACGGCGGTGCCCAACCAACCGATTATTTTTTCATTTCTGAACCGACGGCGGTGCCCAACCAACCGATTTTCATTGATTCCTGTACCGACGGCGGTGCCCAACCAACCGATTATTTTTTCATTTCTGAACCGACGGCGGTGCCCAACCAACCGATTTTTATTGATTCCCGTACCGACGGCGGTGCCCAACCAACCGATTATTTTTTCATTTCTGAACCGACGGCGGTGCCCAACCAACCGATTTTTATTGATTCCTGTACCGACGGCGGTGCCCAACCAACCGATTATTTTTTCATTCCTGTACCGACGGCGGTGCCCAACCAACCGATTTCTTTTTCATTTCTGAACCGACGGCGGTGCCCAACCAACCGATTTTTATTGATTCCTGTACCGACGGCGGTGCCCAACCAACCGATTATTTTTTCATTCCTGTACCGACGGCGGTGCCCAACCAACCGATTTCTTTTTCATTTCTGAACCGACGGCGGTGCCCAACCAACCGATTTCTATTGATTCCTGTACCGACGTGCACTATCCACTGGCTCACCGACCGATATTCTTAAAAATATAGCAGGCATCCGCTCATCCGTCAATGACCCACCATATGAAGGACATCAGCTGAGTCCGCTGGCCCCGTGTATAACGGTACGTTATGTCACTTCGTTCTACGGTATTAGACCGACTAAGTGGGCTAACATATGTGGACTTGAGGGATCAAGTCGGACGGGGTCGAGGAATGGACAGGCCAGGACCGTCGAGGCTGCCCTCACACAGGGGGGGCTACGGGCAGGGGATGGAAAGAGGGGGCTATGCGAGGGATCATAGCCACAATCGGTAGAGAGGGCGGTACCCCTACATGTCGCTTATCTAATTGGATGTCAATGACAGGACTACATTGTCACTTTGCGCATGGAATGTACATGGGGCCATGGCGCAGAAGATTGTTGATGCCGAGGTGGTGCGAGAGATTAACAACTTTGACGTGGTGGTACTAGGTGAGACGTGGATGAGACCGGGGGAGGAGATGATTCTCCGTGTGCCGGAGGGCTATCAAATGGTATCAAGACCAAGACCAGATCGACCGGCCTTCAGGGAAGCCTGGGGGGGGTGGCTATGCTACTAAGATCGGGAATTCAGTATGAGGTGAAGAACGGCCTGTGTGGACCCGACCTGGTGGTGATAGAGACATCGGATACCTTCATTGTAGGCACATACCTGATGCTGAACGGGTCTAGATGGAGGGACGAAGCAGCGGTGGATCCGGAAGCCAAGCTCGCAGAGTCGCTCATGGCGTGTACAATTGCGGGGGACAAACCAGTGATACTGATGGGGGACCTGAATGGGAGGACGCGCAGCCGCACTCCGACGGGGCAGCTGCTCGTCAGGTCGAGCCGCGACGAGAAACCAGTCGATGCGCGGGGAAACTGGATACTACGCCTATGCAAAGCCAATGAGCTATCGATCTTGAATGGAACCAACATGGAGACTGACTCACCAGGGGCTTACACGTCCTTCCAAGCGGCGGGCTTCTCTGTCATAGACTATGTACTAATCAGCACGGCAGCAGTTCCCCGGCTGGTCCCAGGCTGCATGACGGTCAAGGATGGAGGGCGTCAGTCCGACCACGACATGGTATGCCTCACAGTTACCTGGGATACCACGAGGGACGAACACCATACAGGTGGCTGGCGGCCGCTGAAGAGGCGGAGGCATATAGAGGAGGCTGGCTTGGTGGAGCGTGCGAAGAGTCTGGATAGACTGTTGAACACTGCCCTTCTGACTGTCCGCTCGGAGGAGGAGTCAGTGGCCTACCTCTACGGACCACGGCGGTGTGATGGACAACCTCCGGTCACAGTCTATGTGTCCACCAGTGCATCGAGGGATGCGGCGTCGTTCGGGGCATACTGGGGCCCAAACAACAGGATGAATGGGGGACGCAGGATTGGGGAATCCCCCTCGGACAGCCGAGCAGCTCTGATGGCGCTTGTGTGGGTACTACGGAAAGCCCTACCCACATCCACGCTCATGGTGTATACCTCGTCGGAATACCTGATCGGATCGGTGGCGAAATGGGCTGGAAAGAATGCGGCCAAAGGCTGGGACTGCGCCCATGGGGACGTGCTACAAGTCCTGGTGAGCTTGTTGCAGAATAGGCCTGCAAACGTCGACCTACGTTTTCGGGGGGAGGGAAAAGGAACGAGAGCCTGGCCGCGGCGAAGGAGTTGGCGGTGGAAGCTGGGCTGAGGCTCCAGGAGTCTGCAATGGAAGTGCCACCTATGGAGCTTGTGGTGGATGAAGCGGGTGTTGGAGAGGCGGTCCCAATCGCCCTATCAAAGGTCACAACCAACTACCAATGGGCAACAATTCCTGCCGCGGCTACGCCCAACCCAGTTAGTGAAGGAGAGTCGGGGTCGGGTGGAGAAGGGAAGACTGACCGGGTGCATAGAGGAAGGGAGAGACTGAGACGGATACAGCAGCAGAACCTGCAGACTCTGGTGGAGCTAAAGTCTACCTATGACTGGTGGAAGTTAGTAAGGGAATGGACAGATGTGAAGAAGCAACCCCCCCAAGTGACGGCGGACGAGCTTTTGGAGGTCTTTGAGAAAAGGCTGAACCCACCGTTGGTATTACCCCCTCAGTTCGACACCGTGTGGAAGGGGTGGAACGAGGACCTGGTGCACACGATGAGCGCGGCAACGGTAGATGCCACGCCGCAAGGGTTTTTCTCTCGTCCGTTCACGGAGGGTGAGGTCGCATGGGGCAAGGCAAAGATCTCGGCAAATCTCAACACCTCCATGGGGGTTGACAGGGTATCATATGGCGACATCATGAATATCCCGAATGATGTGGTGGCTCGATTGATGAACGAATGTATCAGACGACGCGACGCACCGACAGACTGGCTACTCACCAGACTAGTAGGAATCCCAAAGCCGGGCAAGGACCCAAAGGACCCGGAAAACTACAGAGTAGTGGGACTTCAGTCCTGCTTCCTGAAGGCGTTGACGCTACTCATAGACAAAAGGCTGAGGGGCTGGGCTGCTGTCAATAACATCATACCTCACTCACAGAACGGATTTCGGGAGCATTACCGAACAAATAACAATATGTTCACTCTGCGGACTGCCATTGACCGAGCGAAAGCGGAAGGACGCTCCCTATACATCGTTTTTGTGGACCTGACGAATGCGTTCCCATCGACGGACCTGGCAACGCTGTGGGCGAAACTATATCGGCTGGGAGTCTCGGGACCTCTGTTTGACTGGATTAGGATGCTGTATAGCCGTATGGAATACATCTTGGCTCACGGCTCGGAGGAGGCAAAAAGACGCATGCGAGCCCGTCTGGGCCTGATGACGGGAGACACCCTGTCCCCAGGGCTATGGTTGATCTATATAGCGGACCTCCTGATCCCAGAGGGTTCGGACGACGTGCGACTGGCGCAGTTACTGATTTCCCACGTGGAACAGGCCGATGATGTGGCGCTGTGGTCGTACGCCCTGGCTAGCTCGCAAAGTAAATTGGATGACCTCTTGGTATGGTGTAGCCGCAACTCGATGATACTGAGCGCAACTAAATCGGTATCGATGGTGATTGGAGGACGGGAGGCGGATGTCGGGGACATTTTTGTGGACGGCAAGGCGTTGGAGAGGGTGACGAGGTACAGGTATGTGGGGATGACACTGACGTCCGAAGGGTCGGCCGTGTTCGAGGAACACTATCGCCTTAGCGCGCAGAAGGCGAGAGCGGCGGGTAATGCGATCTTCATGGTGGAATCTAGGACCGGTCCGATTCCGGCAAGGGAAGGCATCCGGTTGTACATGGCGCGTGTGGACCCCCATCTGATTGCTGGATGTGAGGTCGTCCTGGATACGAAATCGTCCTCAGTGAAGTCCCTGGAGGATGTCCAAGTTCAGTTCCTACGGCGACTCCTGGCCGTTAACAGGCGCAGCCTGATATGTGTGCTATACACGGAAACTGGAGTTCAGCCAATACGGTATCGGAGGGTGAAGCTGGCTCTGCGTTACCTTATATATGTCTTAGGTTCTGATGCCGGGGAATACATCCGCGCGGCCTACCGCAACTCCCTGCTGCTGGCCCACGGGGCGTCTCCCTCGTGGTTGTCCGACCTGCGCATTGTTCTGGCAAACCTGCCTGTGCCGGTGATGCTTCAGGCGCACCAGCTGTCGGTTGGGGGGATTGGGGAGGTGGTGAAGGAGGTGGACAGATCGTGTAACGAGTGGCTGTACAGCCAGCTGGAGGCGTCGGACAAGGCATATCTGTTACAGGGACGCGGCGGCGGCGGAACAGCTCTCCAGCTACGAGGCTACCTCAAAAAGGTGCCGATCGCGAGGCACAGGCATGCCGTGACTAGACTGCTGGTCTCCTCGCATAGGCTTGGCATAGAGGTCCTGCGGTATGCAAGGCCCCCGGTCGCAAGACATCGGCGAGTTTGTCGCCTATGCAGAAGGGATGTGGAAGACGAGGTTCATGCAGCGATGGTCTGCGAGCAAGGTGATCTGCGGGTGCGGAGGGACGAAATGTGGGCGGCTGTCATCGAACTTGATGGTCGTCTGCAGGCAGGGAAGGACAAGGGGGATGGCCTCGTTATGCTCAAGACGCTGACACGCCACGCGGACGAGGGAGTCCTGCGGGAATTTGCGCGTTTCTGCTACACGGTGCTGGAGGCATTTGACAAGTGTCAACCATATGTAGCCCCGCCTTGAAGGCCAGGGCGAGGACTCACGGGAGGGTTCAGCTGACCTAGGCCGCTGAGATAGGATGGGAAGCGGAAACCGGACCGCTATAAGAGGAGGCGGATAGTTGCCGATCGATGATCAATGTTACTTTGATAGCCATGCGCATGATATGTCATCCTGGCAGTGTTCGTGCATGACCGGTGAACCCGTGAGACGGTGTTCTAAGGACCTGGAGCTCTTGGACACGAGGGAGTGGCGTGTCGAGGAGGAACAGCTGCTCGCGGCTGTTCCGGCAGAGGGAACTCCCTCGAGACACCTGACGGCCAAATTAAAAGTGATAAAGATGCTGGAGGTTTTCCCTCGATGATCCCGCGGGCATGAGCGGGTACTGGATACCCGACGGCTGGCCAGAGAGCTGGGGGACTTAGGATGCTGATCACAGCGGTAAGGCGGTCATGTGCCCGTAGCATACATGGTATCTATGACCTGTATGTAGTACGAACCCCTGTCGTTCCGCTTTCGGGACCACAATACAGGATCTCTCTCTCTCTCTCTCTCCTCGAGCTTTTAGGGAGACACCAAAACACAACAACAGAAATTCCCTCATCGATGGCCGCCGATCGCTGGGGAATCATCCAATTCATGTCGAACATTGATAAATAAAGACAGAGGCAGCCACCCCAATCTGCCAAACCAATCTTGTACCGCCGTTTCCCTGTGCCTTAAAAAAACCCGATGACCCCCACTGCGTCAACCCTCAGTATACATGACAAATAGTATAAGTACGTTCAGTATGCAGACCCTCCGAACCGAATGGCGCTAGAGGAGAAAGTCAGAATCACGATTGTACGAAGTGAGTCTACATATTATCATACGGGCGGTTGTTATACATTTACAACTGCTGACGTCTGCTTCGACTTGAGCCAGTGGCACCGGCGGAGGGAGGCCTCCAGCAGCACCTCGCCTAGACATGTGGGAGATACAAATTTCCCGCCATTTATCCTTGTCTGGTGTATAGCGGAACATATTGTTGTAGAAGTGCTGAACGATATGTAGACACATGCCATAAATGACCCTTGCCCTGAGCGCCGACGTCATGGAAGCGAGCTCCTCGAAAGCCCTACAAGGTATTCCCAAAATCAATCTGTGCCCTTCATCGTCAAACTTTGAGAAATGTGCTTGCCGTCCAAATCAAACGATGTACAGATAGGATAAAGGCAGGGTGTCCTGAATGGGTTTTCTTCGTCTCTAGCTCCGTCTTCTCCTTCCCCTTGTGCTCGGCCTTCTTCCCTTTGCCTTTATCGACTTTCTAAGTCGACAACGTTGTCTCCATCTCCGCCATCCAGCCTTTCCCTCCTTCTTCCTCTTCTTCCCAGACAACCCCAACAAGAACAAGAACACCGACACCACCCTACTCGCGTATCGAACAATCCGCATTGACGTTCGTATCATCGGCAACCAGCGTCGCGAAGCTAATACCAGCAGCCGCCGTAGTGGTATCACTGTCGCACCTCTCGCCGCTTCGCACCACCTGAACGTGCTGCAATCCTGTCCCGCAAGACCTAGACATAGGACCTCGCCGACGAACAGGTTGGCGCGCCAGGCTGGGTTGATGATCGCGGTGGTTTGCGGTCGTCCTATCAAGAATGAAGCAGCGGAAGTCATGTCCGGTTCATAAATCCCCGGGCCTCGCTTGCGAACAATCCCAACACCAAAGGCCTCAGATCTATTGCCATGTTGCCAACAATACGATAGTGAGACCCAGAATTCAATCGAACCCCTATCTTTCTCTTACCAAGTTCTTGACCTTGGCCATACATGGTTTTGATTCGACCACCTGGAGATTGGGGTCAAAACCCGCGGTCCTGGTCAAGTCCTGGTGGAATCAGGATGACTTGGTTTTAATATTTAAGAATAATAACCGCGTCCCATAATGTAATCTAGGCTGTCCGACCCCGCTCTCTTGTCGCCCTCGGAAAGAGCTCCAGCGTATTCACGTTACCTTCACGCGAACCTGAATCAGCATATGGATCTCGATGAAACCATTGCCCGCACCTTCAACCTGACCATGCCCGCGAACGATTCCGCTCCCTCCACCACAACTATTTGGACTACTATTGTTGTACGTCGAATACAGATCTATCGCCTCGAGATCGACGAAATGCTCGTGCAGAAAAGCCAGTAATCCCCGATCAGCCTTGCGCGCTTGCTCTTCTTGCGCGATGAGGGGGAAGTCTTCGTGGAGGTTACGGCGGGTGCGGGGGACTTGGAACATATGCGCGATGCCGGTAAACGCTGAAAGAGGTTTGATACCTACGAGAGAAATTTTAAAAAGTGGTGCCTTCGAATTTGAAGGAAGAGCCACGGCCGGTGCACGAACGAGACTTACCGAACACGATCAACAAGAGTCCGCTTCCGAACACCACCGCAAATACCCCATTCAAAAATGTCCAAAAACCACCCACTTCAGAGAGACCGCTCCATACACTCTTGTCTCGATAGTCACCCACGATTTTCCATTCTGAGATATCATTCTGTCCGAATAATCGGAGTGTTGCTGTGGTGGGTGAGCGAACGATGAGGGGGGACGGGGAAGGGTCCGGGTAGAGAGAGGAAATTTCTGTGGTGAGGAACGTGTGGGACGACTACGTACCATTAAGTAGATAAATGACATGATTTCCTTTTTAAATCTAAATAGATAGATAGAAGAACCAACGCACCGTAAAAAATCCCCAACTAGCCACCCTGGGGTTGGTGAACCTCCTCCTAAAAGACGTACTCACACTCCCCACCAAATTGACGCCCAGGAGAAGCGGCGTCGGCTCGGAATTCGCGAGCACGGCGGCGGTATCGTTCGTCATTCCAACGACGATCGATACTGCTCTTAGCCGCGCATCTACGAGGGATTCCAGGTCGGATGGAGATGATACGCCTAGTTTTGTAAAATCGACGCTGACGAGTAGGTCGGGTGAGGTGAGGGATGTGGGTGTTGTCATGAAAGCCTCACTTGCGTCTACAGAGTTAGGTTGGCGGTCGAATGAAGTGGAAGAAAGGGGATGAATGGGAGAAGCTGATTGACAGACCTTTGGCGAATTCGACGCGGCTAGGACAATATATTGTGATCGTCTGGATGTAAGGCTCTGAATAGACATCTTCGAATGTGCCTCCGAATGTCTTGTTTCCGGGAACATGCACGCATGAAGGTTTGGTGCTACCTTTGTACATGTAGCATTCAACTCACACAAGAAACAGGAATTCGGGTTCAATACCGACGGCTTACTGGAATCATCCCACAGAGGAGTAACTTTTATCGCCCCCTTGAACGTCTCCACGTCACCTGAGACAGACCACCGCATATCTATAAACTTTCTTCTCGCACATCAATATGATCTGTGTTAATTGAATTGAACACGCAATATCAAGTACTCACCGCAACGATACTCCACACCGGAATTTCCATGTCAAAATCGTACGCAATATCCGTCGTATGGAGGTCCTTGGTCGGAACGAGAGCGGTCTCCTTCACTGGTTCGAGCACAATCTCGACCAGCGCGAAGCTGCATATTACGATAAGGAAGAAAGCCCCGATGACTCCTCGCAGGGCGCGTATCGGGACAGCCTCACCCCTGGTAGCACAATCATCGAAGATATTGAGCACCGTGACGAACATTTACCGACCAACATGGCTTCCAATCTCACCTGAAAGTAGCATGAAATAAATGCCTCCCAAACAACCAATACGTCCTCCGTACGCCCATCCCTTGCCCAATCGTCCCACCGCACCCACTGAGTAGATCAAATGGTTTCTTCAGAGCCTGTCCCTTCGACACCAGGATAGTTGCCAAGCGGAAAAGCCACGATAGGAAGAGCGCGACGAGGAGAATGTAGGCGGCCGCGACGAAGATGATGGTTACTTCATTGGACCAGCGATCGATTACAATTTTGGAGAGGCCGAAGAGGAACCAAGCTGATGAGGGATTTACGACAGGAGGGGGTTTTGGTTCAACAATGTCAGATTCACATATTTCGTAGAATAGCAATACTCACCGATTATCTCACAAGAAAGGAGAGCAACATCCATGGCACCATATATATACCGCCATTTCACCACACTATCAATAGACCTCTCTCAATTCATTCGGATGATGAGACGGTGAACGTACTAACGTTGCGGTATGATGGACGAAAACCACGGCGGAAAGTGCGAGCCATTTGGCGCCTTCCTGCGACTCTGAAGGTTCAGGATCTGATGCAATGGAGATAGAGACAAGTATGATGAGGAGGACGGAGAGGAAGACTATGATTCGGAAGACATAGAGACGGAGTGGCGGGAAGAAGAACATTGCAGACTGACCCAGAATTGTTGGCAATGTTCAGTACCCTTGACAAGGAGAATAAAAAGGAGCACTTCGGAGATATTGGATTTTGAATAAGACTAAATGTCGACAGCGAATGGGAGGGCGCCAGCTGTCTCATTGTCCAAGATTTAGTTGAGTCGAAGGTGGGACTGGACACTAGACACCGGTGAATCCTCCTTGAGAGACCGTGATAGATTATGCCGAACTGGTCAGAACAGTCAGTATCTGTGCGACCGACGTACCAGGCTAGTGGCAACTGTAAATTCAATCGTGCCTCGTTTCCATCGGAATCCGCGCTGAGAGAGCAAGACTTTCTATCTGACCACAAATCCTGGACCTATCTTCGGTCCACGAAAGTAATCTCCAGACGACTGCGACAAAGACACCTGGGCAGAGGGAGATTACTTGTCGACTCACAGTGTCAAGGTTCGAACAGCGGGACCATAGACTAAGTGAGGCAAGATCAGAAGCGCCAATCTCCATGCCGGCGGCTGTTTTAGCTGACGGCTGAAAGACTCCTGGCTTGTTTCGACACTGCTTGAAGCTTGGATCCTGACATTTGACAGCATTTGACACAACCTGCCACTCATCGAACTACTTGAAATTGCACATGTTGGAGAATTGAGCCGAGTGACGACTGACCAATAACTGACTCTCTTCAGTGACTCCCGGCGATTTGCCGGCGATCATGATTTTCCTTGATCATTTCTTTTCCCTCAGGGCCGGTCCGCTCGCGAGACGGCTTTCGGATGTCGGAATATAACACGCACTTTTCACCCTTAGAGCTTAATGAACCAAGGAACATGTTTTGCTCTCTTCCAAGCCCCCCACTGCCGTGCTTTAAATCTCGAACAGCATTAGAGACCGGGCAGTAAGCAGTAGCAACAAGTGGAACGAACCATTCTGAATTGCCTGTCCATAAAGATAATCCAATATCGCAAGGCTTTGCTTTTCGAAGATGCAGCATGCATTGGGTTCATCGTCTTCGGGACCGCCTAACCAATACAGCGCTCCAGATCATATACAACAGCACGTCCAGCCTATGAATGTCCATCAATACTCGTCTGTTCAGCGGCAACGGCAATGCATACCGTCTCATCAGACTTCCTCACATCAGCGTCCACAACACGTCGGGCCAGTGGTACGTTTCAAGCTAAATATTCTCGTTTTTCTCTTGACCTTTCGTCACCAGAATCTTACCCGAACAACACCTACTGGGCTCCATTTTCAGTCCGATGGGACCTATGCACAACCATATCTAGGGCCTCCACCTCCCGACGTCCAACGCATGGTACAGCAACAAGCCCTTCCTCGTTCTCTTTCTTGTTTCACTCCGAGTGACCAGCGCATATGGGCTGCCCGACGGCATGGCAGTGGCTCAATTGCGTCGTCGTCCGTGGATGAAGCCTACCAGCCCAGCCCGCAAGGAATTTCCTCAATACCATCAGGCCTTACCATCTCATCCCAATCGTGTCCTCAGCAAGCGCAACCTGATCCTCAACCACTTCCGTCCCAAAATAATTCCATATTTGCCAATCACTCGATTTCTTTCGACACTCTCGTCTTCGCCACCGCCGAGAAAGCATTAGCACCTATGCGTATAGCTCTAGATGAAGCACGGTTGCTTACGATCAACAACTTACGCAACGCAATGCAAGTGGGGTATCAGGATTTATCGAGGCTGCTTTCTGCAGAACGCGCGGAAAACGACAAGTTACGCGTCTCGACTGCGAAGATGGCGGATGAATTAAGATTGGGCAAGGAATCTTTACAGAGTGGTCTCGACGATGTAGAGAGGTGGAAGGAAAACTTTCAAAGGAGCAGAGAGTGTGCGACGAGCATTCAGAACGAATGGGTGAGGGACAATGAAGAAGTGGCAAAGTATAAGGAGAGCATGAAAAAGTGGCGAGACGAGTTGAAGCTGGAGTTTCAGAGGGGGAAGAATGCATTGAAGATAAGCCAAGAGGAGGTGGAATCCTTGACGATACAAAACCTGAATCTCAAAGAGGGCTGGGCGAGGGCCGCCGCCGTGATAAATGAATACAAAGAGGAAATGGCGAAGAAGGAGATTGAGCAGGAGCTGTTAGAGGAGATAGGCGCATTGGCTAGTCATCCACGGAAAAGGAGAAGGGCGGCCAACGAAGACGACATGGACCACAACGCGGATCATCGAATGGGTGCAGTCATGGACGCTGTGAAAGACCAAGTTTCGAAGCAGATGGAGTTGAAGATGAATGGCTTGTTAGGAGAAATCAATGAGCAGAATGCATCGAGGATCCGCGCTGAGGAAAAGTTTGCTAAGGCGGTCAAGCATCTTGAAGTGGTGAGTTGTATATCGTTGTCGTCGTCTTCCTTTTCCTCTCCCGCAGTACATGGCTCATACTTCGGTCCCTTTCAGTTCAGCGAGCAATCGAGCTCGACACCAAGACCACTCAGAGATCCACCTCAAAGTCTCCAGAAATCAAATACAAGACCCAGCCAAAGACAAGACTTAAAGACAACCCTGCGCACATCCTCGAGCTTGCTGCTCTCGATCAGAAACATGCCACCCTCAAGCTCTATTACCTATACTCCCAAAATCCGCCAGCCAGGAAGCTCAAGTCCAACTGGAATGGCAGCCTCGTCAATGGAGCAAGGCCTAGGTCGAACTCAAGAAACTCCACCGTTGACAAAACAGTGTTTGAATCCCGTGGCATCGCTTGAAGAACAATCCACCTCAATGGCCAGTAGCCAGTACCGGATCATACGTGTGCCAGACCATGATCTCGATATGGGCGCGCATCAAGAGGGAGATGATGGTCAGCCAAAAACGCAGCCAACCGGTCTACGCGCTCCTTCGAAGAGTTCCTCCAGTTCCGCTTCAACCCGTGGCACAAGAATTACCAGCCCGCCCGTCCCCGCACATACCCCCTTGGCCGCAGACGTTGTAGAGGAGATCATTACTCCTTCGACAATCGTGACATCACGCACGCCAGGCCCAGGCCCAGCCAGATCGGTTCTCAAGAGGAATCGGAGGGACTTTGAGAAGGAGCATCGCGACGATGCGCACGGGGATGAATATGGGATGGTCCAAGATGACCGGGTGGACGACCAGAGAATGAGGATGGCAGAGTCCTTGATCCCGCCCATTGCGACGAAGCAGGAGTATCACAATGATGAATTACAGATATCTGAGCTACCAGCTTCGAAGCAAAGAAAGGGTGGAGCCAAGGAGGAAGGCAAGAATATCGACTCGCCCCAGCTTGGGGATATAAACAAGTCACCTCGTGGACGGTCTTCAATTCGACAATTGGCCCGTCGTCGGGACTGGTTGTCGACTCAATCGGCTCAGCTCGTTGGCCCGGGTTCGAGGCCTGCAATAAATGTGTCAAGAAGCTCAGAAATGGCAGCAGTAACTGAAGCCACGGTAGTAGTTTCAAAACCCAGACAATTGGGGATTAGCCATCACGATCTGCTGTATAAAAGGGTGGGTCAGTGGCTGGCATGTCGTATGTGCTTGTGAGTCCCTATATTTCGTTTGAACCTCCTTGCGATTTTCGCTTTGCCTTTCATTCGTTCGTACCGTTCTTTGCTGGTGTTTATCCGACTTTGCCCCATCCTATTTCATTGGCCATTTTCCCACCGTCTGCGAAATCTCATCACATAATTGACTGATCAAACCTATCTCCTGCATAACAAATTCAGGACACGAGACCGAGACGAGAGTACATCTCGCATCCGCACTAACCCCAAAGGCACTACGCACCAGAAATTCCCGGCCAATGCATCCTGGGCGGACCTTATTGCTCACTGCCAGTCGGTTCATCCCCAAGCTTGTCGGGAGTTGGAAAAGTTGAGCCCAGGGCAGATTGCGGAGATGAAGCAGAGGATGCAAAAATGAACATTCTGACCTGACATTGGAAGCCGCGTCAGTCCAGCTTGACATTCAAGCAACACCATCACCATATTCACGAAGCACCTTCGAATGTATCTGCAGTTCTCGTTGGAATCTTCTCCAACTCCCATACCGCTGCAACCGCTTCACCTTATGCTTTACCAAGTCGGTCAAATATCAATTGTCTGCAGTTTTCTTGCTCTGTCATTGTTCATCGCGTTTGCTATCCCACCTATGACTCCTCATACTAAACTAACACCCATGCGTCAAGCAACTTGTAATCACACACGTATCATACTTTCACTATTGTGTCTATAGACCTCTCGCATCCATTTCATTCTGTCGCATAGTATCATAATTTGTCTACCGGATACGTACCTATTTTAGCAGTGTTCTCAATAACGAGATGCATTATTCCCGAGCTGCCTTGACTCTTAGTAAGTACCCCATGTCCAATTATTCGCAAGGCACTCTGTCAAGCAACTGTCAAGACTCAATTCGGGGACTGACTGTCGTCTGCTTTGCTCCATCATGACTTTATTGATCTTTCTCAGGAGCTGGTCCGCTTGCAACAGGCATATTTGGTTGCCGGAAAATAACGCCCACCTTGGAATTTTCCAGACAAACACGCATCCAAGGCCCATGGTCCCTCAGTAATATCATACGCTGGATCTCGAATCACAATGCATGTCGGCACTATACTTGCACTATTCAGTGACATCATGTTCTTCGTTGGTAATGAGACTATTTTGAACTGCGTATACTCTTGTTAATATTCACCAGCGAGTCTTAACGCCTGCCTAATATTTCCCACCCGCGTTATCACCAGGTGGAAGACATGTGAGTCATTTCCTCAATGATCCACGATTCTTTGATGATTATCAGTCACTCTGGCTTGCGTCCCAACATCGATGGACGCACTCAGTCTCATGGATAACTCTTCACCTGAGTCAGTACCAGGTGCCTTTCAGAATCTGTACACTGTTCAGCAGCACCGGCAGCAGATACCTGCTCCTCACACTTCACAATCAAACCCGCGGCAGCAACACGCTAACCCCTTGGTATGTTCCAACTTGGATCTATCCATCGCTTCTGGCTTGAGCTCGTGATTACCAGATTCCCCCCGGAACGTATCTGCAACCCCCTCCTCCCCTTCCTCGTTTCCTTCCAAATGAGCAGCAAGCGTCAATTAACCGACGACATGATGGTGGATTTTCGACTGTGAATGAAGCGCACAATGCGCTAGGAGTTCTTTTGACAGGACCAGGTTATGGTCATTCCATACAACGGGCGCCTAACCATCATTTCCAAGCGCAGCCTGATCCCCATCATGGCCGGCAGAACCAAATCCATGCGCATCAGCCACAACTTCCGGGCCATGCTCGAGCGCCCACGCTGCTCGATACTGCGCTGCAATCTAATACTCGACTACAACCACTACCCCCGAGGGCTGCGACACAGGCTGCCCCTTTACAAACACCCCATCCTGGTCCCCAAACCACACCGTCCCAAATAAATCCCAACGCCGCCGATCACCCGAGCCTCTTTGACGCCGTCATCCTTGCCACCACCGAGAGAGCTCTAGCACCAATGCACACCGCTCTAGAAGAAGCACGTGCGCTTACGATTGGCAACTTCCGCAACGCCATGCAAACAATGCACCAGGAGTTCTGGAAGCTGATTTCTGCAGAACGCACGGAGAACGACAAGTTACGTGTTTCAATTGCGACTACCGCCGATGAATTGAGACTGTGCAAAGAGAAGCTTGGAAGTAGACCGGATGATATAGAGAGATGGAAGGAGAAATTTCAAAAGAGCAAAGAGGAAGCGACAAGGATCCAGGGAGAATGGACAAAGGACACGGAGAAGGTGGTAAAGTACAAGGAGAATATTGAAAAGTGGCGGGAAGAGGTTAAGCTGGATATACAGAAGGTAAAAGAGGAATTGAAGCGAAGCCAAGAAGAGGTCGGATCCTTGAGGGTACAGAATTCAAATTTTAAAGAGGGCTTGGCAAGAGCAGCGGCAGTGATAGCTGAATACAAGGAAGAATTGGCGAAGAAGGAGATCGAGAGGAAAGTGTTGGAGGAGATGGGTGCATTGTCGCAGCAAACACGGAAAAGGAGAAGGGCAGCTAGCGAGGATGACATGGAGCACGATGCGGATCATCAAATGAGTGCAGTGATTGATGCTGTGAAAGAGCAGGTTTCAAAACAGATGGAGTTGAAGATGAATGGGGTGTTGGAGGAAATTAACAAGCAGAAGGCATTGAGGATCCTTGCCGAGGAAAAGTTCGCTGAGGCGGTTAAGCAGCTTGAAGTGGTCAGTTGCATATCATCGTCAACGTCTTCGCTTTTCCGCCGTAGTTGTCTTATACTTTGGTCTCTCCTAGTTCAGTGAACATTCAAGCTCAAGACAAGTGCCACCCGGTGATCGACCTCAGAGCCCCCAAGCGTCGAAAGGGCAGGATCTAGTTCGCACTCAAGGACAATATCAAGATCCTGTGCCATTGTTTGTAGAGTCGTCCTCGGTAGATCATGGCGATTCTCAGGCCGTACCTGTACCAGATCAGGATTTGTATATGGATGTGGATGCGCATCAAGAGGGAGATGATGGCCAGTCAAGGACGCAGTCATCGGACAGTTCCTTGAGCCCCACTTCATCCCACATTCCCTCGACAATCGTGACATTTTCGCGCTCAGACCCAGCCGGCTCGGTTCTCAAGAGGAGTCAAAGGGCTTTTGAGAACGAGCATCACGACGACGCGCACGGGGATGAAAACGCGATGGTGCAAGATGGCCAGGTGCAGGAGGGCGAGCAGAGAGAGCAGATGGCAGAGTCAGGGCAAGGTGGTTCCAATCACGATTCCGCACAGCTCCGCCTTTCATATCGGGCCGAAGGCACTGATGGACACTTGGTCCCGCCCACTGTGACAAAGCAGGGATATCACAGCAAGGATGCAGCAGAGATCGCTGAGGTGCCATCGCCAACGCAAGAAACCCTAGAGGCAGGCGAGATTATCGACTTTCCCCAGCTCGCCGATCCAAACAAGTCAGTTCGCGGAATGGATCCAGTTCAACAAGTTGCCAATCGTCGGGATTGGTTGCTCTCTCAGCTGTCTCTGCTGGATGTCCCTAGAGTAAGCCCAAGTTCTGTGATAAAGGCGGCAACGATACAAGATACGGCATCTGTACATGAAGCCACGGCAGGAGTCTTAAAACCTAGGCAGCTGAGCATTAGCCATCATGATTTGTTGTATAAAACAGAGGGTCAATGGCTGGCGTGTCGTATATGTTTGTGAGTCCTTATATTTCGTTTGATCCTTTCTCGTTTCTTGTTGGTATTTATCCGACTCTCCTCCTTCCTCTTCCACTGGCTGCATTTTTACCGCCTGCTTTATCTTATCACGTCTAGCGAGAGAGAGGTGACTGATTCAAACCAATATCTTCAAAACTTCTCTAGGAAACGAACGCGGGATGAGGCGCCCAAGAAATTCCCGACTACTGCATCCTGGGCGGACCTTATCGATCACTGCCAGTCTGTTCATCCTCTAGCTTGTCGAGCCTTTGAGAAGTTGAGCCCGGGACAGATTGCGGAGATGAAGCAGAGGCTGCAAAAATGAACAGCCTTGAAGGCCGCTCATGAGTTCATTGTCAGTTCACTTCAAAAGTATGTAACATCATAATCACATTTATAGCGGTGGACTGGGCAGATCTTCGAGGCACCTTCGAGTGTATCTGCTTTTTCCCCGGGATTTTTTCTCCGACTCCTATCCGCAGTGCTGCAACCTCTCCACCTTGGTGGACCGAGTCGCCCATCCATAATTGTCCACTGTTCACCTTGATTTGTGATTGTTCATCCCGTCTACTATCACACCCTATGGCTACTTATACCAAGCTATTGCCTATCCTTCATGTACCTGTAACCTGTATCGTGTTGTCACTTATTGTCTCTATAAACCTCTCGCGTCCATTTCGTCCTGTCGCTTTGGTGTCGCGTTGGTGTCGCGTAGTTTCCACGTAGTATCAGAATTTACAATGTATTGCCTAAATGACATGTACCTATCTAGCAGTATTCCAATCGGTGTGATGCATTTTTCTCCTCTCTGCGTCTACCTTGGTTGCAGAATTCTACGTTCTCCTCTGATCAACAGTGAGTCAGGCTGATATGGTATATTCGGTTCGAGTCCAAGTGTTTACCCGTGCGAAGACATCGCTCAGGGTCCAATTGTTCAAGAGCCACGAGTGACTCTTTCACTTTTACAACCACAATAGGAGATTTCATCGGGTTATCAGCGTCCATATTGCAACTTCTCATTCTGACTCTACTTAACGGCGTCGTATTTCCACATATATGGAGTCAGACCGCCTTAATTCCCACATAATCAACGCCATGATGGAGGTCTTTTGTGTTGTCCAAGATCGGCTAACGTCCCATCACAGGCTCGTCTATTGTCCTTTTTGTCCTGAATTATCGGAACGTTGACTTGCCTGACAACTCTGCATACTATGGCTCACCTTCTCAACGATTGTTTTCTGAGCATACTAAAGGCGCCCTGCACTATGTCCTTCCCATTCTGTGCGCCCCAGGTCCTGAGTTCGGAAGTAACTTAACGCTTCAGCTAGCTTGAACTGAATTATCACCTCTGGGCTGGCTCTAGTTGCGGATACATATCCATCTATCTCGTCGACGATTCTCCTTCCCTAATTCGTCGCCCGATACTACCCTATATTTGTTCTCTCCCTCGCGCCTTGACTGGCATTCGCATCCACGCTCCCCATATACGAATCAATCTACCACAGACCCATTATCCAAGTAAGCTTGCGCTATTGTTCTCCTGATATATGTCAGCTAATGATATTGTTGAAGAGCATGTCGATGTTACAGCTCCGGTCGAGCCGACAAATGCAAGGCACTCCGGTGCAACACAGTCATCCACGTCAACTTCGACCATCCAATCCTTCAACTCAAGGAGCGACACCTCTTAGGCGTACTGTCTTCCGCTCTCAGATACCTATCGCCGCCCGACATCCCTCGACTCAAACAGGACATGTCCAACATCAAGCACTCGAGCAAGGTTCTCGAGCCTTTCAACCATTCTCCACACCCCAACCGCGGCCACACAATATGCACTCCGCTGCACAGCATTTCCATGCAACACCGACAACTACATATCAGGCGATGCGATCTCCAGGAGGTTCGACGCCTACTGTGACGCAGTCGGTCGAGATGGCTTTCACGGTGTTTGGTGAGAGGATGCAGGCAGACCTTCGGGACTTTCGCACAATCTGTGTACGTTTGATGTCGCAGGAGCAGGAGGATAAGGAAAAGTGGCACACGCTTTGCTTGAAGATGATGCGAGAGAGGGATACGGCTCGACAGAGGGTTCATGCCCTCATTGGCGAGAGGGAGGCGCGTGCTGCAGACACCGTCGGTTCCCAGGAGACTTCTGGTCAGAGAGGGTCCAAGAGGGGGCGAGAGGACAGGACTGATATGGTTGACGATGTCTCATCTCGATCCAGCTCGACTAACTCGCGTCCAATCCGAAGCATGCGGGCTTCACCTACCCCTCTGTCCCCTGGAAGCCCATCATCTCCTACCTACGAACCATGTTCGCCCACCGATCCCCCGCCCACTTCATCTTGTCCACCAACCTCAGCCTCAATGACAGTGCCCGAGACGCCTACATCACCCGAGGCAACTCACAATACCCCGGCTCTGACTTGCTTGACTGATTTTCGTCCACCGCGGAGTCCTGGCGACACCACCTGCTTCGACATCACCACGGAGAACGGAACGGACCAACGTCCTGTAAAACGACGTAAGTCGTGTGAGACGTCCATGTCCGATCGGTCGTCGGCCACGTTGGTGGAGCCTGCGCATGGCCCTGAGCACGACACTGTCAGCGCGCTTGGGGAGAAAGATATGGAGCTGGAGAGCGAAACCGAGTCATCAACCACTGCGGTTCTCGACTGCACACGTTCTGAGAGCGGGAACCCATTGAAAGCGAATACCTCGCCGATCGAATTCTCGCATGTGGATATCATGTATGTGCCCCTCAAAGGCAACCTCGTTTGCAGGGCTTGTTTGTGAGCACCTGCTACCATGTTTTACAATTGACATTGTGCTTACGAATATGCAGGTTGAAGAAGACGAATCCTTCGTCTAGCCCCACCCCACCAAAGTCGTTTTTGACGACTGCGGCGTGGGATGACCTCCGCGATCATTGCATCGCAGCGCATCCCACCGCCTGCGCGGATGTTGCCCGTCTACATCCTGCAGAGATCTATGAACTACGGAGACGCCTCAATATGTGATCGAGAGGTCACCCAACAGTTTTTCTCCCTCTCTCCCTCTCTCTAGTACTTATCAGATGTGTAATATTTTGTTGTTTAATCTCCTGCATTCTTGTAGCTTCTCGGCATTGTTTTATTTTTATCTTGCATTAGGTCACAGACTTCACTAGGCGCTGTATTTATACGTCCATGAACTTCATGATTCCCCCTTATGATCCCGAATACTCTATGATGAACCAGATTTACATACTCGAGTAACCATGCAATATTATTTCGACTGGTTGCGACCGTAATTTTCTTTGCTTCTCATGGCTTCCAAGTTTCCTGAGGCCCGCGGGCCGCAATGCCTGCACATGTCACACTCGTGACCCGCTGCAATTTTGAATATTTGCTGCACGTCGACAGGGACTGATTCCGCCACCACCTAGCATCCATTTTGTTCCTTGTTTCGCTCATACATTCATGGGATCGCCTACATGCTGAGGGCTTTTCGACTTGTCGTCAGTTACCAGCGGCGGCCCTTTCTTCACCCACAGCGACAAATTTCGACTCGGGGGAAAGGCAATGATGAGCATGTCCTGAAAAAACTCATATTCTCCCTTAGCAGGACTCTCAATGCGGACCCAGATACCGGACGCCTCTCGATCCATGTTCACAAGGAGCTCGACGCGGCTTTACCAGCTGCCGAGGCACCAAGCCGCATCTACGAGTCGCTCATCATCTTCTTGCTGGGGAAGCATCGTGTTCAGGAGGCGGTCGAGGCGCACAAACGCATGATAATCGATGGATTCCTTTCTTCCAATGTCCTCGACGCCAAAATGATCGGTGTGGCATTAGCTTTCTCCACGGACGACCCGAAACCGTTGTTACTTCGCCTTACATCGATATTCGAGGACAAGGAGTATACGCAAAGGCATTTCTCAGGGCTTGTCAAAGCCATGGCCAAATTTGATGTGGACAAGGAAGTTGTAGATGCCGTTGCAGAATTATTTGCCGCCAGTCGAGGACCAGGTTATTCTCCCCCACCGGACATCCTAGCAACCATTGTGGCGAGCCGTACTCGGGCAGGGTTTACTGCTCAGGCTGTCGAAGCGCTCAGACATCACTCCCAGACCCCTCAGAATCGAGCCGCTCGCCAGTCATCGCATCTTCCTTACGTGCGAATTCTTTCCGCGCTTAGGGATACCCAAACCCGTGATTCTGAGTCTGTCAATAATGTGTTGGACATCATGAAAGCGCAAGGACTTAGTCCCGACATCTACGTCTTGAATATACTTTTAGCTCGAGCAGTACGTTTGCGCAGTGCAAGGAATGCCCTGGCTTTGTACAGCATAATGGGAGAAAAGCAGAACATTCTCCCTGATTCGTTCACGTTTGGAAGCCTATTCATGCTCTATAGGAAGACTCGCTTGAGATCCTTGCGGCATCACCATACCATCGATGCCATCACTGCCTTTCCTCCTCGCGCTTTATATAAAGATTTCATGAAAGCCACGGAACGCCGAAACAATCCCATCGTAGTGTCCACGACCCTCATGAACGTTATCCTGCGTGCATTCATCCGCCACCGGGACTACGCGGGGGCGTATGTAGTCCTCCGCTCCTACTCCATTCTCAGCGTCCCACTCGACCCCAGGACCTACTATTGCATCGTGAAGCACGTTGTCCGTCGCATTTGGGCCGAAACTCTCGGCCACCGCCGTGCAGGCGTGGTCTGTTGGAGCGACCGGTTCTTGGGTGCCAAAAGACGAGATATTCAATTGAATGAAGACCTTGTGCAGGACATTCTTCTCCTCATTTCTCATGAAGATTTCGAGCTTTCCAAGCCGTGGTATGCACCCGGCGATCGTCTACCATTGGATGTGAAGCCCAAGTATCAGGTTCCTTCCATGGAGATCATGGAGAGTGTCTTCCCCGAAGCCGATAATGTCGAATATCCTGCGACGCCGTTGAAACGGATCCTTCGCCGTGCCCTTTTGGCAGAACTGAATTGCGAGGGAGCTCCTCCTGTGTCCGAAGCCATCGCTGCTGCAAGAGCGGAGATGATTTATTAGCTATCTATCAACCTCCTCTCCGTCGACGATTACAGTGTTGTATCACCATTACCGTATGTCCCAGTCTAATCTAGATATCCCATACATTTAATCCTTTACTGTACTACACGGGGTACATAGTCTCGAACATCAAATCGCCTCCTTTCAGTAACCTATTTGAGTCGTGACAGTGGGAATAAGCGGGCTCTCGCCCAATTCTACATATGCGGAATAGCTCGACAGGTTGAGAAACGCTAACCTTCCCCTTTGGTAACCGATCCTTACATCCGATTCTCATTCGGGGAACATTGATTTACAGATCATGGTCGCAACCTAACGATTGTGCAACGTCCGGATCTGTATCAATATCGAAGCATCATGCCAATATTTCAGAGTCCTGGGGGCCAGTACGTGATCAGCGGTGGTAACTTTGTCGAGAATACGTACAATGGGATCAACGGTACGTCCACCAATCTCACAAAGAGTGACTTCACTGTTCTCAGATCCACCCGCAACAGGTCTGCAATACCTGCAACAAGCCATAGCGATCGGAGCGTCGCATGACTCCGCAGAGCGCTATCCGCCGCCTCGATGCCATCCTGAAACACGCACTTCCGTTATCAACTCCATTCTTGAATGGGTGGCCGACTTCGAAAGAATTTGCAATATCCTCTGGCTCTATGGACCTGCTGGGGCTGGGAAATCCGCGATCGCCCAGACCATCGCAGAGCTGTGCGAGAAGAGCAAACAGCTGGGCGCAAGCTACTTCTTCTCGCGCATGGTCTCTGGCCGGAATAACGCCCGCAATCTGTTTTCGACTATCGCGTATCAACTGGCACAGTCAATTCCGGAGATATTAGACTTCATCGAGGAGACGGTTAGACGGGATCCGACGATTGTCAATAAATCCATGGACGTTCAACTCCAGAAGCTCATCGTGGAACCGTTCAGGCGACTGCCACTTGCCGAAGGTAGCAAATGGTCTATGACAATCATCATCGACGGCTTGGATGAATGTCAGGACGAAGACGTTCAATGCAAGATATTGGAGCTCATAGCGGACGTGTCCGGAAGCCTACCTATTTGCTTCATTATTGCCAGTAGACCCGAGACTTGGATCTTGGACGTGTTCGACGACGACGTTTTCCAAGCAATCACGAATCGGTGCGAGTTGCATCATTCGAAAAGCCTGGATGACGATATCCGAACGTATCTTCAATCCGAATTTACGCGAATACACCACAGCCGCAAGCATCGCCGTACAATGCGCACCGTTCCCAAACCCTGGCCTTCACCCGCCGTTCTCGACGATCTCGTCTCCAAGGCTACAGGTCAATTCATTCATTCTGCGACTGTGCTAAGATTCGTTGACGATCCGTATCGCCGACCTTCTGAGCAGCTTCAGATAATTTTGGACATCTCTAGAGACCCTTCGTCCTCCGAAGTTACGCCATTCGTAGAACTGGATAAATTATACATCGGTATTCTTTCCAACAGTCACCACAAAGAGCTGATGCTGCGAATCCTTGGCATACTGAGAGCCTTGATTCTACACGCATCTACCAGATTTTCTGCGCAGTTTGCATTTATGGAGAAGCTGGACTCGACGAATGACATCTTGCGGCTGGTGGAGCAACTGCTATTCCTTAATCCCGGTGACTCGTATCTTGCCTTGAGAGACGTGAACGCCCTTGTTTATATTCCAGACCCAAAAGCACCAAGGTCTCCCCTGCGAAGGGATCTATACTTTTTCCACGCGTCCTTTTATGATTTTCTCAGTGACAACAAGCGTTGCCAGGATCTGTTCGTCCGCATGCCAGACATACAGGCTGATATCACCATCTCATGTATCAAAATGATGAGAAATCCACCTAGCAATGCGCCTGTGGAGGATTACTGTGAGTGATCTTGATTCTCGCAGATCTGAGAAGTGCAATCTAGACTAAATCCCTGTGTGTTCAGTTGGTTGGATATACGCGATCTTTCATTGGGAGTATCACTGGTCACGATCGTCCCCAAAAGAGGATCTCCTCGAACAGCTGGCGCAACTCGACATTGTAACTTCTTGGATGAACATGATCCTGCACATAGATATTCCAATGACCCCGGATCGATACCGAGACGTTCTGAGTTCCATACATATCCCAGATTACGCTGCAAAGCCAGGCGGTGAATCGACACACCTCGACGTGTTAATGGAAATGCCCCCTTTCATGAGATCACCGGCACATGTAAGCGCGCATCAGTATCCCTGCAAACGGTTATGGATTTTAATCGAATGCAATGGCTGCTTTAGCTTTCTTGGGATGTAATGCAACCCATCTTCCTCAGATTCTTGGGTGCCCTCGATGGCTCCTTTAGACACTATTTCGAACGGTCAGCCGACTACAAGTTGCTATTGGTACTGCTTTGTATGAGCGGCCCCAAACCCATGCCGTTGCTCTTCGCAGAAAGGGGGCTTAACGTGTCGAGGGTCGGCGTCGAAGCAATCCTTTCACCCGTGTCGTTGTTTCTCCACTCGAATGGATACTTTGGGGTAAAAGTTGACATGTTATGGCAATTTCTGATGGACCCTTTACGTTCAATGAAATTCGTCATGGACATGGACGTGCATACAGATGCAGCTTTCCGTCTTTTAGATTCCATTGATATGTTAGATTCGGAATCATGTAAACCGTACTTCAGGTACGGAGATCGTTCAATAAATCCGTAAAACATTACTCAACGTTCGGAAACAGGGACATATACTACTCACGCTGCGCTTCCGTTCTATCCTTGGCGGCCAAATCCCAGAAACTCATCGACAAATTGAATATAGTTCACAATCACATTGCCGACTACCCCAACTCTATGTCTCCAAAGTTCCCCGAGCTGCGTCACGCCGCGGTTAACTATCTGAAGGTGAGCATACAGACAAGGTGGAACCGAATCTGGACCCATCCTTTTCGACCATTGTAGAGATGCGATAACGCGCCTGAACTTCTGGGCGAACATTGGAGTCGATTAGGGTGCGTTTATCCCATACAACTATAACAGCACTCAGGAGCATTTTGATTAGGAATCCAATGGTACAGACATAAACACCATGATACCAAATGATCGTATCTGCCGAGCGCGCCACATAATTCGTTCCTGTGAGTTCTTGTGGTTTGATCACTCGATGCATGGCGTCTGGCGGGGTGACAATCATGGTCACTGCACTTCTTGATTTAAGGCATGCAGCTCATTGTGCTCGTTCGATATATAGCGGGTGACCTCGCTTCGCAGAGACAAAAATCGCCGAATTTGCCATTAAATGTAGCGCATTGGCTGTGAAGATTTTCCAAGAATGAGTAAACACTTCTGAGTAATGGTAGGCATACAATGAAACTTTACAATAATCGCGATCACCGTGACCTTAGCCGACGTTCCGCCTGACATGACCGTGTACGATTATAACTGCGGCGAGACAGTTCCATGGTAAAGTATTCAATTTAGGAGCAGTCAGTGGGGCATACTCTTCATAGTCGGTATATCCATTTTCGCTTCGGCTCCGGATTGTGCAGTGGCTCATCGCCTACGGTGCTCATTGAGGGAGAAAAGCTTAACACCGCGATCAATTATATATTGTTGTCGATCCCTGACGTATTGGTGCCACTAGAAATTGAAGTGCTGGTCACAGCCGCCAGTGCCACGTATTGAGAATGCAGCTCGACAGAAACAAAGTCGGCCAAGATCTACACAGATTGTGTAACGCTGGCTCACGTTACGTTCGATGTCATCTCGACAGAGAAAGATGTTTTGAGCCATTGTCACTGCGTGAAGCTCCGGGTACTAGTCAGCTGTTCCAATGGAATCAAGAAAAGCAAGAGTTGCCGAAACATATGGCCGAATTGCGACCTGCGTGGAGCCTATTAGAGCGGCACGCGAGCTCCAGAATATCATTATGCAGATGCATGGGTACACGTCAACGAGACGTGTGACAAAGGACGCCGGAGGCATGCTTAGATGATTAATGATTGCGCCCTATGGCGACTGTGCCGGCAGTGATATGAGTATGGTGACTGCGATCTTTGCTGACTCTGTAAGGCCATTCCAATCAGAAACCGGATGTGCGATGGTAAGTACGGCGACAAGGAGGATTGGAGGATTGAAACTGCGACGCCACTGACTGCAAACAGGAACAAAGTGTTGCCAAGGAAACGGGAGTGGATGAGAGCGTTTCGGGTTTCCCATTCTTTGCCAAATCTCCATCGCCTGGTTACCTCTTTGCCTCAAAAGACCTTATCACATACCCTTTATCGCCTCTATTCCTTTAAAATTTACGCTCTCATTTTCTTTCATTGACCGGACAACTCTGGGTTATAAAAGTAGGCCGATCTCGGTCTCTTGACTTGGAAAAACATCCTCCAATATCCACCGAGAATCTTGCTCGAAACCACCGATTCACACATTTCTTGTCTGGCCACTTGATCAAAAAGGATTCTTCGCAGTATTTTGGAATATAACTTGCGATATGGCTACTATATATTCGGAACCTGCAGGTGAGTTGACTCGTTTGAAGTTGTGGTCCATGTAACAGCATTCGGCGATATTGGAGAGATCTACCTCTTTTGGTTGAAGGAGGGATTCATGTTGGTTTTGTTCGCCAGACGCGAGTTTCCATGAAGGAAGGGTTGATACTTGGTCATCATCTGGTGGTTGACATGGTTTATTGAACGTAGTGGGGAAATTCAAGTGGGAACCATCATGGAGCTTCGCATCGGTCGCATCACCGGCTAGGAGTTTATGATGTTAAGACTGGGAGATGTCCTGGTCGTACGACCATTCCCCAAAGGAGAGGATGCTACCTTGAGGACTTTTGTGGTTCGGTGCAAAGTGTGGGAGACAATTGTCTAGGATTCCAACTAATCCACCTCGCATTCCACGTCACTATAGTCTTTTGTTTGGCAGATTCTGGTTCTCCAGGATCCCAGACCTCGTGTTTATTCTTCCCTTTCATCGGATCTTCATCAGAGGAAACAGACATGAACCTTTCACTAACATCATTCTTCTGTAGCGTCGCGATTGTCGATATCCCTAGAAGGGGAAGCTTCAGCGTCGCCATTCCCTTCCCCATCTTCCTCGTTTCTCCCTCCGCCTACACCCGGAGCACATGAATTTGCCATGAAGCCGGCTCCTTCCGCTCGCAACGGACGCAAGTCAAGCATCGCAAACACCCTCATCCCCAAGCGAGATGAAGAACAACTTGTCGTCATCAACGGCGACTCAGTTTCGAAATCGCAGAGGTCCTCAGTCAACGGAGTGGAACCTCATGTCAACGGATCGTGTCTACCTCTAAGCGTGAAAGACGGTCCAGCTGCCGTGCCTTTGACCCCTACATTGCTGTCCTCGCCAATGACACCGACACCGTCGACCTTTCAACAACGCCAAACAGTTACTGGAAACCACTTGGAACCACCCTTTTCACCAGCAGTCTACTTCACCTCCTCTTCGTCATCCACGACACCTACCATCGCACATTCGGACCTCCCACCCGACCTTCCATCAGCCTCCGAATCTGATATCGATGCCACGACAGCCAACACGACCAAAGAGCTCAACCAAGACGGGCCAGTTCTCTCCAAAATTATCGTCCCAAGTTTCCAAGATTTCTCTTCCACGGCCGAAGGCGGCCCTTCCAGCCCAGCTTTCAGCAGCAATAGCCGACCTGTATCGACATCCATCGATCCGTCTCTCTACTCAAATCGCCCTGCGCCCCCTTCACCAGCCATGTCCCGCCGCGTGTCTGGCGCGCCATCTTCATGCTCTGCAAGATCCAGGTCATCAAAGCCTCCATCCGCTGCCGTCTCCCGCGCAAGCTCCCTGCGCAAGCCTACAGCATCGACGAGGGGCGGCTCACCCGTTATCAACCCCCATCCGAATCGGCACAGCTTAGGAAGTCAGCTGAGCCTGAGCTTTGCACCATTGCCGTCTCCCCAAACCCTCAGTTTCTCATTGAACACGCCTATGCAGGCGCAGTCGCAAGCCTCTGGTTCCGCCTCTTCGCCACTTTCCGCCATACCACACTCGGCGGTCACTGCATCGAAGCGCGCTTCTGCAATCGTCTACATCAAAGTACGCGACTTTGCATTCCCCAGTGAGGACGAACGACATGTTGGGCTTGGGGAGGATGTGCCGAAGCCCAACAAAGTTGCAAGAATGAATAGGAGGTTGGGCTCACGGCGAACGTTGAGTCAGAGCAGCTTCGAGAGCAGTGATGGAGAGGGCGGTATTGATGGCGAAGAAGAGGATGACGAGGGATGGGGCGGAGGCGGTTGGGATACGTTTAGGACGGGTTTAGGGCGGTTTAGCTGGAATGGAGGTGCAGGCGCAGCTGGCGGCGTAGGCGGAAAAGACAGTGTAGGAAACGGGAATGGAAATGCAAAGGACGGAGGTTTCCCAAGTCAAACAGAATTGGACCAAAACTTCCTGGATGACGAGTCCGATACTGAGCAGGAGCATGGGGACGAAGATCAGTTTTACGATGCCATCGACGCCGAGGAGGAGGAGGAAGAGACCCTCTACCCAGGGCTCTACCGCGCCGTGTACGCATTCGAGCCTGAAGGCACCGCGGAGATGGGGCTGGAGGAGGACCAGATCGTCAGAGTCATAGGGAGGGGTGGGGGTGTTGGCTGGGCGGTAGTCATCGACGAGCGTGCTGGCGAAGGGCAGGAAGGGGTGCTGCCACCGGGGGTGCCGAAACATGCCCTCGTTCCGGAGAGCTACCTGGAGCCTGTGAGGTTCGATTGGGAGGATGAGGAAGCTGCTGTGAATGCGTGATTGAGGCAGCCATGTGCTTATGTGCTTTGTTTGATGCCTTGATGTGGCGATGGAAGCCGATGCATGCGGGTTGTGCGCTTCTAGTCGCATTCCACTGATGTTTTTCCTTTCATTCTTATTTTATTTTATTTTGTCCCTTACCTACCATCCTTCCGTTTGGATAGTCTCATTTTGCGTCTGTCCAAGTTCTCTACTTCTTTCCTTTCTTTCTCTCCTCGTGGCTATCATCTTTGGTACTCTCGGCAGATATCGGAACTTGGTACCCTCACATACATCCACTCATCGAGATTCCACATCACACATTATATCATGTTTCTTCCATCGGTGTACATTCATTCCTCATGTTGTACCTGTACTCACAAATGTTTTGCATATCATGAGTTAGCTTTCATCAGTGTAATATCCTTCCTGGTGCCCTCGCTTTTTTCGTATTTCTCTGTCGCTTCTGAGTATTCAAGCATCGTCATTCTGGATATTCTTTGTCTATAAAAGCATGGTGTACATACATTCCGCGACATCTTATCGACTCGTTCCATCCTTTGTTCTTTCATATGTATTCTATAATGATATCACCAACGCACTGTCCGTTCCACCTTACCTTTTGAGCCCATGGGTTGAACCAGGTTGGGGTAATGGAACCAGATCCACTTGGTACTAAGCAGAGCTGACGTCCGCTCCCTCATCACCCGAGAAATACTCGGGTAGGATGTAAGCCAGCTTCTCGCGATCTGCAGGATTTTGCTTGACCGAACGTGGCATGATGCTGAATTTCATGGAGCCAACCTCCTCCAAGAACACAGAGGCTTCGTCTCCTGTCAAGGCGGCCTGGAGGTCATCCAGAATGGTGGCTGCAACGAGACGCGAAGTGTCCGCGTTGTCTTTGAGGGTTTTGAACACTTCGGCAGCAGTGACTGCTTCAGACTGGGGTCTCCATGAGTCATAGTCTGTCGCAGTTGCAATCAGAGCGTAACTAGAAAAAAATCATCCATCATTCAGTTTGCATCTCTGTTCGGATCCGACGTTGGGACGCACCTCAATTCTGCCTCCCTCGCCAGCTTCGACTCAGGCAGGACACTCATATTGATAAGATCACCACCCCATTGACGGTACATGATACTCTCGGCCCGAGTCGAGAATTGAGGACCTTCCATGCACACAATGCACTTATCTGTAAACAACTTCACCCCTTTACCCTCGGAATCTAATGCCCTCTTCACCCGCTCTTCCAGCCACCCAACCAACTTTTTGCTGAACGGATCTCCGAACATCGCGTGGGCCACGATGCTCGTGTCCTGGAAGAACGACGCAGGCCTAACGCCCTTTGTTCTATCGATGATTTGGGAGGGAAGGACGAAGGACCCTGGAGAGATTTCTTCACGCAGGGAACCCACAGCCGAGAAGGCGATGATGGCGCGCACGCCGATGGATTTGAGGGCAGCTATGTTGGCTCGACCATTGACGGAGGAGGGGTTGATGAAGTGACCTACGCCATGTCGGGCAAGAAAAGCGACCTGAGTTCCTGAGGGAAGGCTGGCAATAGTAATAGGGGAACTAGGGAACCCCCATGGCTAGAAATTGATACCTCCATGAGTATCTTGCGCATCGACATTTTGATTATCGCGAGGCGGGACGTACAGTCTCTGGATTCACGGTTTTACTGTTTCGAGGTCACTTGTTGTTGGTCTGTACCAGATTTTCATATACGCACATGAAAGTCAAATTATCGAGGTGGTAGAGGCCACTTCCACCAATGATTCCGATAAGAACTAGGCAATTCATCAGATCGTGGAATCCAAAAAATAAGGCATAAGGCTTCTCACCTTTCTCTTCAGACATTTTTCTAGGAAAGACGGTAGAACTATTCAGATGTCCACGTTCGAAAGACTTCAATCTGTAGGAGATTGTGGGGGAAGTTGATAAAAGTTACTAAAGTACTAATCGATGTTCTCTACAAATGGCTGTTCTATTTGATTCTTTCTTCGATCCCATCTGATCGGAATAGTCGATCAAAATTTCCTCGATGATCGATCGCAGCTCATGAAGACAACGTGGGCGCAGAAGGCGAGAAGCTGTCGAAGAGAGAACAGGTACTGCCTGGTACTGTAAAGCACCTCAATGCAAAAGCTATGTATGCCTTGTGTCACTGAAGGGAGACACAAGCCCAGAAGCGAACCAGCCAAAGGCCTGGGTACTATACGCGATTACCAGAAACTGCCATAGAGGACTGATGTTCGAGGAACAACAGTGGGCTCGACTACATTCCTCGTATTCGTAGCGAGAGGATTGTGGATAATAGTAAGGTTCTCCACTTGTGCACTGACGCTTCTGGTGGGAGTAGTTTCGAGGTTCTGAAAGTTGACGATAAATGTTGAATAAAGGTATCAAAGAATTAACCACAACGTAACATCTGATGATAGCGCACCTGCAAGTATTGGATTCAGCTCGCCTACCAGTACTGGAAGCAAGGGCAGTAGCCCTCTGACTGCTCGACCCACGAGCACGATGCCATTTTGTCAGCTGAGTTGAGGAGATGGTGGCTTGAGATGGTGGCTTGCAGCACCATGGATGACGCCATTCAGGGAGGAGTGCATCAGGAAGACGCCGGGAGATCTGCATTTCCAGCAAACGGCTCCAGAATGAGCTTTTGAAGTTGAATATATTGATGATCGTGGATCTTGTCTTACATACAAACTCTTCATTGAACTGTGAATTTTCTGGTACATATCGACTGTGATGATTAAGCGATTGTCGAGAACAGATGAGGTGCGTGATTTCGGCCTTGTATCATGCGCGAGAAGAAGTAGCTTGCGCCAAGTTGTTTTCTTTCTCGCTCTGCTGAATCATGGGATGCTCCAGGTGATATGGTTTGTTGCAGTATTTGCAAGCCTTCAAGTTAGCATTACAAGGCCGTATGTCGAAATGGAAATACCATTTCGTTGATCATTTGCTAATTGAAGGTGCCACCATTGATTTACAAAGTGACTGGCGCTCTTGAAGATGTGCATTTTGAGTGTTTAGTCCGCCAGATATGAACTGCTTTCTGTAGTTGCCGCTTGCCTAGGTGTTCGTTGATTTGAGAAGGAGAAAAGAGGTTACAAGCTCCAGTACATCGTGTTGGCGCCTAAATAAATCCTGGCTTCGCGAAAACGGGGACGGCCACAGGTGGCTTGACTTGGATTTAGAAAATGGCTGTACAGTATACGTGAGCGAATAAGGATCTTGGTAGTTTGTCTTGAATGTATCTTTCATTTGCTGATGTCAACGTATAAATTAGTGCACGTTCAAAGTATCTACAAATGTACATACGAAAACAAAGCCAAGTTGAATGACCATTACCTGTTGAACGGCGATCATTCTCTTCCCATGCACCCACCCTTCTCCTAATACAAAGAGACGCCATCCTGAGAGTCCGCCGAAAAAGGCCCTCGATAATCTATAAAGTCCAAATGCTTCCGATCTTTGTAACGTGGTTACCCACAAGGATGTCGACGCGAACTCCCTCCGAAAAGTCGTAGGCTCTCATATGTACTTGTTTGTCACGAGAATCATTGCTCAAGACAGCGTCGAGTTACCCGTGCGAGCATAAAGCCGTTTGCGAGCAGCAATAGAGTCGGCTAGAGATGGGTAATCATGAGAGCGGCCCACGTTGGTGCTGATTTGCATTTGAGTTTCCCAGCAGCGTTTCCAACTGTTCGGTGTAGAAAGGTAAGGACTATGAGCTAGAGGATACAAACGGAAGAAAGGAGATTATGTACATATGAGTGGCTCACCTGTTCCAGGACTTCGCTCCCAGTCCTCCCTGTACCGTCCCCGTTATCCATTTCCATAGGTCCAGTATGCATTTCGCCCACGCCTTGTGCGGAATCCTGACGTATCGTGTCAATTTTCCACAGTCAACCAGGCGCAAACTCTGGGTTGAGTCAATTCACCTGATCTTGCCTCGGTCCTGACAATAGTCCCGCCTTCCTTGGCAGTCCTCCGGCCCCATTAGAGGTTGACGGCACTTGAAACCCAGTCTCGCCCCTTGGAACAATGTCGATGAGGAAGTCGAACTGGTCAGATTTAGTTAACGCTTTCGCGATGTCTGCACGGGAGAGGGTACGCCGTTTATTTGAGTCGGCAACGATGAAGGCTCGGGCGGTTATTTCGGAGATGAAAACTAGGGTTATGATAGCGCCTTCAGATAGAGTGAGAATGGATGAAAAGACGCGTTCAAAACGCACGTTCGCAGGCTTTACAGAATAAGATCGGAGCTGTGATTGAATTGCTACACGGTTGGCGGACTTTCGTGCTCTGGATGACAATAAAGACGAACCATCAGCAGCTATCATCTTGGGTAGATGACTATCAGTGTTTCGGTTCTAATGACAATGTCTTAATCCTCACTTTCACGTCCGGATCGCTCTTCATGACTTTTTTTATTCTCGCCAGTGGTAGTGGTGGGTGTCGATAATCAGGCGTTTCTTCCTCGGCGGTAGATACATGTTTTTGCCAAAATGAGGGCAAGAATTCCTCAAGCATCTGGCCTGGTTGAACATAAGGTTGTGTGGTAGACATGGTTGATATAGAGAACCGAATCAAATCAATGAATAGCTGGAATTTGAAATTGGCCATCGTGGGAGGCATCATTTGAAGGTATGGTTAACCCTAACCTAACACAGTTCGGGCTACTCTATCTTACACTATTGTATACATTATGTATAATACAAATGCGAAGCGATGAAACTCCATGGCGAATTGGATGACTCAAGGCCTGGAAAGCGAAGGGCATCGAAAACAAGAAGCATGTCAAAAGTTAGTCTTAAATGCGGTAACGGAGAAGAGATGAAGGCTCCAAATGCGTATTAAACTGGATTAATCTACAGGAAGCGTCCTGCGGGTTCGAATCCTGCGAACCTGCATGAGCGAGTTGATATCATAGGTTGAACTGTGCAATGTGTCGCATAATGATCAAAGAGGCGAGGATTTCTGATGGTAGGATGAATATAATCACGAAGTTCATAACAAACATGTATCGAAATAACATACCAGCGGATAAGTGAGCAAACTGCTCATAGATAGTCAAGGTATTTCCGGACACATCATAAGCTCTGACGTTTGATGGCTTGAGGTCGTAGTGGGCTACTAGGAAGTTATCCATAGTCGTGCACTGCGCATCCGAGACAAGAGTCAATATAGAATATGCTCATGTTTCCGAATCGTAGTTATTACTCACAGACCACTCTTGACCGGGGACAGTTCTGTAACCCCATTTGTATTCCTTTCCATCAGAGCCCAAGAATTTCCGTGACAGAGATCTGGGCGGCAAAGCAGCAGTCAATGACTAACGCTCAGGGAACAGCAACATGACTCTGCACTCACGATCCAAAGAAGGCGGTCTTTTTGAGATACTGCGACATTGGCATACTGCCAGACGGTGGCTTAAAGAATGACACTGAGCCCAACGATTCGTCTGCGAGGAAGTCGAGTTGAATGATAGCATCGGTTCTTAGCGGCTGCGTACTCCGATACCGAGAGGCACGAATATTCATTTCGTATATCTTGGTGGTCATTCGTCCTGGAAGACGAGAAACATGAAAGAACAATCGATCGTACATATCATCGAAGTCGGAGTTGGTTATCTGGCCGGTGCGGTCTTCCAGAGTAAGGGGGAGTGGTCGGTGGTACATCACAGATGAGTTTCTCTTTCTTTTGGTGGGTGGGGGATGGGCAAAATGTGGGACAGGCCTGGTGCTTTATGTAGTTGACGGGAGAGGGCAGACCTAGTCGAGCTAAACCAAGGAAGCTATGTATTTGGGAAACAAACCCTCGGGCCAAATGCGGGCGCACCACACTTCAAATCTTTGAAAGCATCTTACTGGAAGAGAAGGACTTTTCTATCAAAGGCGTCTTGGAGTTTCACTGGGGAAGAAATCCCACAGAGTGGACTAGGTCAAAATAGGGTCGACATTACGTTACGTTACGGCCTGTTCTTGGATCAAAATCTTGTCTTTGTGCTGTCAAATTTGGAATGACTAAGAATAACGTGCAGGACGGCTTACTGAACTTTACCGTTGTGCGCTCGGAAGATCTATGTGACGCAATCCCAGACGACGGTAACAAGTTGGGATATTAACGAAATTTCACGATAAGGCCGCTTGGCAAGCTTCTACAGCGTGGCGATGGGAAGAAGTGGAAAAAGCAGCTGGCGAGAGAAGTGGCGAGGGAAGATCGTTCTTGTATCTCAAAACAGAAAGCGTCCTATAGAATTCGAAGGGTACAACACATCACCATGATTCAATACAGTTCGATCAGGATCAGGCACTCACGCAAGTTACCACGGTGAAAGGGTCAGGTGAAGAATCCCACGTACAGTCAGTCCCTTGCTCACTCGGAGTCGTTACTAGTCGTTATCGCTCAATTGCTGGTCAGAAGCGGATTGGATCATCAGGCCTTTTAGGGATAGAACCGCGCGCCGCAATTCTCGACTATATGTGTGGCTTCAGACGGCACCTCCCAGTGTTCTCCATTAAATATCGACAGCAAGTTCCGCCATGAATTGATAACCCATGACTGTAGCCGGGCGGGACACCGAGCACCTCTAGGCGCCTATAGGCCAAATACCACTTGACGCGGAATACGTTGGGCGTCAGGGGGTCACGACGCCTACGTCGGGCGATGATGACAGGATGCATGGCGCGGCGGAAGTCACGCACTAAATCGGGGGCCCAATTAACGCTTCCTTTGGGTTCAAAGATTTCGCATGCAATGGCGCGAGATGGTGACTTGCGCCCAATTATGGTCCGCGGTCTCGAAAGACCTAGTTAGGAATGGCCAGATTGAGGACCCTACCGGTAATCCTTGCTTCACAAGACGGAATCTGCAATTGCGCGAGCGGAAGTAATAGCTAATTCCACTGGGAAACGTTCGCGGGAACGCTTTGGTCCACCTAATAAACCTGTCGAAACACGATATATTTGTGACTAGGAACATGGAAGTCTAAATGACGTACGACACACACCTTGGGGTATACAAACACACTGCGCAAGACCTTGTGACCACAATATCTCCCGACGCCGTCGCGCTCCTGTTGGTTTACCCGTATGTCTGATACCACCTGATTCAATGAGAATAATGCGTATGGTATTCAAGGGGCGCTTAGAAAGCGACCTTCCTTTTTGGACGTCAGGAAGTTTGCAAGATGCGGAAAGATTCGATATGCAACTTTCAAGGCCTACGACGCTGCTTCGGCTTCAAGCCATATATGAGGCACCACAGGCGGGCTGGAAACCAGGTGGAGCCAGATCGCGTGTCGTAGGGATAAAGCTTGAACGGCACCGATATTCAGTTTACGACACCTTACGCCCGTCTGAAGGCGTAACATTGCATATTGAGCTCTCGAAAAAATACAACTCTGACTAAGATCAACATCATGCGCAAAATTAAGCCTGCTGGAGACTAACCTTATTGATACTAAACTCATCAGGCGCCGCTGACCTCAAAACCTCCTGCCTCAATCATCGCGGCCGACGTTTTTGCATCGATAAACAGCTCATTCATCTCGCTAATATCATCGATCTCAATCTGACTCCGCCCTGCCAAAGAGGCCAAGATCGACGCAGGCGTGAGAAGTTGAAGAGCGTACCTGTTATTATTCAAGTAAACCCAAGTAACCCTGTATGAGGAATCAAGAACGTACCGCAATGAGCTCTTTTCGCCTTCGCCTGCCAGTTTGTCTAGAACGTCTGAACTTAGTTTGAGACCTTCAACGTTCGCTCTCATTTGGACAACTTTGCCGATTTGTTCCCGGCTATAAGCGTCTGTCTTCACAATCATACACCTGGATAGAAGTCAGAATATCCAAAATACGAAGAAAACGGGCTTCGAAACATACCGATCGAGCAAATCTACTGGTATGCCATGCGGCGAAATTATATCGGTCGTCCCACGAACAAGAGAATTTCCACGATTGGTTGCGAGTATGACAGTTGGTGCCATGGGTGATTCCAGTAACGCATTTAGGTACGTGAAGCATTCAATATCGAGCATGTGAACCTTAGAGAACCATGAATAACGCAGAGTGGAGAAGACACATGGAACGTACTTCGTCAATGAACACCACTCCAGGGACAACTTCTGCGACACCTTGATCGACGTATCCCTTCACGACTTTGTTCACCTCGCGTCGTAGCTTATCAGTTACTTCTGTTCGTCCACTCTTCACCAAGCTTCCCATAACGCTCATAATGTCTTGGCCTCCTTGTGGTCTTGCGTTCGCCGCATCTAAGTCACCCAATGTTACATCCTGTACGAGCTCCTTGCGTTTGTGGACATCCCCTTTAGGTAGCGGAACGTAGGTTTCAGATTCAAGGTCGTATGATGCAGCATACGCGTCAGAACGACCAACACGCTGAGGTACATAAGAGCGGGCGAATGCCGAATGAGACCAGAAGGACGCACTTTGACCGCTCCTGTATTCGCTTCAATGTAGACAACATCTCCGACAACAACTTTCTCCTTCAAAATAGCCTCGTAGATAGTGGGGTCTAGACGCAGTTGTTTTGTCCCTTTGACTGTCTTCAGGCCTACAACTACGTGTGAGACGGTTTTTCCATAACCGCTCAGAGGATTCTCGGCTTCCGTTGGTGTCAGTTCTGTGACTTCGCCTTCGTAGACTTCCTTCGTCTCCTTTATCCGCAGACCTAGAAATTGTCAGCGATCATGGTCTGGAATATCAGAGCAAAATGCTGAAAGGTGCGCTGTTTCGCAGGCACGTCTTATCAGCACATGCAGCACAAGTACTTCCTGAATCTTCTAAGAAGTCAGATTCTCCGGGAAGCCAAAGTGCCGATGAAGACATATAGATCGGATGAGCTTTGTAAATTTAGCCCAGTGCAGAAGCAATCGATTTTGAGACCCGGGAGTACGACATCGAAGAAAAGAGGAGGAGACGGGGAGTTACGAACAAATAACTCACCAATTGCTCTCCGGAACGCCTCAGCCAAGACTTCCGTCTTCTTGACCTCTGTACTATACACCTCTGAACCGACCATGGGACAAAATGGTACCTTAGCACCAAGTTCATGCGACACAGCCAACGCGAGAGCGGTTTTCCCAGTTCCCGGTGCCCCAACAAGCAGGAGGGCCCTGCCCGAGAATTTTCGCGACTTGATGAGATCTACGACGACCCCACACGCCTCACACCTCATGTCAGTGGATTTCCTTGTTCCAGGGAGAAAGTGAGCACACCTCGCGTGCATTTGTTTGCCCGACAAATCCTGCACCATCTACAGCTGCAAAACCTTCCGAGGTCAACCCAAGGCCCTTGATGTGGGAATGGGGAGCTATCCGCGATGAACGAGCTGTAGAAGATGTCGTTGGTGGAAGAGGTGCGTTATGAGCTGGCGTTGATGTAGAAGAGGTGCTGGCCTTCATCGCCATTAGAGTAGAAAGGCGAACTTGACTTTTTTTTGTTCATCATTTCCCTTTGCATCAGTCGAACATGCTTCCCACGGTCAGTAAATATTTATAGCCTTACGGCGTCTGTCCGTTCAACAAAACAAGAGCACAAAATTCAACAATTGTTTTGGTTGGTTTACTAGCCCTTTTCAGGAGGAGATAAATCTCAAACTTTGTGTGTTGTTTTATCTTTACTTTCGAGCATAGACTCCTTCGGCAATATCCAAGCAATATCAGTCTAAATTATTCCGTCTGAAGTTGTGATAAATTCTACCTTGAGCATTGTGCTTGAGTACATGTGGCAAAAAGGTATGGGTGATGCAAAGTTACCATGAATATGGTATGAGATTGAAGCCAATTTTGATCTTGCGCCACAAATCATTCAATAATGCCTTTTCCATGTACTCTTCTTGATCTACCTCGCACACTTCTTTGACATGCTCTTCCAGAAGGACCAAGTGGCCCAAGGGGTGTGCACCGGCAATTGCCGGCATATCAGGTGGGGAGGGGGGGTGGCCCCTGGATTGCTTATCCAAACTTTTTTTAACAACGATTTTTATGGCTCAGAAAACCGTATTACATTATTGTACACCTTCCATAACTCTAATACAATGGTTTCACAACGATTACAACCCTTGTGGCCATGTACAGACACCTGGGGACTGCAACCGGTTGGCAACCGGCCCCTCGGACTGGGTTCAAACACCATTGGATGATCCAGATCACTTGGCATCAGCAGGCATCAGTTCGGCTTCACGCCGTGTATCCTGAAATAGCATTTGTTAGTGATCTTCTATGATATACTAGCGCTTGATGGGCGCTTACCAGCCTTCCTAGAGGTTGAATTTATCGAAAATACATCTGAAATTACTTGTAAGATAGTTATAATTCAATTGAGTACAAGGCAGACTCCTACTTCAAGTCTGCAACCCAAATCAGTAGATAAGTTTGCATCCGCCGGCACATTGATTTGCAACCATTTTCGAGATGTGCTCAACTATCCCGTTCATTCTCCCATTTTTATTCCACCCAAACAACTGCGCCCAGAATCCGTTTGTTCAATGGCGAAAAAACCAAAGAAAACAAATGTATGTCGCCCTGTAGACGTCTTAATCAAAGATTTTGTGTATTGATGTCATTGGTTTAAATTTAGCAACACAATTTTACTGTCGACTCAACCCAGTACTGCGATCCCTGCAAACGCACCGTTCATATTGGCCTTGGTGGAGAAAAGAATTGGGTAGCTCACACCGCTAGCGCTGCGCATCAGAAAGCAGTCCTTGAGGCAGCCGCGTTACCTAAGAAGACGCTTCTGTCTTTCTTCACCAAAGCAAGCCCTTCTATTTCCGCGGTATCCACGAGTTTGTCCCAGGCTGTCACCGCTCCAGCGCCGCTGCTCTCCTTGTCCACAACCGCCACCTCTCTCACCGCCATCGAATCTGCCCATTCCCCACTTGCTCTCAATCCGGTGCTGGTAAGTCCATTCACATTCCTTGCGTGTTGGTGTGGTGTTTCTACTTACTACTTGTAATTTCCTTAGGCCACTACGACTTCAGCTATTGCAGCTCATGACTTGGATGATCCACTCCTCCAGGATCTGTCTCGAGCGATTGGCTCATTGCCAGCAACCGTGCCTCTGGGAACTCCATCAGATCCTCTCGCCATCTTTGCGCATCCACCAACCGCTTTTCTTGAAGATGGGCAAGACGCTTGGGAAGACATCGTCAACCCCGCTCTTGATCGAGTCCTCGGATTTGGCGCAACAGCCGAATCCATCCGCGCTATTGTTTGTCGTGGGGATTATGGCATGGATGGGGTGTACAGGTACCCTCAACATCCACGCCAATCTCTTTGAAGGGAAAATCAGGCGCTTAATTGATGCTATGGCTGCATTGTGAGTTATTTCATTGTCGAATTTTCATATACTTACATTTTACATCTGAAGAGCGGCGTCTCAAGACCCAGAAGTACCGCATGAAGTACTTCAACCCGCTGGTTGCCCTGAACCAATTGTCGTTGACTCAAGATCACACAAATCAATCATGGTTGACTCGAGGACCCCGTCTCCATCTCCTCAAGATCCTCCTGCGCCTGTTTCAGATTGCGGCCCTCGTTTGCCAGAAAAATGCCCCGGTTATCATCTTGTTCTCCCAGACAACACTTCTCCGTTCGCATCGTATCCGTTTCTGCTGCACACAAGACGTAGTCTTCCTTGGAACGTCATGGTCAATTCCGAGCGCTTAAATCTCTACTCAACTCGCTGTACAGGAACTGGACGTGTTTCGTCGAAAGGCAAGGAAACCAAGCCATTACCATGTCATTACTGCGCACGCCTCCATGATAACGAGATGATCATGGGAATCCAACATCGAATACTCGACGGCACACACGAAAATGCGTCATGGGTGTATTTAACTCCCACCGAAATGTTCGCTTCACTTCAACGGAAGACCACCATCATCAATGGGCTCAGGCTTCGTGCGCTGAACCACGCAGCATCGATTAGTATCCGAAATCGCCAAATTCAGACATGGAAGCGTCTTGTCATGGCCATTGGCAAATCCGACATCCCTCGCCTTCGAGCGCTTATGGCTGCTCAGGCACGGTCGGGTGCCTCTGTGTATACTATTCTCGAGAAGGTGGACCTAGCTGCTCGGCGCCAGTACAGCTCAAAGGGTTACGATCAGGCGGATTTTGAGCGTGCCTTCCTCATCTACAAACTTGGAGGCCGTTCTGCTGCTAACATCGCCCACCGTTCGCTTGGAGTACCTTCAATTCACGCCACAAAACGCAATATCGCAACAGCGCCTCTTCAACCATCAGCCGGCTTTCCTACCCACCAGGAGCTTTCGTCAAATTTCCAGCAATGTTACCCTTCTGAAGGTGTTCATCCCGACCAACCTAAATTTGGGATGAGTATTCAGTACGACAAATTAAAAGTTCAGGAACATTTACGATGGGACCCTCGTAGCAACAATATCCTTGGAGTTTGTTGCGAGCATAGCAAGACCTTTGCTCTTGAATTTCGCTCTATCATTCAGGCTGATGCCATTGCTCAGGCACTGCGTCAGAAGCGCATACATCTGGCATCAGAGGTACCATTTGACAAGTTTTATTTTCATTTTATTGGCACTCAAAGTCTACGGTAGGTTACCGTAATTGGATCTAGTATTCTTTGCGACGATCCTCGAAAATATGTCACCAAACCATACGGAATGTCTGGCAGCTGTAAGCGAGAAAGTGTGCAGGACCAGGAGAAAATGATTCTCGGCTCAATTGCACCAGTGAAAGAGCAAGAGAGTCGGCTAAATACTGTTCTCTACTGTCTTTGCTCGGATGGTGATGCCCGTCGTCGACGAGCCCTTATTAACATTACAATGAAATGTGAAGTGATTTATTTATCTGACTCTGTGTACCAACTAATGTGTTTATAGACGACCTCGCTCCTCAGGATCCCATTTACGCCCTGCTATCCCAACTCCCACTATTCAATATCAAGTGTGGAGAAGACGGACTCACTGCCGACTTTGATTGGAAGCATGTATTCAAACGCTTCAGAAACACGGCCATCCGGCAGAAAGGATTCAACCTCAATGGACGTACCTTCTCAACGCCAATCCTTCGCGAACATTTAAAATCCCTCGGGATGTCAGACCTGACCATCTCGTCTCTCCTATCACCTAACGACAAGCAGGACGTCACTCTCATGCTCAAGCTTCTATCGTCAATTGCGCAACTATCATCGGACCCAGATAACCCGGACCCATTGTCGCGCTCGACTCGTGAGATGCTCCGTTTACTTGGCTGTCTCTACGGCCACCTTCTAAATGCATACCTAGACATTTCTCTGTCACTACACCAACAACTTGCCAAACTCAGTGCAGCTAGTCACCTCATCCTCGCGCTCTATAATCAGGACAAAGGTGACTTTATCCCAGTCCAGACCTATTTCGACGTGCAATGTATGATCAAGAACGTATACTTCTGCGTTGCGAAAGCTCAGCGCGATAATCCAACTGGGCGCTTCTTCATCATTTTGTTGGGAACCAATGGTCTAGAGAAGGTTTTTGGAAAGGTTCGAACTATGGTGGGAAACGATACAAACACAGATGTCTTCCAGCTTGCCAATCGGATTGACAGGGCAGTCAAATGTGTTAACATTCTGGAACTTCATCCAGAGTGGGGAGGCGATGCCCGGCGCCTAGCCGTGAAGCCTATCAAAGACAAGGACATCGAAATCACCAGCAAATACGACCACCTCAACCCTTCGGCATTCACTGGTGACCTCCGCGTAAGCTCAGTCGTTCTGCTGGGTTCCTGGAATGAAGGTGGTCGCATGGCGGAAGACGAACTGGAACGGTTCAGAATAAATCCACCTTTTGCAAAGATGGAGGATGAAGGAGGCTACGATATTCTGTGCCCTTTGGGCGAGAATAAAATCGTTCTTGTCGGCGGGCTGGATTCCGGTGAACGCGATGAGACTGAGGAGGAGAGAGATGACCTCGTTGTGGCTTCGGAGACCACAAACCGACCACCAACTGATGCTTTTGATGACGATGAACCAGACATGGATGATCTCGCTACAACTGCTGATGTTGCAGAAGCGCCAAAGTCCAAAGCTCCTGACGCCTACATCTCCATTGATTCCAATGCCTCATCTTCGAAACCGGTCCATAAATCGTCAATCCTCCGTATATATTCGAGTCCGCTTACGGTGAACGAGTCCAGGGATTGCCTCAAGCGCGTGTGTGGCTATTCGCGGTACAACGAAGTCAAGAACAACATTGTCGATGCTGTTGCCATTGAAAATGAGTCTGGAAGTACTCTGGACGTTCAGGACCCTGCATTTACGCTTGTACATTGTGATCGAAACATTTTCCTTGCCGTAATCCAAGTACTAGGAATTCGCAAGGACGGAAAGGATGTGGCCTCGATCGCTACTTGTCTGTTATCAGAACCGAATATTCGAATTCATGGACAGATTATGAAGCTAAGTCCTATTCACTTTCAAGACGCCAACCATCAACCCGAGAGCGCAGATTGGGAATGGAATGGCAACTTCGAAGCTCTTGGTGTTCTACGCGATTTGAATGGTCGATTCATCGAGCTAGTTGATCCCCAACTCCAACGAGCTTCGCGTGGTCGCAATGTCAATGAAGAGACCTACGTTTTCAAGACGTCCGAGCTCCGTGCGATAGCTGCAATGATGTATGAGAAGCTCGCAAAGGAAAGCTTGCCCAAGATGTCTATAACGGATTCTTTCCCTTATTGTACTGTGAATGGTAGGCAATTTATTTACTCTCATTACATTTGAACTGATTTTCTGCGCAATTAAATCTATAGGAGATGCGTGCTTCGTCTGCGAGAGGGACAGAGCTGAAGGCGACCTCCATCGCGTGGAAGGTTCCCAAGCATGCTCCCGTTGTCCCAATATCAGATTCGGCCCTATGTCTGGTCAGGATTTGCTCAAACATATGGGCACGCACATTTTGAACGATCCAGGGCTGCGAGGCGCCGACAGTCCATGTGGCTTGTGCTTAAACACAGGTTCGCTCTGCGAGATTTATGTCTTCCAGCGCGGCGAAGCAGTTAGCGTCGATCAGACTAAATCTCACTGCCCAAATCTCCGCCCATTCCAAGTGAAGAAGGCCAAGGAATTCTCCGTCAGGCAACCGTGTACAAATCATCCTATAACCTGTCCGCTCTGTCCTAATGGCGCGCGCGCCATCTGGAAATACAATCTTCGGCTTCACATACTCTCTCAGCATCCATCACACGATCTTAATCTGTACAAGCCCTTCTTCCGCCTTCATGACAACGAGGAGATTCTCATGAAAATGGAATGGGATAAGCTCAAACGTCTCCAAACACGACCCTCGAAGGAAACAGGTTCCCGAAGACTGAATATATCTGACAGCCACAGTTCGCGTTTAGCGTTACGGTATACATTCCTTTCTCCCAAGACTACTACATATCTGACTATAAAATGTCCAGTGATCAAGAAAGTATGGGCCCTGATCCCACCGTTGACAATGACGCAAACTTGCATCCAGCGTCCGACACCGAGGGCCTTGGGAATGCTGTTGCGGATCAGCATGATGACATGTATCAAGACTTCGTGGCTGAAGAGCCTGTCGACTGGGACCCGCCTTTGCGGGTGGTATCGCCAGCCCCACAGCAAGACCACGACCTCGATGTGTCCGAGCATAGCCCTGATTACTTCGTGGCTGAAGAGCCTGTTGACTGGGATCCGCCTTTGCGGGTGGTATCGCCGGCCCCACAGCAAGACCACGACCTCGATGTGTCCAAGCATAGCCCTGATTACTTCGTGGCTGAAGAGCCTGTCGACTGGGATCCGCCTTTGCGGGTGGTATTGCCGGCCCCACAGCAAGACCGAGACCTCGACGTGGCTGAGCATAGCGCTGATTGGAATCCTCCCTCACGGGTGGGATTGCCGGCCCCCATGTCAAATCCTGATGCGACCGTGGATGTACCTGTGGGTGTAGAAGATCTTGAGAACAATGATGAATGTCACAACGGACCTCAAGGTAGGTGGCTGTCTATGAAATGTAGTCGCAAAATACTAATATTGGTTTGATATTAGCAAGTTTGCGCCGTCGGCAGAAGCGAAAAAATACGGATGACGGAATGCCGGACAGTGAGATCATATGTCAGGATGACGGCTGTGGACGGCGAGTGATTGAAGATGAGCTACTTCACTGCAAGGGTCCCGGCTGTGATGGTATAGTACGGTTTTACATGTTTTCTACCTCTTACTCGCTTACTAACTATTGTTATAGTTTCATCTTACATGCCGGGGGCTCACTAAAAAGCCAACTAAGGACTGGTACTGTGATGATGACTGTAAACTCAATGGTACGGGCACAGGTACTCGCAAACGGCGGCGAAAGAAGAATTAGCGCCCGGAAATTGGGCATATCTTATGTAGTAACTATTTTTAGTACATTAGTAATCATTGTTGCCATCAAACACGTGAATTATTTCCTTTTTTGGACTACTGGGGGGGGGGTGGGTCCATTTTGTCTTATCCAAACTTTTCGACATCATATACCTGACTTTTTTTTCGCACACCCCTTGAAGTGGCCTCAATGACAACATTCGAGGGTGACTTTCTCAATGGAATGGCCAATATTTGCTCTATGCTCCGCCAGCAAAACGAGAGGAAGAGCACTGAAAGGATCTTGTACCTCACCCCTACAATAATAGCGGAATATGTTCAAGGTACGGAGTCCAGGAGTGACAATATCCAGTGTATGGCCATCAATTTGGTATTGGTGAATAAACCAAGGTGCACTGACTAAGCGGTGGAGGAGGACCCCCGGTAATTGGGCCAAAGGATAGATCCCAGTCCGGACAACTTTTGACAATTTGCGGCCGATAGGCCACACGCAAAATGGACAAAAATTGGGCAAAAGTCGTCTAAAATGGTAAATTGCCGGACCCCCAGTACGGACAAAGATGTCATAGTGTAGGAAAGCCCATATTCTTCAACGGACAGATTGTTGAGTGGTAACTTGGTATTATAGGTTTTGACGGACGCAAAGTTAGGCAAAGTTGGGCCTTTGAATCTTGTTGTGTGATTTTTTTTTTGGGTTTACTGGCCTGCTCTGGCCCACACATAATTTGGAACATTTATTCCGCTAGCTTCTGGTGATATTGTTTAGCGCCACAAGTTTACCAACCCCCTGGAATGTTTTTGCCATTTTCACCTCCTTACTTCTCTTCTCCAGTGTTCAATGTCAGTTCACATCATTGATGTCGATGATGAGCGCCTATTTCGCGAATCTGAATGGATTGCTACTGGCAAGATCTATCCTACCGACCCACCACAATACATTCAAGAGGCAAAAATTCAAGTCTTAATGATACCTTCTGAATTTGCAAAACATTTCCCCAACTCCACACTTCCTGTTACTCAGTTTCTTCAATTGCCACTTCCAAGAGTTTCTGCCAAATTTCTTACTATCAAGCCTGGAATATTGTTCAGTCATGATCAGCCTACAACAGATCCTACATGCCTCCTCACACATCTCCTTCCAAATCATGATTTCCTACAAAAGCTTGAGATGGAGTTTGGTCAAGCTTGGTTCAATGGATCAAAGTCTATTCGTGACCCACGGTTCAATGATGGCAAAGACCGACTGCCGTTGTGGACAATCAAAGCTTGGCGGGAGTTGCTGAATATTTCGCAGAAGAAACGCCAGTGGGAGAGGAGTTACAGGTGGCTACAAGAGGAAAGCAGGCAGAATATACTCGACACTACCACCCAAAACGTCATCGCAAGTGCCTTCACAACTTTATCTTCTATTGGTTGGGATTGTTGTCTTCCATTTCAGCAAGGGACAGTATCAACCACAGTATTTCCACCTCTGCTGAGCACGGACTGGTTGAATGACGACCTTATCAATATGATGATGGAAAAGCTTTCAACAGAACTTCAAGTGTACCCATTATTGAAGGATAGAATTATCATTGCACCACTCGAGTTTGCAGGCGAGATCATTGCTAATGGTCCAAGTGGAATCTATGTCAAGAAAAAAGGGGCCGGGCTGCTGTTTCAATATGAAAAACACATGAAGGAAAAAGAAGATTGAGAATTTTTTCTTTCTGGTACATGTCAACCATAACCACTGGATTACTGGTTACATTGACTTCGTACAGGGAAAGATTGCATATGGTACGTGCTTGGCTGCTTTCACCATTCCATTTGAGAAACTAAACAATCCATTATATAGGTGATTCTCTTCCTGGAATGCAGCACGCATCAGTAAATATCATGAAGTATCTTTGACAATGGCTACTCACCCAATTTGACTTGGATCCTGAGATTGGCGGCAATACACTGCCTCATGGCGTGCAAAAGGATACCTTCAACTGCGGTCCGGCAGCTGTGAACACGATAGAACACAATGTTTTTGGGAGGAACCTATGGTCGCCAATGGTTGCTGTGCAAGAACGAATCAACTGGTTCATACAATTAGTAGAAGGCATACCTTTCGACATTCGGCTTGACAAAGAGGAGATGGTTTCCGTGTGTATTGCTGCCTGCTATAACTCAGACGTGGCAGCTCACCAATTACTCCCATAGGACACATATTCCGGATTATGTCTAGAAGAAAGCTTTGAAATCAGCATTGCAATTGCCACAGGCAATCATAATTTTCCTGACCTGGCAGCATTCCTCACCAGTAGCAACACCCATGATATACAAATAACTGGTGCCCAAGCCCGGGATCGACTATTGCTTTCAGATCTCCTCAATCCAGTAAATGTGTCCAATTTGAATCTAGGTAGCGCGGCTACCAACAAGTCTGTTCCAGCCTCAGAGACCAATGCTGTATCATCCGTACACTGGGACGAGGGATCAGACTCTGAAGACTTTGAATCTTTCACTGTGGCAAGCAGTGATGATGCAGGCAGTGACTCACTTGATGTGCTTACTGTGCAACCACAGAAATGTCCACGTCACACCATCTTCAGTGATGATTCAGAGGCTGATCATAGTGACTTACCAAAAAAGAAGAGGCCACGGGCAGGCGATGGGAAAAGCAAGTCAGCCAGGGCCTCTCTTGCCAGACGTGAAGGCTACAGAGATGGAACATTAGTCATTTTGGACAAAGAGCTGAAGAGGTGGAATGAAACAATTACCAGTATGGATCCCTATGCTTCATTTGATCCTGGAAATGTCTGCCGTGTTCGTCATTCAGGCTGCGGAGATTTCATCAAGGTCAAGGAACCTCTTGATCTCACGCGATGGCGCACTCATTTGAAGGAATGCAATGAAAAGCAACACACCAGGCAATGCACCGGAAAGCCAACCAAGAAGGCTGCAAAGACAATGACATTGTTATCGATGGGCTTTTTCGATAACACTCACACAATCAAGATGTCACACGCAGTGAAAGCTGACACAAAACCCTGTCCAGGGCTTTCAGAGGCTGATGATGAAAAGATAGCTCTCTATCTTTGCTGAACAGCCGCAACTGGTGGTGGAGGGCGAAGTGTTCATGTCCTTGTGCAGAAAATGTTCAAAATGATGTTTAGCAAGTTGAGTGGGAAGAAGAAAGAGGAAGTGTTTGATGCGCAACGACATGGTCACAAGTGGCACAATGAACACTGCCTACTCAAGATCTTTTCCACGACCTGTCAAAAAACTGTCCCCGATCAAACACCAAATCGCCCTCTTCCTTGCTCATCATGCACCAGTGTCCTTCAGTCCAAGGCCTTCAAGACGTTATTGAGGAAACCAGCGCCTTCAGCCAAAAATTTGATTTTTACAAACAAGATTTACCGGAATCAAATTTTGGGTGAGATATATAGACGGGTCGTTGGTCTCAAGAATATTATCAAAGATCTAGTTAGTTGTTTTTCCTCTTCCGATTCTCTGAACCTCATCTGACTGTCTTTTATTTTGCAGAACTCGAAAAATAAACCCTGTGTCCGCTATGCCAATGGTGTTCTTGCCGGAAGGTACAATGACCAGGTGTTTAGTGGCCTCCTTGAAGCCATGGTTCAGAAGCGCAATCGCAAAGAGCGTGGAGTTGGAATGCAGAATTTTCGATATGCTCCGGCATGGGATGAATTTGCACACATCCTCAACATACATAGTCCCCGTGCCTACCGGGCTCTACGCAAGCATTTTCCTGCTCCAGCAGAGAGAACACTTCGAAAATGCAAAGCTCAACAACCTCGATTTCCACAGCAGATTTGTGATTGCACCTTCCGGCTTGTTCAGGATCACCTCGCTGAAATTGACTACAAGGGGCTCTGTTCATTGAGCTGTGATGACACCAAATTGTTTGCAATGTATCGTCTATATTGGGATGGAGAGCAACATGCCCATATGCTGGTTGGAGGCACAGATGGTCCTATCAAGGTTTTAGATCCTGATGATATGAAAGAAATACTCCATAGTGTCAAGGACAAGAAGGCTGTGAAGGTATGAGGTTATCTGTTGTATTCTGCGAGTACTCTCAGAGTGTTACCTATTACGTTTTACAGGTGCGACTATGGTGCTTAATGATTGCGGTTCCAAAGGTTACACCTATCATTGTAGCTGCCTTGCTGATTCCTAGCGACCTGGATGCAGAGGCGCTTACACCACTCTCCCAGAAGATTCTGGAGGGACTTATCACCTGTGGTATACAAGTGGTGTCCTATGCATGTGATAAAACAGAAGTTGAGCGAGCGGTTCAACGCTTTCTTACTGATAGGGCTGAATCGCGCCTTGAGTTCATAATCAACAATCCGCGCCCAGGTAGCAAAAACACCACTATCATTGTTCCTGTTATCAAGGGCCAACCCGTATGCATGGTACAAGATTCAAAGCACGCCCTCAAGACATTACGCAACAACCTCTTTGCTGGCACCCGTCTTCTAGTCCTCGGCAATTATGTTGCAATGTACTCGCACATTTGTAACCTTGCATTGGAAGATGGATCTCCCCTTTTTGTTTGAGATGTCGACAAATTGGATTGACAGGACAACAATGCCGCCACCCTTCTCTTTTCTGCAGAAACACTTTGATACTTATCCACCAACCATCCGGAATACATTGGTGAAATTGCGTACCTGTTTTCTTTTGGGGAACTCATTGACGCCTACCAGAATCAATCGATCCCCCATGCAGAGAGGGTCAAACTTGTCCTTTGTGCTTGGTATTTCCTTGATGCTTGGACAGCATCTCTGGATGTGTCAGGATACACCAAAGCACAGCATCACCTTTCTCGAGAGGCTCTCGATACCATGCGCATAGTTGTGGAAGGTTATTTTGGCCTGCTTTTCATTCATCGCGATTATACGGACGAAATCTCCCCCTTTTTACCCTGGCTCCATTCAAGTGAAGCTTGTGAGCATACTTTTGGAGAATCTCGGCAGATTGTTAAAGACTTTACGATGCTCGACTTCATATACATGATTCCAAAATTGTGCATCAAGATGAGGCAGGCAATTTTGCGTGCTCAAATGTCTGATCCAAAGGTTTGCGCCTTTGGTTATAATCACACCTACTTCAACAATGCGGGACTGGATGAACTTGCACTCGCAACATTTCCTTCTGACTCTGACATTGATCTGGCTGCTCAGGCTGCTGCGGATGAGGCCGACAGTCTGCTCCGCCTCTTGGATCTGCGCCCACAGCAAATCCAAAGCTTGAAGCAGCTCATCCCTGCTCTGCCCACTATCGACTCCTGGTTTCGAGACGAGACCTATGACGACGAGGGCGACAAGGACAACAAGAGCTCATCTGATGCGCAAGAGCTTCAACGCCTTTTCGATAAAGGCGAAGACATGAGCCTCTTACAAACGGAAGCCGAAGAGCGCAAACTCATGAATTTGAGTGCGCTGCTTTTGCTTTGACAGCTGATGAAATGACAAAGGTGTAAGTCATTCATTCTTATCCTTATCTCCTCCTTGATTTACTAAATGCTTGTCAGGCAAAGTTTGTATGACCCAGCCTTTGATTTAGAGGGCGAAGAAATAACCACTGAAGAATACATGGACGTACAAGCTGCAACTGCCCGTATCCACGATATTGTGACCAATGACCAACCCAGCAAGCCTCTAGGCTCAAATGCCGTTGTCTTTGAGGAACTTGACTTGGATGCTCTCATTGAGATGCGTCGCCGGCACGAGACACGCCAAGCAGCTATGGGGGTGAAAACAAGGAACCCATCAACCACTCTTTCCAAGGCAACAAAACAGGCAAAACTAATTCAGCGGCTCCATCTTGTATTAAAGGAGACGCAAGAAGATACCACGATTGGTACAGGCTTGGAACGGAAGGCGAGCTGGAGGGCACCTGCTAAAGGTGGTCGAGCTTCTACGGATATAGGTGTTTCGGGAAATTCTGCAAATGCGATTGTGGTTGCCACTGCGCAGGCTACAAAGGTAAGTGTACACAAATGGTTATTCATGAAAAGTGACTCACCTAAGTCGATAGGATGCTCAAAAACGACGCAATTTTTTTACCGATTCCAAGGTTCCAGCTTTGGAATATATCTCGACGGCTCGCGTGACAATGAGCAGGCCACTGGTGGATGGTGATTTTCTTTTTGTCGTCGTTGATGGCATTGTCTGTGTTGGTCAAGGTGCGTTGGGTTGTACGATGCATGTTTAGAGGCTGGCTAATGTATTGTCGTAGTTCTAACAATGTATGCAAAGACAGGGGGTGCAAACTCCAAAAATGAGTGGGTATCCTCCACGACAAACGTCTGTGCCGTTTCAAAAGTTGCTGTTCAAATATTCGAGTATAGCCATGGCTGTCACTTCACCTCCAAACCAACGAAAACGGCCATACTCAGTGTTCACTAATTTTCCCATCTCCCTTCATCCAATATCTTGACACTACTCTCTTCCAAGCCTCAAAGTATGAACAAGGCTGGCTTTGACCTTTTGGATAATGACATCGAGCTTTTCCGTCGTCTTGATTCTAAAGATGGTCGAGTGGCAATCAAGGAGGCGATGAAAACTTTTAGGAAGCGTAAGATTACTTAACGCCATATAATCATGTAATTCTCCACTCAATATGCTTTCTCGCGGCTGCTTCTTACTCGTTTGCCATTCTCCTTGTTGTACTCTATGTTTTTTATGCATATCTAACGTATAAAGGCCTCAGAGAGGCCGAATCCGCGTATCCGGACAAATTTTAGGCCTCTGGGAGGCCGGACCCCCAATACCGGACAAATTTTGGAAATTTTGGGAAAGGCCGGACGCCATCCGGACAGATTTTTTACAAATGGGTACGGACAAGAAAATGAAAATTTGGCAATTTTGGGATCTATCCTTTGGCCCAACTACCGGGGGTCCTGGTGGAGGTGGCCGCGGGCGCATCCGGTGACAGTGATGACATGTAGTGATGGCAGAGCGCGCAAAATGTGCTCAAGTTGTGAAGTGGATGGCATCAAGGGTTCTGGTGGCCACATCACCAGTAACTTGATGTTTGGTAATAGGGAGCTTGTGAACAATGTTTTGTAGTTGGGAAACCAGAGTGGGCCATGAATATAAAGAGTTGCTCCCTTCATTCCAGCCATCTGCCAATTGTCCAACTTCCCCATGATGACCACCATTTTGAGGTTTGAATATGGACCATCAGTTTCAGCGCGCAAGAGTGAGGCTAGATTTCCGAGCCAGGACCCCCAGATGCATCTTGTGCTCTGCTTCGGGATGATAAGGTGCAATAAGAAGAAAGAAACGGTTTCTCCGAGGTCCAAGCCCCAAGTTTGGGTCATTGAAGGGCAGGAAGAGCAATGGCGTCCAGGAGAGCTTCCTGCGGTGTTGCATCTGTACTGTCTTCAGGACCTGCTTGGATGACTGTAAGTGATTCTAGCTCAGGAGAAAGCCTAAGAACCTCAAGAATCTCTTTTATAGGACGCCTTCCATCCGTAGGTTGGTCGTACAGAGATAGGTGCGTGAGGCCGCTAAAGTGATTCTACGGCCACAAGGAGACATTTGTAAGGGAGAGCTTCTTCAATCTAGGGGTGCAATCTGAGAAAAGGGGGTGAAGCTGGTGGTTGGACACAAAGTCATTCCAGCCCGTTGCGGTGGACAAAATCTCGAGATTGGGGGCTGGGGAAAGAAGGTAATCCCATATCAACCCTTTGCAAGGACAGTGGGTATTTATATGAAGTTCTTGCAAGTGGTCAGACTGAGCCCCTATTAAACAAAGGCCGTCTTTTGCACAATTGGATATCAAAGGGTGGAAGTCGTGCGGAGCAGTGTAGTAAATTTTGAGAGGGCTTTGGGTGGAGAACATCAAGTGCGTGAGGGCCAGATCGTTGGAAAGCTTGCAAAAAATGAATCTGGTTCCACAGGCATGGGAATGAATGTGCGGTATCATGCCAGTAGCAACAGACATAGGTCACACTTATCCAATCTGTGAGAGAGTCTGATGAGGGGAAGGGGCGGCCAGAGATATGGGGCTGATGTTGACGGAATACATGAGTGAGAATTTCTGGTGGCATGTGATTCATAGAAGTGGCTGCATTTTTCATAAAGCAAATTTGGGAGAGTAAAGATACATCTTATTCTCAAGACCATCAAGCTGCAATAAGCAATCTCAGTAAAGCACATTGATACAAAAAGACCCAATCACACCTCAAACATACTCGGGCTTTTCAAAAGTAACCGGACACGTGATTGATGCGGTCTGCTTTGTGCGCGTTGCTCGTCATGAATTCCACATATCTCAACAGCAACATTATCGTAGCTAATACATATTTGCAGAGAGGAAGATATAAACAAAACAAAATATATTCTGGCTTTAGAAATGAGTATGTCCCCCCTTGGCAGCCAAAACAGCTTGAACACGTTCTGGCATGGACTTTATGTGCTTGTCGATATCCGAGATGGGTAGCTTCTCCCAGGCATCTCGCACAGCCTGGATTAGCTTTGGGACAGTAGTCGGGAGATGTGGGGAAGCCCGTATAAGAGTCTTGAGGTCATGCCACAATGGCTCGATAGGATTAAGGTCAGGCGAGTTTGGTGGGTGTGGGAAGAGGGTAATGTCATGATCAGCCAGCCATTTCTTCGTCTTTTTCGCATTATGACTGGGTGCCCCATCTTGCTGGAAGACAATTCCAGGTCGTTCCTTCTCCATACGACGATAAAACGGCCCAAGGTGAGCTTCAAGAACCTGAGAAATATACCTATCAGTGTTCATGCCGCCCCCTTTCCCTCCTGGATATTCCAACACCACCAACGGGCCCTTGACACCTTTCATAACACAAGCCCATATCATTACCCTCACAGGAGACTGCTTGAAGTTTGGTATAAGGCAGTTTTCGTCATATTCTTCGTCCGAGCGTCGCGTAATGTAAATTCGGTCGCCGCTGTCGTTGAGTTGAACATAACACTTGTCGGTTGGGATAAGATTATCCCATTCCTTATCGTCAATTCCATCAAATTCTTTGGCCCATTCCAGCCTCAACCTCTTCTGACGCGCTGTGAGGAATATAGCCTTCCTTGCAACGCGTCTGTGGTATCCTTTGCCAGCAGCAACGCGCCGGACAATGTTCGCGCTTATGTCACCAGGTACATTTTTAGCAACCTCCGTGAAGGGTTGTTTCCTGTCTTTTAACACTTCGCGCAGAACAGCACGCTTTCCGCGCTCGTCAAGTTTGGCCGGACGTCCAGATCGGTGAAGATTTCTGGCTGAGCCTGTCTTTTTGTAGCGCTGCCAGATGTCCGACGCGGTTGATCGTTTGATCCCAACCAACTCGGCCGATTGTCGAAGCTTTCCTGACATTTTCATGGCTCCGATGAACTCATTTTTCGTGGATTCCGGTATCTGTGTACGCGAGCTCTTGCTGTGCAACATTGTGAGAGTAGAGGTTAAGTTTATGTTGAATTATTGCGATACAAAATGAACCACCACCAAACGCGAACGCGCTGCGATCACGTGTGTCCGGTTACTTTTGGAAAGCCCGAGTATATAAATTGCCACTTGTTTTTCCTTGCATTTCTCCATGTTTGTAATTGTGTAGTACTAAGAAAAAGTCTTGCACAAGCTGTTGTACATATGTCAAGGTGAGTGTCACTGGAGCTCATTGAGTCCACTTGCGAGCAAAGTAAAAGTTGCAAAAATTGGAATGGAGAGGCTGTCAGAGTTGCACAAAGTAGCTCACTCTCTCAGGTTGGAATATATAATTGTCCTTTGATGCTTGCAACAAGCATAGTCACCTGTGGTCCTCACAGCAGTTATTCTTCCAACTAATCAATGTGCACCCTTCAACTGGAGTTGTGGATTCAGGAGGTACTGGAGTTGTGCCAGTTGGTCAATGACCTTGTCGTCGTGGGAGAGACCCTGAGAGCCTGCCAGACTCTTGACACAAGATTGCCATGGCAAGCCGTTTCGGTTAACTCTAGGCTTGGCACCTTCATCCACTGTGCACCTCTGCGCACTGACTTGGAATTGGAGTTTGGAGTTGTCGATTTTGAATCTGTCAGCGGCCCAGTCATGTCAGCGCAGCCATGTGGTGAGTCTGCGGCACATGTAGGCTGTCATTGACATGACACCGGTTATGCGCAGCTTTGCATAGCATTTCACTCTGTCATGTTGAGCGTAGGGCCTTTATGCTGACAAGGAAGAAAATTTGTTGATTGTCCTTGGGGCTTTTTTTGTGAGTAAGTCAAAGCCGACTTCCACGGTTCCACTGGGACCCAAACCAAACCCAAACACTGGTCTTCTCTACTTGTCCTTCTCTCTCTCTCTCTCTCTCTCCACTTCCTCCACAGTTAGAATCTTGACCTAACTTTCTCTAAAGGTACTCTAAAGGCCATGTCAGAATTAATGCAAACCACACCATTGCTAGTTCTGGCAAACTCTTTGCTATATGAACTGCAGCGGGTCGTAGCAATAAATGAACCAGAATTGTGAGTCAAAAAAATAGGTTTCCTGGGTCAAAATCATTCTGATTTTTGGAAATCAGGACATCTGAGAATGAGGTAAGTCCCATACATACTGCTTGACCAAGGATCCTCACAGAATTGTATAGATTCAAGAGCTCAAACAAAGCTTGAGACAAGTGTCACCCTGCTTAGAGCCCTTCACAATTCTTTGTGGCCTACCAACCGCCTTCCTCCTGTCGCCTTGGACGCATATTTGACTTTGTCTGTGATGACAAACGTCCCTGCGTACCTGAAATGGGCTCCTTTGATATCTCTCTAAAGAACAGCCCACCTCCTATTCGTTTCCTTGGTGTTACCCATGTTTGTCGTTACTGGTGTAAGATTTCTCACCAGACGCCCAGCCTATGGTCTTGAATACATCTCCTCAACCATTCACGACATGTAGCACCATTTCTAGATAGATCATCGCCTCTGCCTATCAACGTCACTTGTGGAAGTTAATGGAATTATATCTCCTCAAAATCTATTTCGAGTAGCCGAGAATATATGAAACAAGCTTTGCGGCTTGTTTACAAGCATAGGAGCCGATTGCAACAGTTTCATGTTCTAAGCACCTTCCCTGTCTAAACTATGATGCAGAAGGATCTCTATACCAGATGTGTTGCAGCGGGAATCTCAGGACTTCGAAATTCGCACACGGCTGAGTTGACGAGGCTCAACATCTTAACCCAGCTCTTTTCTTACCCTGCTCATAACCTACGCCAGCTCTCGCTCCACGGATTGTCCATATCTTATATGATCAATTCGTCCACCCAGTTTAGCGCTCTCACACATCTTGTGCTATATGATCAACCTACTCGGTCGCCCATCCATTCAGATTTCTCCCGCAATCTGGATCACTTCCTAGATATTCTTGAGACAATATCTCATTCTCTGGAGGTCCTCATACTTGTTAGAGCTGGACCTCGAAGGAATCATTCTTGTGACACTATATCTGATGGGGAAGTTATCCTACGCCGTACCATTTCTCTCTCGGCTCTGAGGACACTTGAGAGTCTCCAGCGCGCAGATTGCCCACTTCCTGGCCCATCTTCAGATGTCACCCGAGACCAAGTGGTGTATCTGGGGTCAAAACCTCAGACATCCATCCTCCATCTTATTTCCGGTTGATGCAGGACAGCTCAACTCATGGGTCGTGGTTGGGACAGTGACATCCGACATGTTGTGTTCACCGCGGATAAACGTAGTGGGAATATGGTGGGCGTGTACAAACATGTTGTGTACATCCAGGGTGATTGCAGACGTTTACCCACTATTCCGAGATCAGCCTCAAAATTTTGACTCCGTCAAAGAACTTTGTCTTACCCTGACACACTCGCAAACATTACCGACTAGCGAAGAGTACAGGTTGCTATTCAGCGCACTTCCAGAGTTGCGTCGGCTCGTGGTCAAAGACGTCGACTTAGGCGTCATTTTAGATGGCCTCGGACTTTTCTACAACAAATTTGATGATGGTCATGTGAGAAGGGTAGTTGCTCCCCAACTTTGGGAACTGCCAGTTCAAAAAGTTGGGGAGCAACTACCAACTGAGTATTCCACGTCCAGTCACTGGACCTGGAATACTCAGTCTACGTGATCCTCTGTGGATGCACCCTGCTCGGGACACTTTAGGAAAGGAGTTTGCCACTGATATTCTATCGTCAATAATCGCACTTATTAAGCTTGCTGAAAAACGCCAGAAAATCCACGGCGCATTCCGAAAAATAAGGCTGGATCATGGGCGTAGGAGGTTGACAGGTGAAGCGCACGATGACTGCATAGACCTTTTCCAGCGCAATGGGTACAGGAATTGGAAGTTGTAGAATACGGACTCCAAAGCTGGAACTTTATGAATGTGAGCGATGGCGAGAACATTGTTTCTCAGCTGTTGAGAGGCGTTTGGCCTACTAAAGCCAGTCTTGGTTACTTTTGATTCGATCATCCTAATCCTAATCAAATTGAGCAAGTAGTGTGGAGAGAGGTTGATAGCGACAAGAAATTCATCCAAACTGAAAGACCCAATTCAGCCCCACAAAAGGTATGGTGGCTGTATAGTTAGGGGCATCAACGACCGTTACGCTCTTTTCTGCGTCAAAGCTCTGCCGATGAAAATTCACCAGTCCATGCAAGCTACTCTTCACCGAAATGATAGAATGAGATTGATCACCGAGCGGATTTTGAGAGCAAGTGGCTGATGAGTGGCGTGTATTCAATTCAGTCCGTGTTATGCCCCAAGAGAGAGGATGATCCGATCTTGATATATCAGGAGAAAACCAGTTCCGATTCTGCAACCTGTAGTCGCCAACCGCCCTTCCTGAAATCTCCCGGCGTCGACAATGACTCGCATCCAAGGCGGCTGGGAAGAAAGATGTATGTCCCCGAGGAGAAGGTGTAGATGGCGACGAACGAAGGCATGGTGGCGAGCGAATGCTGCCTGATGCTGAGGGTGAAAAGCTGCCAACTGAGGACTCCATGACGGACCCGTGGGCAGGAACAAATACCATGGTGCTTTCGCTGTCGTTCTGAAAGAGCTCAGGTGAGGCCAGATTGACAGTGAGTGTCAAACTGGAGTTTGAGTCTGCCATGTTTCAAGGCCTCTGTCCATGATAGGGATCAGGTTCTATGAGTTTTTATAGATCATGTCAGCAAGGTAATACAACTGGTACGACATAATATACCTGGTTGTGCTGCTCCCATGTCCGTGACAATTCTCCATGTTCTACCTCTTTGATCAATATTCGTCTGTGAGCATCTGGCGTTGCAGTCGACTCCCCTCCGTCCTGTTTTGAGGCCTTGGAGCATATGAGAAACGAACAAATATTGCTTAGACAGCCAAAGAAGGCTCCAGTCATTTTGCGAACCATTATTGGCCAAAGGCTTATTCACATAGATGATGAATGGAAGCAGAAGGTTGCTCAGAACCCAGTGGCATCGACAAGTTTAGCAAATCGACGAACTTTCTGCCTTATATAGACACGCAAAACTCAGAGACTTCGATGTGAGAGGAGGTCCCTCTCCTTTCTACTTTGGAAATTGCCAAAGGTCGGCATAATGAGTGAGCGGCCCGCAGCTTAGGAGACGTATGATTTCCAGACCAATCAGAGGCGACTTTTTCTGTAACCATTCGCAGTGTCGTTGTACTACCTTATGAGAGACGTTCATGACACCTGGCAAAGCATTGAGAGAAGATGGAGTAAAGATGACGGTTCCAGATGTAACTTGTTAAGGAACGAAGCGCTTGATCGAGAAGACCGACAACCACAGCGCTCAATGAGATCCAGAAAAGCTATAGCTAGTTGGGCTACAGTGCGACAAGCAGCTCGAGGAAATCAGGAATGCGGGTTTTGTTTCCTAGGTCTCCGAATTGTTTGAAAGCGCACTTTGATGGCGCGCATTCATTCGGAGTAGCGAGCTGTGCCACAGTAGAACGTAGTCGTCCAGCTCATTGTCAACGACAACAACAGAGTGATGGAAGTCTTTCAGTTGGATGATGAAAAATTAGGCCCGCTCTTGACAGGCAATATATGCGGCGAGCGGTAGTGTGGATGTCCCCAGACAGCCTACGCTTTTTTACAGTTGATAAGAAAGTCCAAGCTAACGAAAAGATGATCACTCACCAGAGGCATATGATCTCAGGCCGATTTATCCTGAAGAACGCGTATCCCAACACGAGCCCAGTGCCAGCTCAGAGTTCTACGCCGCGATGAAATCTTTTGTACGGTGCTGAACGCCAATCACTAGCACCATTAGGCAAAAATCTACCTCTGGAGTTCAGAGAAGGGTGGCAGAATGATGTGCCGATCGACTTGTCTCTGAGAGCTCTCCAGTAGGAGATGACCATTCGAAGAGCAGGTATGTGGACATGGTTGATCAGGTAGTATATACCCGTGCCAGGTTTCTGTAAAACATATTTCGCCGAACATGGTGCCGATTGAACAGATCGCATATTCATCATCTTTTGTCAGGAGCTTGAGACTGAATCAAAAGGTGTCAATCCACGGAGCATCAAGCAGTCGGTATGCGAGCGATATTGCTGCGAGGTTTTTATACTACTTCCAAGTTGAAGTCGTAATTCATGGGGAGAAACCAAAGTGAAGTCAAGATAAGTTTATCCATCCATCTCTAACCGAGCGCCTACTTTCATGGATGATGAAAGTAGATCTAAAGAGACAATACAACGTACAATTATCGACGTCCTTTCCCCTTGACCTTGATAAATCCATCCTCGTCAATCTCGGGTTCTTTGGATGTTGGCTCTGGGGCTGGATTTTCTACCAGTTGAGGTGCTTCTTCGTCGTCGGACTGCATAGCTTCATCATCATCGTCGTCTGACCAGTCTTCTTCATCATCACTAATGACCTTCTCCTGCACATTTGGCTTCTTGCCCTTAACTTTATCTGCAATTTCCTCGAATTTCGAGACAAGATCTTGCTTGCCCGTCCGCGTCTCGTCCCAGATATGTACGATATCCTGTGCGACGCTTTCTGTGCTGCCATCTTCTATCTCGGCTTCGAATTCATCCGCCATAACTTGTAGAAGCAATTCCTCGATGTATTGATCATCCGGGGTGGGTATTTGCTCTTCGAATGCGTCGACGATGATAGACGCAAGCCAAGTCCTTTTAGCGGACGCATTTGGACCACCCCAGTTTTCTTGGACAGCAATACGAAGGGTAGTCCATATAGCTAATCGAGCAATGACTCCACGAGCAAAAAGCACTGAGGAGACTGGCGGTGGTGCAATGGGGGCTTCCATGTTTCTTGTTCGTTTTGACAAATTTCGGTAGTACTTAATCATGGTGGATAACGAAGTATTTGTTTCATCCGGAAGCCAATGCCATTCAGTTCAAACGCATGCGTGAAATTCGAGATCGGCACTAATTTTTGTTTACATCAATCAGTCTTTCTCGTTCTTGTCGTTGTCCGTTGTCTTCCTCGAGAGGCTTACTGGCTCGATGATAAGTGCCATTGCAGCACGAAAGGCTGCTTCCGCAGCTCAGCACTCACAAAATGACCAGCCTATCGCCACTAAGCAAGTTGTTTCTCCGAGCCAAGAATCCGATACCCCGACGTTCAAAAGAAAATCATCGTCGCAGAAGACGCGGGTCGACAAGAAGAAACTGAAAAGGTCGCAGCCCGCACGAAAGACCCTGCATAGCCGGGACGCTTTTGTAGACCAAGACGAAGTGATTGTCGTGGACTCGGGCGATGAATCAGACGAGGACATGAGTATGTTGGAAGATTCTGATCATAACATTGTCTCTCAAATCATTAGGACAACGCCAGATGAGAGGGCTTGGTCACCAAGCCGACCTAACGAAGATTCATCAGATGAATCCGCGCAGGAGGGGGAAGATGGGATGGACGAGTTGGATGTCTCTTCGCTTTTCCCCAAAGGTGCGAATCCTCTTGAGAGTGAGCCGGACGTGGACCGCCTGCTATCAACTTTCGAACCCTCGCTTGGTGAGAACATATTCTACTTGACGACAGAAGAGCAGCATTCGTTCGGCCTGTCATCTTGCGGCACCATAATTATACTCGACGCCAAAGATTCACTATGCCTGCTCGGGACCTGCGAACTAATTGTCCTTCATGGCTCAATATCCATCATGGGCACGAATCTATCCGCATCTCATGAAAAGCACGCCATCTATGCACCGCGCTCATCCCCTCTTCCCATCATCAAAACGTCGAACAAGTTGGGCGGATCTGTTCTTACGAAGGACACGCTTTCGTCTCGTCTAAAGGACATCCCGCATTCAAGAACTGTGATTCTTCTGCAGGAGCTGAGAACGGGTGTAGAGGGTCTTGGGCGGATATGTCGCACCTTCGAAGGCGTATTCGAACCCTCCAAATGGCAAAGAAGTACGACGATAGAACCATTCGAAATTCCTGGGCTGTACATGGTATTTCGCTCGTGAATCACCTTTATCCGGTTGATGTATGTTGTTATATCTAGGTCACTCGGCAAAGCAAGGAGATCCATCCATTTTCTCTTTCTATGTCTTGGTCAGGCGCTATCGAACGCCTGTCTTCCGTCAATGGTGGGATTTACCTTGTCAAAGGTCCGAAGAAATGCGGGAAAAGCACTTTTGCTCGCACTCTGATGAACCATCTTCTGGGATCGTACGTCGCCTCAAAATCATTTATTGTGTAACCTAATGCCAGACAAGTTATCGACGAGTGGCTTTCCTTGAATGTGACCTTGGTCAATCAGAGTTCACTCCGGGAGGCATGGTCTCATTGAACGTCGTCTCAAGCCCTGTATTCGGTACGTCGTCTGCGCCTTTGCCCCCAAAACTAACAATCATTCCGAGAATCCAGGCCCACCTCATACGCATCCGACCCTTCCCAATTTCGCCCATTTTATCGGATCAACTACCCCCCGATCTTCACCTGATCACTACCTCGATGCAATCTCGGCATTGATTCAATCTTATCGACTAGACATTCAATCTCCTAACATTGAAATGGCAGACGATGGTGATTCGCGTGCATCAGACTTAATTCCGTTGGTGGTCAACACTATGGGCTGGGCCAAAGGTCTTGGTGCAGACCTCACGCTGAAAATTCAAGATATGCTGGAGCCAACAGATATCTTCGACATCCAAGCTCCTGTACAGGAGCACACGCACTTCGCCCCTTCCGCCACGCCGCTTTTTAGTCAGCGAAGTCGATATGACGCTTATCAGCAGGGATCTGTGATGGACGAGTGTACCGCCCGTGTCCACGAGTTACAGCCTGTTGTCTCGTCTTCTTCAGCTGCTGGCTATACCCCGGCGGATCATCGAGCGCTTTCTATCTTGTCGTATTTTCATGCTTTGTTTCCGCATGAAACCGTCCCTTCCGAACTCGACCAAGTCACGGCGCGTTCTTGGAACACCTCGATGCCACTGTGCGCCATTCCTCCGTACGAAGTGGATTGTATGATGGCATTTGACTCGGTAGTACTGACGGGCGCTGGGAGCGAGGATGTGGTGGATATCGAAATTGGAAGAGTATTGAACGGGGCTATCGTTGGTTTAGTGAGCTACGAACCGGGAACAGCAGAGACCAAGTCAATATCTGCTCTAGGTATTCCTTACGCTCGCTTTCAAGAGCCACCCTTACCAGCGTCTTCCAATTGCGTTGGGATAGGCCTAATCCGTGGAGTATCTCAACCTTTTTCTACGGCTCCCGCATGCTTCAATACCCATATCCACATACTTACTCCTCTTGCCGACCCTCTCCTAGCCCAAGGCCGCATCTTGGTCAAGGGCGAAATGGAGCTCCCCATCTGGGGCATGCTTGACTTCCGGAACTTCAATGAGGGGAAAGGGGTGGATCCAGGCGATGTCGCGGGCGTCGAGCGGGACAAAGTACCGTATTTGCAATGGGGGAAAGCACCAGACGGCGTGATAGGTGGAGATAAAAGGAGAGTACGGCGGAATTTGATGCGTAGGGGGCAAATGTAAACCGATCTTGTGGTCAAGCAAAGTGGTCGTTCGACTATTGAAAGCATCGCTCGAACTCGTGTGTTAGTCTTGCATAGTGTTGCGAGGGTCGAATGCACATGTTGGAAGTTGTCACTTGCGCAAAAAGCTCGTACTCGAGTACAGACTTTGGGCTGGCAAACTCAGTTGGCAAGATATGTAGGCAATCCTCCCCTGGCCAGTGACACGCAGCTGCTGATTTGTGGCTCTGCTCTAACACATTTTCAACTCGGGCAGACCAAACGGCTGAGAGAGATCTAGGATCAGTTCAGCTACCTCATCTGAAGCAAATCTTTTTGACCATGATGAACTTGGGCAGAGCGAGCTGCAGGACGATCATTAGATAGTATGTCCAGGAGGAAACAAAATACCTGCCAACCACCTGTTGAGCTTCGATTGTTTGGGTGTCAGCCCCCCCAAAAGTGAACCAGATATAAATCTTGTCGCCTAGATCACTTGCTCGTCAGGTCCACGGAAGGCACATACTACTACTGCTCATCATCAAGTCTACATCACTGTCTCTATAGGTCACACACCTTCTATATGTCCCTTCTCTTGAACAATCTTCTTATCTCTCTATCTCACTTCATTTTCTCCTCCCGAACCTTCATAAAGATGGCTGACATCGTTTCAACTGTCGACGTGTCTCACTCACAATCCCATTTAACTCAGAATCTATTTTCATTCGTAAAGAACTCTCAGCGCTGGGAGAATGTTGGTGACGGAATGTCAACGTCTCAGGTAAGCTTGTTCTCGATACTGCAAAGCCATATGCTCAAGAGATCGTTCCCAGGAGAGTTTACAGCCTACCGAGCTTCAGGAGGGGACTCTCATCCAGACACCTCCCTCGGGTTCTGTACAAGAAAGGGCCAGGGATCGCTGTCTTTGGAGTCCCACTGAAGTACCTTGCAACACGCCGGAAATGACGCCTTCAGCATCACTCGACCGACAGTCAGCCGCTGTTATGGAATGGAACAATCTCTCAATGACCATTCTCGCCTCGTGCTCATGTTCCAGCAAATCTTCACAATCAACAAGCGAAGGAGACTTTTCCTCGGCCTTGAGCTCGTTCGACATGTCCCTTGTGAGCGACAACTCGGAGGATGACCTGAGTAACCCAGGCGCTTTGGAGGTATCGTCCTCTTATCCACGTCTGATTCCCCAGAGATCACAGAACTTGTCGCCTGAGCGCAATGTTGGTCTCGGAATATCTGGCTTAACAAAGATGAACGGTCGCGGGGTTTTTGATGGCCTTGGAATAGTCTCTGTTGAATCCTTATCTTGGCGGCATGTGTCAGAGGACAGAAACGATTCGTTTCAAGGATTCGCCCAAGAATATTTGTCAACTTCGTTATCCTCTTGCAATCTTGTGTCACAGAGGCCTTCCTCGCCGACTAGGGATCCGGGTAGAGAGCTTTCTGGTACATTCCTACATGAAGCCCTTTTGGCTTTCCAAGAAGACCCACATCACGACAACTTGCTCAATTCAATACCGGAATGCAATTCTTGGTACGAAGTCAATCAGATTGCTGGAGAAGTTTCCCTAGCCTCCGATGGCAGTATTGATGGCGGTAGCACACACCAAAGAGTTCGTTTCGGGAAGTTGAAGAAAAACTTTTCCTCGGCGACTATTTCCAGCGAGCTCAAACGGACATCGGTCGATTGTCCATCCAGAGCAAATCACGTTACAAGAAATCGCGCCTTTTCATGGCCTACGACGGTGTCGACCGCACCAAGATTTCGGGCATAATATGCGTCTGTTACGAAATGCATGTGGAGGTCATAACGAAAGTATGGAGATAAAATTGTAACTTTAGGGTCTTGGCAACCATGCCATCCTGGATTCTGGATTGAATCATTCTGTTCCGAAAATTATAAGGAGCCTTCACAACCATGGAGTTCTCGCTTTGCGAACATTGAGTTGGAGCGAACCAAGAGCGAACATAGTCAGACGCATTCTGCAATTTTGGAATTGTATACCAGCGTTAGGGTACAAGTTGATGCTAAGAAGCTTGAGGGTATATATCAATACTGTAAAGGTTACGTTGGCGATGTGGGTGATAAAGAAGTGTTTAAGTAGGTATGTCGTGAACCTTTGCTCAGATGAGGCTGAATGACTATATCTAAGTCTATCTGAGGAGAGGCAGCTACGCACGGCAGAACTTTCTTGACGTACGGTAGAACAAGCTCCTTCGTATCCTCGATGACGCTTGTAAGGTTCACAGCATACTCCCCATTCCATCGATAACCCAAATTCAGTTGAAACACGACTTTCCTCAAGTGTGGATATTCAGGACCCGATAGCTTCACGTCAAGGGCTGACCAGCCGTATTCCGCTTGAAGAATAGACGGGTTGAAATGCTCCCCAACATTCACCCATGATAGGTAAATCTCGATGGTTTCAAGGCACGTTGTCGGGGTCCGTGGATCCAAGAATCGAGAGATTGATTGAGGGAAACGATGGTCAATATCAGGGCGAATTTGAGTAGCAGTAATCTTGATTTTCCGCAACGCCGATAGAAGGCCAATATCAACGAGCGGATCATCTTGGAGGTCTGCTTCAGAGAAGATCACAATTGCGATCAAAAAAATCCGATGCCGTGAACTTACAGGAGAGGTTGTATGGATCGCATATGTCGAGCGTGGTCAAAGTCTGTGTCGCACGTTGTACAATTTCCCAGGTGGCAACAAAATCATCCCAGGACGCTATGGTTACCTGCAGCCTCTCGAGGTGAGAGAACACAGAGCCGGCTTTGTACTCAAAGGTACGAAGGAGTGGCTGTACGAATGAGGCTGCGTTCTTTAAGCTGGCGGATTTAAGGCTGAAGGGAAAGGGATGTGGACTACATGCACAAGATAACGGGTTGCCGGGCTTCGGGATATTCCACTTGACGTCGTTCAGCCTGAGATGTGTCAGGTTTGCACTTCCCGAGAACAGATTCGGTGGTACGTCCCGCAGGTTCTGGAGTAAAACTGTAGTGAGCGATGGTAGTCGGCATAGGGCGTGAATGGCCGATGAAAGCAGGTCTCCAAACTCAGGCCAAGCACTCGCACCGATTTGGTTTACGAGGCGCAGTTTGCGAGGTGAGGAGAGTTTGTGAAGTATGCCAAGAAGGTACTTGTTCTCCGCAAAGATGAGCAAACGGGTAGGGCGATGGAGTGGTAAGTAGAGATCCATGTGGAGAGAATTGAATTCTAGGGTAAAGCTCTGGACTCGTGGGCCGATGCGGGGGTTAGCCTCGAGAATCTGGAGCAGTCCTTCCATGCGCTTATTTGTTTCGATGTATCCTTTGAGTCCATGCTTTTGAACTATGGAAAGTGTTGAGAACATATGATGGTTGGCCCTCCCGTGAAATGAACGAGCGACAAGAGCGCATGCTAGAAGTGCAGAACGAGACTCATTGTCGCCTTTGTTTGCTGCAAGGTTGTCGATAAATTTGTCCACAAGTTCCTGAGGCAGAGAATCCATGGCTTGGACGAAAGCAAGCGAGAGATTGCGGTATGGGGGAAATGAATGGGAACAGCAGTTTAACAGCACCGGCGGCACACCGGCCCGAGGCCCACGCTGCCCCTGAACAGTGTGGGCAAGTTATGGGCAAAGTGTGGGGGATTATGTTTATTCTTGTCCAAACGCTTTCGATGGTCCAACATGGGAAAGAAGCAAAAGAAACCTCCACCAGCAGCAAAAAAGGCAGCAACGAAAGCCAAAGCAGCACAGAAAGTTGAGAAGAAGGAAACCAAAACCGCGATCAAATCGAAAGGTGCACTGTCCAAAGGAACATCCGGGAAGAAGGCAAATGACTCGGACACCGATGATGATGACCTTGAAGGAATTTTGGAGAAGGTGATAACAGACATCTGCTAGGAAAGTTAGTCCCTGTACTGGTTAACGAGCGATGTGATTAGTAGATGCGGAAGGAATGGGAGCAAGCTCATACCGTTACAGAAGAGCTCGTCGAAGGACCTCCAAGTCGCCGAGCAAACGCGACTTTGGTGGCCTGTCCTATTGGAAACCATCTCTGGTGTATAGGAGGCGAATTCTTCAGTGAGGACGGGCGAGCGGTGAGTGGTTATGTCAAATGTTGCTTGCATGTATCTGACATATCGTTCAGTACTTCTACAACGATGTGTTCCGCTATACACCAGATAAGGACGAATGGCGGAAATTCGTATCTCCCACATGTCCTGGTCCAAGATCCGCTCACGCTGTCGTTGCATCGCCTGCGGCTGGAGGAAAACTCTTTCTTTTCGGTTGGTCAAAATCGTCCTGAGTTATTCTTCGATTTTGACTAGCTGTTAGGCGGTGAATTCTCTTCCCTTCATCAAAACACCTTTCATCATTATCGTGACTTTTGGTGCTTTGACATCACAACACACTCTTGGGACCGAATCGACACGAAGATCCGTCCAAGTGCGCGATCTGGACATCGGTTAGTGTATCCTCTCTAGTTTCTTCTCATCAATTGATGGAATCATGCAGAATGGCTATCTGGAAACATTTCATCGTTCTGTTCGGAGGTTTCTACGACCCAGGAATTACGAGTGGGTATCTCAAGGGCTTTTGATCTCTACCTCTCAACCCTTCCTAGCTCGATACCTCAATGATTTGTGGCTGTTTGACACACAAGAGTATAAATGGAAGCAGGTCGAGTTCAAGGAGACTGAAACCAAACCATCGTAGGATTCTACCTTGTTACGTCAGTCCTCATCTGATATCATTTCTTCGACAGTCCTCGTAGCGGTTTCTCTTTTCTGCCATGCGCTGATGGGATAATTCTGCATGGTAAGTCTTGAGATAGCTATCGCACTTGAAATGGCGCTGATGCAACTCAAGGCGGCTACTGCAAAGAGTTTGCGAAGGGCAAACGTCCGGTCGGTGTCATGCTAGACGACACATGGCTACTGAAGTGGGCCTCTTCACCTGACCATTTTGGACCTCGACTCTAATTGCGTTCCAAGAGTTGCGCTACCCTCAGCGACAGATGCCGCCCCTGCCAGCCCGACAACGATGAAAGGAACAGCCATCAGCTCCGTGAAACCGGGATCCAAATCCCAGGGTACATCCTCATCTTCCGCCGCGTCTGGATCGCACACGTCGCACGGACAATTGGCCATCAAATGGGAGAGACGTAAACGGCCATCTGATGCATATGCGCCTACCCTTCGAAGCGGTTGCACCATGACGTTGTGGGCAGCAAAAGCAACAGGTATACTGTTTGGAGGCGTTACCGACGAGGATACAAACGAGGAGACGCTGGAGAGTGTCTTTTGGAATGATTTGCAAGTCGCTCCGTGTTGCGTGAATGTTTTTCCACACGAGAACTAATCAGTCAGGGTAGGTACGGGTATCAGCTGTCGGGCAAAGGCAAGTGGAGCAGCATGTCACTCAAAAAGCCGAAAGAGAAAGGCGCCAAACTAAAGGGCGTAAAGAAAAAGCAGAAGGGCAAAGACGCAAAATGGAAGGCGCAGAACAGTGATGCAGAAGAGGAGGAGGGAGGGGGTGACGATGATGTACGAATCCCTATCGTACTGGCTTGCACTCTCTGACAAAACCTTCAAAGATCCGTTCCCCTTCAATAGTAACTGAGCTAACAACCGACGATGTCCATACATCTGATCCCATGCTCACAATCCCTCTACCACGATACAATGCGATGTTGGCGGTACTTCGAAATACGCTGTATATGTATGTTTGCTTCCTCCCCTGCAAAAGCTAGTAATTCTGACATCCTTTGAAGATACGGCGGTATTTACGAACGTGGATCGCGTGAGTATACCTTGGACGATTTTCACTCACTGCAGCTTGACAAGATGGAGAGGTATCTTTGTTTGAAAGCGAGCGATGTCATTATTCCCGATGGTGAGGTTGAGAGCAGCAGTGATGACTACGATGGCGACGACGACGACGATGACGATGATGACGATGACATGGATGATGAAAGTGAAGGAGGAGGTGACAGTGGAACGGATAGGGATGTAGGGGAATCAGGCAATTTTGGAGTCGTACAGAGAGAGCCTATGCTTGTTGGCAATCGCGAGGGGATGAGCAGGACTGCGTTGCAAGAAGCACCACCTGACGGACCAGCACCTCTCATTGAAATGGAATCAAATCCGTCGAAGGTATGTTGGCTACTTTAATTTTTATGTCGGTAGCTCAACATATCCTAAATTCGCAGGACGAACTTCGATCGCAGGCAACAGCATTTATGGGTGTAGCCAAGGATACTACTCGCTCAGTCGAAGATGTGCAAAGCACACCACTTCCGGGAGAGACTTTGGCGATGTTTTACGCTCGTTCACGTGAGTGCAAACATCATTAGCATTCTGATAGCTGCGTGTCTCAATCAAACTATAGGTGAACACTGGACACAGAAGGCGCATGGAAACAGCGATAATAAGGGAAAGCAGCTCCGTCGCGATGGCTTTGCGCTAGCACAGGAACGGTTCGGTAAGTCAAGTCAACCTTCCCCACAAGCTTGTCTGACCTTGAATTCTTAGATGCCTATAAACCTATTTTGATGGAAGTCGAAAAGATTTTGCAAGAAGCCGGGTTGGATGAAGAGGAAATGAGGCGAGGTGCTGCTGGAGGGCCTCCCTCCGCAGGTGCCAGTGGCTCGAGCCGAAACAGACGATAGCAGGGTTGGAAAGTCTGCTCTTCTGTAAATATATAACAACCGCCTGTATGATACTAATATGTAGACTCACTTTGTTCATCATCATTCTGACCTTCTCCTCCATACAAGAAGCGCCACTCGGTTCGGAGGGTCTGCATAATGAACGTACTTCTACCAAGTGTGGGTTGTCATGTTGACGCAGTGGAGGTCGTCGGGTTTCCTCAAGGCACAGGGAATCGGCAGTACAAGATTGGTTGGGGCGGCTGCCTCTGTCTTTATTTATCAATGGTCGACATCAACCGGATGATTCACCAGCGATCGGCGGCCATTAATGAGGGAATTTCTGTTTTTCAAGTTTTGGTGTCTCCCTAAGAACTCGAGGAGAGAGGTAAGTCGGTTGGCGTGCATATGACGGCCACGACGTTCATGATCTATCGGCAAAATGGTGAACTCTCACCACACCTAGTACCAAAGACCTTGCCCTACATGACTTCCAAAACGATCCATCACCTTCCATCACGTCGTTGGAACATCCTTTCAGAGGTAACCGTCAACTAGGGGTCCGACTAGGTAAATGTTGATATTGAGAATCGGGAATCATTCAGTACATGGATATCACTACGGACGTATTCAGCTGTGGGAAGGAGTAGGAAATTGATGAAAAAAAAGATATGTATGAAGCATGCAGCGAAGATGTGGACAAGAAAAGTGGGTGAGGATCGAGAGGAAAGGAATGAGTCAGGAAGGGTCGTTATGGCTGCCAGTGGACTGGTCAAGTCCGTCAAACCTGGGCGATGGGTCCGGCTGGAACGTCACCTGCTGCAGCTCGAGCAAAAAGAGCAAGTTGTCTTTTGAGTTCATCGCGTTCCTCTCGCTCCTTCCGTCGCTCCTCGGCGCGTTCCTGACGCTCCTTCTGTCGCTGTTTCTCGACCCTTTCTTCAGCTTTCTGACGTTCCTGACGCTCGACAGCTAGCAACTCCTCAGCTGCTTTTTTCCCTTCCTCAGCTGCTTTTTTCCCTTCCTCAGCTGCTTCTACGGCTCCTTCCCCTTTCATATATTCGGCTTCGACCTGAGAAGATGGATATCAAGTTGTATAAAAATTGAAATGATAGCAATCACGAACCCGTTTGTCATCGTCGTCAATAGCTTTATTGACCTTTTCGAGGAGAGTCGCGATCTCTGCAGGGCTGTCGCTGTTGACAGACTTAAGGAAAGGGAGATTGCTGAGCCTGCCAGCACGGGAGAAAGCATCTTCTCGTTGTCCTTGTGCTGACAGGGGCTTATATTTGGCGATACTAATTCCCACCAACGTGCGTGCTAGCCAATAACATTGTTGCACAAGTAACAAGTAGGCATCAGACGCGCCGACAACTGTTTGCGCGATGACACCGAGGTCCCGCAAATAGAATGGATGTTGGAAGTCCGTGTAAGTGACCAGGAGGTCCGATCTATCGGAGTCATGCTTGTCAAGACCGGTAGGATTCCATGAGGTATTGACCGTGTCGTCGGGGAGATTGCCTAAACCTTTCCTTGATGACCACTTCAAAGAACCAATAAGAAGACCACGGGAGCGATTATGAACGAGTGAATCCTTCTCTTCTTTCACGGCTTTCCTCGCCTGCGCTTTCTCATCATTGGTAAGAGTCTGGTGTGAGAAAGTGATCAACATTGTTAATAATACTGTGATCATTCGAAATGCACTCCATACCGGTTCGGTTTTGGCATCAACAATTGCTCGTAAGTCCGCAGTCGTCAGAGCCTCCAGGGTTGTGTTGCGGTCAAAGCGCAGGTAGATCGTGGCCTCAGGCGATTCACGTTTCACAGTAAAGACAACGTACTCATGTTCGAGTTTAAGCTGGTTTTTATACCATTGAATCGTGACAACCTTCCACTCCTTGACAGATGCGGGTGAGTGATGGAAAGCCAGTAGGTATCTTGACCAGTCCACAATGTTGTGCGTGCGTGAGTCGCGTTGATCGGCACCCAACGCAGGTATCGCTGGATGAGGTGAGATGATGTCTTCTTGAGCCATGAAGAGACGCAATACGCGAACGGAAAAGTAAAGGATTGGGCGAATGACGTTCATGACAGAGATAGTTGAGCCGTACTTATAGTACCAATGTCCTTGCTGCCTCCGAGCAGTGAATTCCGAGTATTTTTACAGCAAGCTCCCTGAAGGTTGATTTCGTGTGTGTTGCCAGGCTGATACAGTGCAAGAAGAGGAAATATGAACAAGTTGAGAATGCATAGGAAACGCAAAGGAAACGCATTGCAAGCGCGAGGGCCAATCGAGGCACAGCTTGGCGTTGCTTGGCAAGAGCTTTCAGATTCTTACATTGTTGCCCCCAAGTGGGTTGGACCTTGGCGCAGAACACGATTAGCTCATTTGATCACCGTGTTCATCACACGGAGGATCTGTACTCGAAAAGCTTGGACGTCATCTCTGCAAAGCCTCAGCAATCGCACCAATGGAAGCACAAACCAACCTGCGCAAACTGATGGTATCGCTGAAGAGACTCACATTAAATGCGGATGAAGCTAACGGTATTGCTGCCGGGACTCTCGATGAAAAAGAAATCGATAAGCTGAGATTGCAAGGATATCCTGCCTTTTTCTTGCCGTGTCAACGCCGACTTGACAAATAGGTTGAAGTAATTCCATCTCATCGACATCACCACCCCCGACATGTTCCGTCAACCGTTAATTCGATCGGATCCCCTGACTCGTCTTCTCTTGAGGGAGTTGTGCTTGTGCCCTGCCGCATGTTGAACGTCATGCGAAATGCAACGTTTGTCGGACAAAAATACCAGGGTCTAAGCTACTTGATCTCGATGCTTAAGGTCTTTCGTCAAGAAGAACGAGCAAAACACATCCAGGAGACCCTGCCCTTATCCTCGCTGTGCATCAATCGATATGAACGGCAACCCATCTCTCAGGCTTTTGACGATGAAGTTTCAGATTGATTATGGGAGTACCTTGTACGGCCTTCGAGGAGTTCGCTTCCATGACTTGTTGGCGCTCAGGGTCTTTGATTGCATTCGACCAGGAACAGAGACGTCAATGGCTTATGATTGAGTGGCGCACTCGACAGCTATGATTATTGCTGCAACTAACCTATCTCGTTGGTTCACTTCGTCGATGTTCTGCTGATCTCGTAGGCCAAGTACATCAATAGGGCATAATTTGTCTACTACGAGCTCGCAGCTAGTTTCTCTGGGTTCCAAATGTATCGAGGGTGTGTCCGCATGGGATTGGCATGGGACGCACTTATTTACCTCCTGAACTCTATCGACAGCTTCATGGAAGCAGCGTGTGGTCTATGTCATGATAATACTTCATGAACAGTGCAAGGCTGATGGAGATTCAGCGGCTGAAGATGGTCAGACAGTCTTCTTCTGGGTAATCGATGTCGGAGTCCAATCAAACATAGGAAGATCGTGAATTAGGGACGTACCTTCAAAACAACCTTCGGAGCACACCTGCTTAAGCTTTCTACGATGCCCGTTACCACATCATCTCAATGTTGACTCATGACTTGACTCCTATATCATTTTCACTGCCCCGTCGACGCAGACACCAATGGGTCGAAGTATTTCAATCCCAACCCCCGACATGTTCGGTCAGCCGTTAGTTGGATCGGATCCCTTGACTCGTCTTCTCTTGAGGGAGTTGTGCTTGTGCCCTGCCGCATGTTGAACGTCATGCGATATGCAACGTTTGTCGGACAAAAATACCAGGGTTTACGCTACTTGGTGCTAAGGTACTTCGTCGAGAAGAACGAGCAAAACACAGCCAGGACACCCTGCCCGTATCCTCGCTGTGCATCATTTAATATGAACGGCTTCTCAGGCTTTTGACGATGAAGTTTCAGATTGATTAATGGATCACCTTGTACGGCTTTCGTTGCTCGTGCAAGGCCCGTGTTATTGTAGTCTTGCATGCACCTTCTTCCCTGATCTCACTACGTTTCCTTGCGCTCTCACCAGCCGTGATTTTCAATATCATGCGTTGGAAACGATAGATCAAGCCAAGATCAAGCACGCTCAAGTAATGAGTGTTGAGGACAAATTGTGATGATAATTCTGCTGGGCGATCGGACTGTACAGTACATGATGTGCTACCTAATCGGGCACTACTTGTGATTGTGATCGTGGCGAATGTAGCGAGTGTGGCGAGTGAGTGCACCTGGATGACTAATCCAGCGTCTTTTCCATCAGAGTCACCACTTTGACCTGGGTTGTTGCTGCCACGGCAGCTGTTCAGAGGACTCAAACTTACACCAACGGCGCTTTTCACTCCCGTATTTGGATGTAAGCCCCTTTCCATAATTTCCTGGATTTACTACCTAACAACTTTCAGTTCGTACGTCTTCCCTATGCATTACTTATTGCGGGGTCCCAGTCCTGCACCGACTCGAAGGATACAATTGCCTTGCAAGATGCCCACCGTCCAGGCCATAGGACAGTGTATACGGGACAGAGGATGCGGAGAATACGACTGCTATCTCTTCCGGGAGTTTCTGGAGGCATGTATAGCCAACGGGTAAGTCCTATGAGCAGTGAGTGCCTGGAACGATGATCAACCTATATGTAAAGATTGGCACCACCTCTTGACTAGAGAATACCAATAATTGTTCAGAACAATGAAGAAGACAAGCAAAGGAAAAAATGTTGCTGTTGTCGTGTACTTGTCTACTTCATTTTGCTCTCTCTCTCTCTCATCAATGCCATTTCTATATGCCCGTTTTTTTAGGACAAGAGACAAAGAGGTTGGTACCTGTTTTCAGAGCTTGTCATGATTACATTTAACACCGAGCGGCAATGACGTACATGATGTACGCGCCACACATTGGTTCCGTATACATCACACAGATACCAGATCGCTAACATTTATTGAATGGCCTGTTTGTAACAAGAATATCTGGGCTTTACACCGCAGACCAACATATGAATGACGAGTTCCACAGCGTACAGTGCGCGTGGTCACTTCACAACAACTGATTTGGCAGGAAACAAACAAAAACAGTCAAACTTCAACTACATTTCTCTGAGTTGAGGAATGGCTTCACAAACACTGTAGATCACCTCTAATACACGATATCTACAATTGGTGTGCTCCGCAAGTCAATTGGAGCGGTTTTAATTTTTGACCTTCGAAAAAGTGAAACAAACCCTATGACATCATGATTTGTAATCATATGGGTTACGAATATGGAAGTCGGTCGTCAGAACCTACAGATGAATGTCCCGCACAGCTACCCCGTCGCCCCGCACATAATAATGTGAACATCCATCATAATAGTAGCTGGTATGCAACGGTGGGAAGTATATTTCTTGACTGCGTAAGCAGCTTGCTTGATATTAAGGCCTTTTCTATCATCAGAATGTCAAGTTGAGTAATTAGACAGTGGGAAAGAACATAACAATCTGTACTTATACGCATCCATGTATCTCCAGCAGTGGCAAAAATATCCTCGGATGTTCTTTGTGGTGATGGCGTCGAGACACTGGGGAACCAATTTTTTAGCCGTCGGGAAGGTCCCATCAGCAAGTTCACAAAAACCTGATTGCAAGATGTAAATTAGGAGAGAACCATGAAGAGCAATTGGGTGGCAGGGCCTACAGCGCCTCAGTTGAGACCAATACATCTCAATTGGATTGAGCTCACAATGGAACTTCGGAAGGAAGAGACATTTATGCCCGGCGCGCTCAATAATAAGCTGGAGCAGTGGCTTCTCAGCTTGAAAGTCCTTCTCGAGCGAGAGGACACACTGCATACAGCAGTCCTTAGCTCTGGTATGGTCAAGGGCATCCATTTCTGAGATGCCCCGTGAATTAAGCCCCGCCATTGCAACACTCATCCTCCATTGCCTTCGCAGCCTTGATAGCGGCCTCACGGGAAGCCTGTGAGAGTTTGCACTTTGCGCAGATCACAACTAAACCTCTTCCATGCTTCTGCTCAAGCACAGAAAGCAGGCCACGCTCACAAAGGACTTGCCTGTCAACGGAATAACTGTGTCACACATGATTGGTTGTTTTCCACCTGGCCCGCGGTTCATTTTGTGAGCAAGAAGTGCGTCTGATGCATATGCTTTGTGCACAGAGGAGCAGTCGAAAATAAAGACGGCGACGCCATCAGGATATTTTGCCTCGAAGATTTTGATGGCATGTTTAGTCCACAAAAAGATGCATGAGATCGAACAAGAATTCGAAGAAAAAGAGCCCTACCTGTGCAATTAATTGAGGCATATCCCACCAGGGATCATAGTTGGCACCCAGGTAGTAATTTGGCGCGCATCAAAGCTATGGATGCAATAGCGCGTAAAGGGCGCTGGAGGCGGTGGTGGTATCCATTTGCCATCGTGCTGAGTGAAAGAACGCCCCTCCGTTGTAGCAGTTCTTGTATTCTTCTCCTTTGGAGCCTTCTTCGGCTTGGGCACCTTCTTTGTTCCTTTTCCTATGCCCTTCTCCTTCCCCTTTGCCGCTAATGTGTCTGCTGGTGCAGGTTCCTCAGCAGGAGGTTTAGGAATCGAGCCAGGAGGAGGTGGAGGTGATGGCCGAGCCGGGAGCTTCATCTCTTCTGCAATTTCATCCGCGCTGAGGCTGAGCTGCCCGCAGTGCTTGAGAATGAAATTGGAGATGTGTATGATGCGGCTGCGGCTCTTACTTCGAAGTGGCTGCTCTCCTTCCTGCAGCCATACAAAATTGTTGAGGTCGTTTGCATGGACACAAGTCTTGTCGTGGAAGATGGGATAGTGAATTTTGCTACCCTCTGGGAGAGTTGGTGCTATCTCAATGCAGTCTGGTCCCTTGTAAGTGTAACAAAAGCTGTAGACTAATGAGCAAAATATGAAGCAAAAAAACGCAGTGATACTCACAGGAGTCCAGATGTATACATGTAGTTGATCATCTCCTTGCGAGCCTCCACTACACCGGGGCGCTCGTGGCCATCAACGTAGACACCTTTCTGAACTCGTGAAAGGGAAAATCCAAGCTTCTTAAGCCACTGAACAGCTGTCGTCTTGCTGATTGTATCCTCAATCTTCATTTTGGGCAGTAAGAACTCATTTACATATCTACGCAGCTTGTGGGGCTTCATCTATGAATTGTGGTGTTAGAATCCACACAGCAGGAATACAAGAACACGTACCCAACCGTTGAAGCCACCTTTGTCGTATAGAAGCAGTCCCCTCACCCAGTTCTGCACGGCAGACTTAATCGCGGGATTGTTGAGCAGCGAGTCGTGCTGGGCTCCCTTCCCCTGCCGTCTCACGGAGAGCTCCCCAGTTTTGATCAAATGACTTGCCATAGAGCGCAGAGTTCTAGCAAAATGCGGCCCGCGGCCGCATCAAGAGGCTACAGTAAAGCTGGCATCCATAGCAGGGCGTATCTTGCCAATTTTTACGCGAATTCGGTGCTTGGCATTGCGGGGATATGTGCAAAGTCGATCTTGAAGGCCTTGTATATCCCGGGCAAGCTTGAAACGGAGATCGTTGTACTGGCAAAGTGCTTCAAGGTCCACAAGAACGTTCACCACAGTCGTATCCGTAACAAGCAAGGGGGCACCGGGATCAAAATGCCGGACCGCATGTAGGAGGGGGGGGGGGTCGGCCGCAGGGCCACAAAAAAAAAATGGAACCCTCCAGCGAAGGACCTCGAGAGACCAGTTTGAGTGTGGTAGATGACATTACATGACGCACAAATGATATTTCCTAGACTATAACTCAGTGGAAGACGAAACAGGGCTTAAAAATGATTTTATTTTCAATTACCTACAATTTATTGCTTAGAATGGACAGACATCGATGTACCTAACACCACAGTTAAGTCATCCACGTCCTCCAGAGCGACAACACCATCCTAAACTTTCCAATGGAATCATTACCTCAGGTATGCATAGCCATGGATAATACTGCTGATCAAAGACTAACAAAAGTCAGCAGGAAAATCCAAACCTGAAGAGCGGCCCTGTGGTCAGCGTGGATGGGTTTCTTGAATGCCCAGAGTGTGGTACCCGTGTCAATTGTGGAACTGCTGGGCTTGCAAACCTTGTACAGCATCAAGGAAAAGCGCCTTTCAAAAAGCCAAGGCCAAACGAGATAAAGAAGCAAAAAAAAAGAAGATTACATCAATATTCACCTTTTTGAAACCAAAACCAAAACCAATCCTGTCCACTATCCACCACTCAAAACCCATACACAGTCAGAGGCTGCCCCTCACTGGCAGCACCATAATTCCAACCCAGTCAACGGCTTTTCCAACCCCATTAGCAGCCGCTTTGGCTTCAATATCTGATCCTCCGCCTCGTAGCAGTGGCTTGCTTGCAAAACTACAGCACTTGATTGAAAACCTTCCAGAAACCATCCCAGAGGGAACGCAGGATGACAAACTTGCATACTTTGCAGGTGATCCAGTCGACTTTGATAACCCAAGCTTGAATGCAGATGAGCTTTGGGAGGAATCACTAAACAGCCATTTGAAGTCAGTCTTTGGATGCGGAGCAGAAGACGACATCAAAAACCTCATCAGACGCGGAAGTTATGGACTAGATGGGTTGGCCAACTTTGTGAAGTACTTCGTGGCTACACGAGGCATCAACGAGGCATTGTTTGAAGGAAAGCTGTTGCATCTCATGAATGAACTTGAAGAAATGTCAGTAACACTCCATTATACCGTTGTGAAGACTGCTGCTCACTGATATATTACAATAGTATAACCGACTCACAAATTTGGCCAACCAGGATAGTACCACTGGTTGTTAATAATTCCGTGGCGATATCCAATCCACTTTCTACCCCAAAACCTTCCGAAAACGCGCCAGTTGAGATCATCAATGTTGATTCTAATGAATTAGCGTCAAAGAAAAAGAGCCGCATCAAACCTGCAAAGGTAGCAACCCATACATGCAAGGGTTATGTACTCATCTTTCCAGATGGGAAATCGCCACATACATGTTATCCGTTTGCACTCCATGACACCCTTATCCTTCCATGGGACTACACCATGCGCAACAGCACCATGACACTCTTCGCCAACTGCTGCTGCGGCAAGCTGGAAGGGACACTGGAATCTTGTCATGCATGTTTGAGTTTGGCAAAGGACGCAATTCTGGAGCGAATCAAGGAGCAAATCAAATCCGGAGTACACCAAAATGCTACGTTTGCATACCATGGGTTTAGCGGCCTCCACGACTTGCTTGACAAGAAAACAGCACAAATCAAGTTCCATCGATTTCAAGGCCTGAACCAGGCCAAAAAACTCCTCTCAAAGGCAACTGCCCTTTCGCACCAAAAGCAGCTCATCATGGCAATTGCAAGCGGGAAGGTCAACCGGATTGACCGCTTGCTTAGCATTGGTCTGTGGCAGAAGAGGGGTATACGAAGACTTTTGTCACTATATTTTGCAGCTGCGGATGGCGTTTACTCACCAAAGAGCTTTACTGAAGAGGAAACAATAAAGTCCTTGTTGGCATGGAGGCTGGGGGGGAATTGCATTGCCGAGATTAACCATCATTCAAGAGATGATGCCAGTCTTACATACCTGCGGTCGCATTCCGATGTTCCTCTCCTAGTCCCGTCTCCTGCCCAACCTACCACCCTGCAAGTCCAGAAAAATGTTGAGGCCAGCCTTGATGGTATACTGGAGGAGATCCACAGTTGCACAAAAGGCAAGGTGCTTCACACTGTGGTGATGTTCAATGAGTTGGCAACTGAGAAGAGGATCCGATGGGATCCAAAAACAAATTACTTTTTGGGTGTGTGCCGAGAACATGCGCATAAAATATCAATGGAGTTTGTGAATGAGGGCGACATGGAAGGGTTGTTCAGGCTGATAGATGATGGGAAGGTTCACCATGCGAAAGAGGTGAGAATGTTTCATGTCAACGTGGTTCCATATGGAATTTGCTTTTGGACCAAGATTTGACTGTGCCATTTTAGGCAACAATTGGTGCTCTTGGCATACTCTGCAAAGATAATCGCATTTATCCAGGCCGCCCTGTTCTTGTATCCGGAGATTGCAAGATAGAGACCGGAGAGGAACATGTAAAAGTTGTTCAAACTGTCCTTGATGGTGTCAATAGCACTCAGGAAAAAACAAAGCTTTGCATTACCTCCATATCCTCCAATGGTGAATCACGACGGGGGGCTGCATTCATTGAACTTACATTTAAACACACACTGTTGCCGAGATCACCAATCTACTCACTTCTCAAACCACTAAAATTCCTTGATCTTCACGTTGGTGATGATGATCTTACATGTGACAAAGATTACAAACATGTCTTCAAACGATTTCGAAATCTATTTATCCGAGAACGTGGTGTTGTTGTTATGGGCCGCAGAATCACGCCGAACATTATGATGACCCATTTCAAGTCTGAAGGACTTACAGCAGAACATATTCGGTCGCTATTCAATCCTGAAGATGCACAGGACGTCAAAATGGCATATGATATGTTGAAGGACATTTGGAACCTATAGTGCCGCAGCACATCTTGCCCTGGTGCTCTATCGGATGGCCGGCAAAGATTTTATCCCAACAAACTTATACATCGACGTGATGTTAATGATTAAAAATGCATTATTTTGCGTTGCAAAGGCCAAGGTCGACGACCCGGAAGGGGAATTCTGGATTATCCTACTTGGCACTGACCGTCTGGAAGAATTGTTTGGGATCCTAAGGACTATGGTTGGAAACAATGCGAACCTTGATTTGTATCAGCTTCTTGGTCGGATTGCAGGGACAACTGAAGTTTCAAACATACTTGCCAAATATCCACACTGGGACCGCTCACCTCGACGCCTCAAAATTCCCTCACTGTCTCGGGATACAAAGGAAATCCCGGATAGGGCTGACCATATTAAGCCTGCATTGTGGAGAGGCAACGTCAGGGTAAACAATATCTCACTTCAGACATCATGGAATCGCGGGCAAAATATCATCGAGCAAGATTCTGAAGTCATCAAGTCAGTCCTTCATGAGCTTGACAATTCAGAGGACGTGGATATGCTCTCACCTTTTGGTATTCTCCTCGTTGATGCTCCTCTTGCAGAAGATGACGTTGACGAGAGCCTCGAATTCCTTCCCCCATTTGCACTTGGGGAAGACCCAGCCAAAAACAAAGGTATCCAGACTGATTTGGACACAAACATGCGTCTCGAAGTGGAAACTGCACTCAATGAACTCATTACTACACCGAAGTCAGCAGAGAGTTGCAAATTCAACAGAGATACACCTTTTGTGGTGCAAAAACGTCCAAGGCTCGTGCCTTGGCACAATTTAGTAAAGATTGCAAATGCCATGGTCCCGGGTCAACGGATCATTTGAGGCGTGTCCAAGAGGTCAAACGGCATCCAACAAATAAAATGTTTGACGAAGAATTATCAGCACCTGCCCCAGCTGATGATGGCGAGGTCCTCTTTGTCTTAGACCCAATATTGAGCTTGATTCATTCTGGAAACCAACTCTGGCTTGCCATTGGAGAGACAACTAGCATAAAAATTGATGGGCGGTCAGTACCCTATGTGAACCTGGACATGCTGGAGGAAGACACAGTCACCATTTCTTACCAGATGTTGGGCCTGCGTCCGGCAACGTGTGACGATGATCCTGAAGGCAAACATGACTGGAGAACATACACAATCATTGAGAAGACTCACACAGTTCCTGGTCGCCTGATCCAACCCATAAATCCCACTATCTCAAAGACTCGGGCACCGACAGTCCTTCCCTTCTATCTCATGGAGACAGCTGTGCTGATGGCATTAACGGCAAGCCGATTTCGGAGTCTAATGTGTTTGTACCTCAAAAGTGTTCCCAAGTTTGCTCCATCCAAAGAATACCCATACCGCGAGGCATCCAGAAAAGCGTGCTTTGTGTGCAAAAGCAACCGAGATTTTGCAGACCCCGGGTCGTCCAATTGTCCACGTTGCTCCACCCAGCGTGCCGCTTGACATGTCACAAGGTCAGCGAGTTCTGGAGCATGTCGGCGCGCACATCCTTAAGGATCCTGGGATTGATCGTTCTGTGGAGCTGTGTGGTTTGTGCCTCCGTCCATCTCCACTCTGCCAGTTCTATATCGGCAAGGGAAAGGGATCTAAAGGCAAACCCAAAGTCAACTATGCATTAACGAGAGGATGTATTATGAACGTGAAGTTCACGTACAAGATTGCGGCCACATCTTTGCCAGCCTCCCCTTGTTCCAATGTTCCTATCCAGTGCCCGGTGTGTCCGAAAACCCATCCTGCTGTATGGAGGTATTCTTTAAAGACCCATTTTGAGCAAAATCACCGGCAGTTAATGTCGAGATATGAGGACCTATGGACACTATCAAATTTTGAATCTTCTGAAATGGGGAAGATTTGGGCAAAGCGGGCAACAGTGCTCATAAAACGTACCAGAAAATCAAAGCTCCCACCACTTGTTATTTCGGAGGATCATCGGGCACAGATTGCGTCATTGTAGGTCACTTCATTGACAATTCTATCAAAAATACTAATTGTGTTGCTATCTGTCGGTGATAGTGACTCACAAGGTGGTAACGACGATCTAGATAATCTTGAACTAGAGTTAGACAACAGTGAAGGGGGTAATTCCGAATCCGAATCCGATGCTGCAGGCAAAATCAAAGACATGGAGGAGGACAAGGACGAGGTCAGCGTGGATATAGAGGGAGGAGAGCAGAGAAACAACCCACCAGGAAACTCCGTTCCTCCCATTCTTGAAGGATCTTGCGCAAATTCCGACGCCAACGAGGCGATGGTTGTTGAGGCAAACATGCTCCAACTGGGGCGTAACCACCTAATCACGGAAATCGTAAGCCTTTACCGCTTTTTGACAACAAAAACTCACCAGAAATAACTAGAACAAACAGGCTGCACTAATGAACTAGAAACAACCCCACCATCACTAACACCCTCTCCTAATATCAGCCCGAGTACTGTTGTTGAGCTGCTCAAAGAACCAGGACGCAGTAAACGGAAAAGGGTGGCTCGCAGACATGAATTGAATGCTTGCCTTTGCGGAGACGTGGCCCAGCCATCCAATGAAGAGGAAGCGGCAGTAAGGTGTAAGCAACCTGGCTGCAAAACGGAGTGGGTCAGTACCTGTTCTGACCTTGTTTGGAAGCATTACTTACTAATTGATACTGTTAGTACCATCTTGCGTGCATAAACCTCGAACTAGCACCGCGGAACTGGGTTTGTGCTGCATGCAAGGTGTCGGGCGGAGGGAGAAGTGGAAAGTGCATGCGCCAATAATGACACATTACCATATATAGTAATGTGCCTGATTACGTAGGGGGGGGGGGGGGGCTTGAGCAGTTGGCCTTAACAAAAGGTTCGACCCAGGGTATTTTTTTTCGATCCCGGCGCCCCCTTGGTAACAACAAGGCTCTTCTTTTTCTTGAGTTTCTTTTGCTGAGCCTTGATGAGGATACCGAGTTGTTGATGGAGCTCATGAGGCTTGTCAGGAGGAGCCTCCATGTCCGATTTGTCGCCGGCTTTGTCTTTGGGGGCGGTTGACGCGTTGGCGTCCGCACTAGACACAGAGTCGACAGCGCGGGTTCCGGCAATGGAAGGGCTGGCGTCCGTGGAAGCAGTTTTGGTGATGTTGCTTGCGTTCTGGCTGGGAGAGGCCGATGAGGGCACAGAATACCGCTGGAATACAGCAGTGTGGTGCGCAGGATCCGACAACTGTAAGAGAAATGGATCTATTAGTATATCAACATCCATCGCCATCGATGGCGGCGCTGCATCGGCATAGTCAACGTCTGCCTGTGCGCGTGGTGGCTGTATGGTAAATGGCACATTAAAAACCTGCGCGTGAGACAACATCTGTCAAAGGCAATGCTTCCGAAGCATATTTGACTTACCTCATTGACGGCTTCCATGCTCATTGGGGGCTCGACTTCAACACGTCGAAGATCTGGAACTTCTGCAGCGTGTACAGACACATGTTGTTTACCAATAATCTGGCATGGGCTTCCGTTAGTTGGAAATGCAACATCTGGGACACTGCGAGCACTCACCTCAATGACACGGTCTTCTTCTTCCTCTTCCTGACGTGCTACATGTGTTTCCTGCTGCTTGCTCATGTCATTCTCCGTATCCTGGATCCTTTTGGGACTTACATTGAAGAATGATGTTGTCTTTCTGAAAAACAACGCGACACTTGGCTGCATCGCAATTGCATGCGCTTTCTTGGTTTTTCCTTTTTCATTCCGCCAGGCTGTCGTGCGCGCGATTTTTGTGGCCGTTTCAGGAATGAGGTCGGCGTTCTCGCGCCTCAACTTGCGCTTCGTTCCCTGTTGAGATTAGGCAATGTCAGTGATCTTCCCGAATTGGACGCGTGTCTGATTATACCAAATCGTCGGTCCGTGTTGTTGGATCAGAGTTGCCTGATGCTGAAGGCGCGTCCACAATCTCAACATCAGAATCACTGTTTTCACTTGTGCTGTCCACGTATGTCGGGTCGGATAGCAATGATTGATTTTTGGGACGTTGTTCTGGAAGTGTTTCGCCGCGTTTGCCAGCTTCTCGCTGAAGCGCAGCTTGGTGTTTGCCTCCTTTTCGGACAGGCATTCTTAGACGCGTTTCTAAAAGACTCTGTGGTCTGAGGAGCTCAAAAACTTTCTCATTTGTTGCTAACAGTACTCATTTCAAATTCTGCTTGCCGTTGCCCGTTATAGGTACACACAATTTTGTTCCGACACCCTCGAAAAAGTGAAACATTGTGGGAAAAAGTACAAAACTACATGAATCGATGTATTTTCATAAGTTTCCCTCCTAAAAAAATGTGGAAAAAATCAAGAAAAATTTCCTTGCCACCAAAACGGAGGTGTTGAAGAGGTGACCACGCGCACTGTAAGATCAGGAATTATAGACCCTGGGAAAATTCAGCATAATGTCACGTTACCTCAGATTTTTGTAAGAAAACACGTTTACAAGTTCTCTCTTGTTCAAAATCTTTCCTTAATCCTCAATCACACAATATCATATTGTTTCCTTTGATTTCTATGTTTTGTATATGCGCGCGTGGCCTTGCGCGTGCGCTGAGATATGACAGCCCTCTTAAGGACAAAGCTTTGTCTCATTGAACCTCATTGTCTGGTTCAGTATGAAGATTCAGTGTTTCTGTCTGCGATGCTCCAGGTCTCCAGAAGGGTTTGAATACCAAAGCCAAGACCTCAACAGGAAACACTTGAAGTCCTATGGAGACTCACGAGAACCTCAAGTAAAGGCTGTGGAGAGCATATCAAAGCAAGGTAGCAACCTCAGTGTGTCTGGTCATGGGCAGGATCCCAAGGTACGTTTGACTTACACCAATTCTTAGTGTTATTGATACTCATTTTAACAGGACCAATCCATACAAACCCCAGGTGCTTCAAGCGCCCAACCGGACGACACTGCTCCAATCAGCCTTGCAGAATCTGAGCTATTCGTCCACCATGAACTGTTTGCAGTTGACGAGACCCTCGACTGGGAGGCTTGGAAAGCAAGCAACGATGATTATGATGGCAACAATGACCAGATGCTGGAAGTCCCGCAGTCACGAGCACCATCGCCTCAGATGCCTATGCAGGCCCCAACTGTCAATCCTGGTGATCAAGTCTGGCAGCCGGTTTGTCAGATTGATATCTCAACACCTGGCTCCGATGTGGACAACAACAACCGGCCAGCGCTCACGCCACCCGCTTTCCGCAAGAAACCACACATCCGGATGACCTATCTGCAGGCGGTGATCAACAATGTATATGCTAACATCCCTGTCCAACAGACCACTGACATTATGAACAATACTCTCAATGCATTCTCTGTTGCTGGCGTTCTTCTGCCATACCCTCGTCCAGTCCAAACACTTGAAAGTGCTAAAAGAAGATTAGGACTTGACGCAGATCAACACATCACCCAATATGCCATCTGTCCAAAGTGCTGGAAGCATTATACACCAAAGCAGATCCTTCAAGCCGACTCATCCGACTGTCTCGTGCCAGGATGCAATGGGAAGATCTATGAAGAGTACACTAATCGAAAGCTTGCAGGGCGTATGAAGTGATGCCCAATTAAGGTTAACCCGTACACCTCTATCATCCACACCCTCAAGAGGTTTTTCATGCGTCCTGGATTTGCGCGTATGATCAAGGATAGTTGCCTGCACCTCAAGAATCAAAACAACAACCCGGATTTTGTGATGCATGATATTCACAATGGAGCCGCTTGGCATTGAGGGTTTACAAACTCTGTCCGTGAGGTAGGCGACATGGGTACAGTTTGTGATGTACCACACAATCCAGGCCCTAGAGAGAAGTTAACAAGCCATCGGTTCGGCCTTCATTTGACCCTCAAACACCGACTGGTACGTCGCTATACCTAGCAAGTATGTATTTGCAACTGACATGTTCTTCATGGGTTTCAGCTCCTTTCCAATAGGCCGCATTCAACAGGTCCAATTTTTATCACAATCAATGACCTACCACGGGAACATCGCTTTCTTCAAGTGAATGTGATTTGTCCCTGTGTGATGCCAGGTCCAGGTGAGCCTGATGCGCAGCAACTGAACCATACTCTCGAACCAGTTGTGAAGGAAATGATAATACTTGACTCAGGTGAGATAAATCATCCAAAACCATGGCATTACTAAATCCATGCACAGGTGTTGAGATGGATGTATTTGACGGCAATCAACACATGGTTTACGGCAATTATTTCTTCAATGACTGTGATACCCCTGCTGCCCGTAAAGTATCGGGAACTGCAGGCCACTCAGCTGACCTTCACCCGTGTCTCTACTGCGAAACGGTTCTTATTGATGTTGGAAAACTTGATCTCTATCATCCACAAGATACTTCATACAATGTGCTGCAGTTGCAGTTGATGCTAACAAGTGTTTTAAAGCTGTTCTCAATAGATCAGTGGATTCACACCTCCTTTGGCAGGCGTTCTTTTCCAGGGAAGCACTGCCGCAGCGCCAGAGTGCTATTCTCAAGAATCATGGAGTATGCTGGTCTGTCATGAATGACATCCCAAACAGTGGCCCTGTATTGCACACCGCCTTGGACTTCATGCACAATGTCTTCCTAGGTGTCATTGCTCATTTTTTCACTGCAGTCCTCTTTGCCGCCCACATGCTTCCAGGTGCTGGGGGGATCAACTCGGCAAAAAACCGGTTTGAGAATCTTATTAACTCAATACGTTGGCCAAGCCACGTAACACAATTGCCCAAGAATGTATGTTTTACTCTATTATCTTGAAAGTTGCGTCCTCACTCGGCTTAGATGGGTGAAAACCATTCACTGAAGAAGGCTGATGAATGGCGTTGTCTCTTGACGGTTACGCCAGTCTTACTATGGTACACATGGCGGGATGATCACGATGATCTACCCGACAGTGCACCAACTATTTCTCCGAACAAAAAGATCTCAACAAACCATTCCCGCAACCGTCGAAAACTTTACAAAGCCGCACTGTTACTGTGTGCTGGGGTTCGTTTACCCGCTACCAGGACAATCACATTATTGCAAGCCCAAGCTGGTCAAGACTTTCTTTTGCAGTTTTGCGCAGCCTTGATTGTGCTTGGAGTATTGCTGGTCATTAACCACCATCTCTCCATTCATCTCTATGATATGGTTCGACTTTATGGACCGGTCTATGGATGGTGGTTGTTTGCGTTTGAGCGGTTTAATGGTATGTTTGAAAAGGTGAACCACACTGGACACGATGGCAGTCAGATGGAATCGACTCTTCTTCGAAATTGGGTTCAAACTCAACTCATCTACGAATTTCTTTTGGCTCTTCCTCCCGACGCGCATGATCAGGAGCGGGCTATGTTAGATAACATCATTGAGCGTGAAGGGCGCCAACAAGGGACAATGATGACCCAGATAGCAATATTCCGCAGTGAGGTCGATACAGGTCGGTGCACGCACAGCAATGTTAACACAATGGTCTTTCAGACTCAGTCAAGCTCCCAAAATGTATCTCCAAGAAAATGGTTGACCTCATGGCCGTAGACCCTTCAGGTGGGGTCTATCACCTTCTACTCTCGCACTGTCACAGACTTTGGCCGGACCTCCTGCTTGCTCCTCAGTTTGCAGAGCAAGAAGGTCGTTCCTTTGTTGCCTCCAACATTGCACAACAAGTTCTCTATATCAGAAAGGATGGTATTTGTTATGGTTCCACTGCCAACTTGCGCACCCAAGCAGACAGCCTGGCATTTATCTCAAGAGGTGACAGGTGATATGCTGCAGAAATCATGAATCTATTTATAATCCAGATTCCGAACACTGCAAAACCTCCACACATTTGTGCTCTCGTTTGACGGATGCTTTCCGGCAATGACATTCCTTCCATGCCATGGGATCTTTAGTGAGTTCCGTCAGATACATGTAGATGGAAAGCTGAAGACTAAACAAAATCAGTTCCTCGACATTGGGAATTCAAGTTTCCTACGCTAACAGATATCATGTCCCTGAGATTGTTCCTATTTTGTCCATTGATAGCCCATTTGCTCAAGTTGAGGTTGACTCCCGTGTTGCTCTCTGCAAACTGAGCATTGCTATTTCATTTGACCATGTAAGGACGGTGTATCTAGTTGATGTACAAAGAATCTGACGTTGTTTCTTCAAGGTCGGCACGGAACCTGACAATGTTGATGACTATGATGCCTAGCCCAAATCATACATGTCGGATGGAGGGCCGCTCCAGGACCTTGAGGTCGATGGACCGAGGTTTGCACCATTCTTTGCCTTTGCCTTTGCCTTGCCCTTCCCTTTCAACTTCTCCATTCCCGTTTTCAATGTGTCCTTTTCTTTCTTGACTGCCTGTTCCTCTTTTTCCAACTTGACCCATTTGAGAAGCCGCTGAACATCCTCCGGGTCTTTTGCATCGCCCCACAAGATCCCACTGTCGATGATTTGTCCATCATTGTACTTGCCATTGCCGTCTTTTGCCAACCACACAGTGCTTACCATCCAGCGCCGTGCCTTGTTCTTGAACTTTGATGATGATGCTGGCGGCGGGGTATCTTTTGTTTCACCAACAACACGCTCAAGGTACCGATCACCTGGCTGAGGGTCCTTCTCCTTGTCAAGATCTCGATAGAAAGTCTCAAGCTGGCCGATATTTGGTCAGTAATCATGTGCAAATGCAAAAAAGATTTGGCTCACCGCTTGCGATCTGTAAGCAGGTGGTCGAGACACAAACCTATGTGGAATTTCCTTCCCCAGGTCATCATATGCATCCTTGTCGTCGGACATCAATGTCGCCACCATGGCAGTGTCGTACTGCTTACTGCGGAGTCTATGGTCTGTTGGTAAAGCTTCACATTTGCAAAGACAAACTGCAAGTTTCTACCATCTACGGTGAGTATATTGACAGAAATATCGTTCAAGTTGCCTTTGTCTGCTTCGCTGGAGGATCCGGCGCCTTCTTTATTGCCTTTGTTGTGGTGCCATTCCCACCTTCATCAGCATCTCCGTCACTTTCATCGCTTACAACAACGACAGTCTCCTTCTTGATCTTGGTCTTATATGCTTGCGCAAGAGTGGTGAACTTTTTGCGGACTTTCTCAATGCGGTCCTTCTCAGACACCTTGGTAATTGCCTTTGCGGCCTCGGGTAACGCTTGCGCGCCATTCTGGAGGATCTCTGCACTGATTTTCAGGATATTCTTCCAGTTGTCCTTGTTGTTGAAGGGTCGATCCCAGCAAAACCTTGTCATCTTGGTACTGTCGCTTGGACGGAGTGGCCACTCCTCCTCAATCTCAGGATATGGTGGGAGGTCCTTGCCCTTAAGAGTCGGACACCCCATTGCTTGCTGAAACATGAGTTGGATGATACCCTAAGCCAGTTTCTACTGTCAGTACAAGCAAAAATCGGGATATGAGGTTCGTCACACCTTGAATGCATTGGTAGCTGCATATCTCTTACTCTGCTCCCCAGCTTCTACGACCTCCTTTACCTTGCGCTCATCTTCATCTTCCTCAGAACTGGATCCAACACCCTCGTCATCCTCATCCTCATCTTCATCATCACGTCTTCGCTTCTTTGAGTTCTCAAGAGCATGCTTCACCTGTCCAAGCTCATTCCAAATATTCTTGCACACCATTTTTGTTTTCTTCAGGTTCTCCTCAACCTTGCCTTCAAGTAGCTGGTGGTTTGCCTTCAATGTTGCATTCTCCACCTCGAGCTCCTTGAAACGGCGCTGGACGGCTTTGAGATCGGATGCGGTCAGCTGGAGCTTTGATGTGATTGCTGCTAGGGTTGGTTTGCGCATTGCGGTTGCTGGCAGCTGGCCTAGGATAGGCTCAGTACTCAATCCCCGGAGTATTGGGTCAATTGGGCTGAGCTGATTACTGGCAGGCATCATTGCAGAGCCGAGGGTATCGAAATTGAATGTACCATGGCTCGGAGCTAGAGGGCGAGTATTTCGGAGTGGTGTTAATTGTCAAATGGTTGACATTTCTGCATGTACGTTGTGTTCTTCAGCTCTCAGATAGCTTTGTTGTATACGTAGATAAGTAAAAGACCTTTTGCTCACTTTTGCATCCCCAAAAATCAGCCTTGGGGGTGATGGGACGTTAGATATTCGAAGAGCAGAAGCGCCCAATATTGCAAGCAGCACCGGCAGCAGATCTGGTGCCGGCCCGCTCTAGAGCGGGCCCATACATTATGCCAAGTTATTACGTTCATAATCTTATCAGTTATCTACCAACAATGGCAAGATAATTACGAACTTCGATAAATTATTGGCTGAGGGACAATTTGGCACATAATCAATCGGTATTTCTGAGAAATCTAACATTTTCGTTGAATTTTCCTGTGCAAGGAAATTTGTGTTCACACGCTGTGTTCGGTGAGATGATGTTTGGCTTCTCCCACTTCCTTCGAACTTCAAGCTAGGCAAGACGGATTTTATATCCCAAAGTTCTGGTTGCACTGGTGGACTAATACGATTTTGACTAAGTATGCTTTTGTCAGAATTGTACCACCATTACATTATGTAATGGTGGTGCGATTCTGACAAAAGCAAGATATTCCTGTTTCCCGACGACTGGTACGACTTGGAAATTCATCCACCTAGAATCGAATGATACTTATGCCTGGTACATTTGCCCAGCTTGTTCTCCGCCAGTCCGGTCTAGCCATTGAAATCCGGTGAAGCTGGTGTTGCCATCTTGAGGTGCTAGCCCTTGATTGCTGGCGACTTCCTCGACGTGATTCGGATAACCTTCATCCATGAAGGAGGGGTGGTACAGCGGCGAGGAGCTAGAAGATATAATCAAGAGACCTGGACCAGCGCTGGCTATCTTTTGTTTTAGAAATCTTCTCTGCCATGTTGAGAATTAAGCAACCACGCACAGACATGGGTATTAATAAATACAAGAGGACGAGTCTACAAAACCGCCGCAATATCATAACCGCACCCAAATTAATACCAATCAGATAACCCAACAATCGTAAAATACGCATCATCAGCACAGCACACAAAGCAAGCAACCCCCTACCCCCACCTCCCTCCGCACATAATCTTCTAGTAATCTACCGCCTCTCCTCGTCGTCCTCCCAAATAACCTCTCTCCGCGACACCTTCGTCCTATACGACGCAGCGATCTTCTGCCGATCCCTATACCCCGCCCAGATGCTCAGCAGGAGCGACACGAATGTCGCCGCGATGGTCAGGTATATAGTGTCCACGTAGCACGCGAGGCCTTGGAGACATTGAGGCGCGGAGACGATGTCTGCGGCGGATCGGGCGTGGTGAGGCGGTGCTGCGTCGTGTGCGTCTAGGTTTCGGCCGAATATGACGGAGAAGAGGTTGCCGGCGGCCATGGGGGACATTGAGAGGTATCCCCAGTTTTCGGAGAAGTGGGCTAGAAAGAAGAAAGGGTAGTCAGGAACGAGAGAGGGAGACAATGACAAGAAGAGGATAGCACATACGCATCCCGAACCACTCTAGACAAACGGTGGGGAACAGAGAAAACACACTCCCATGCGCCAAACCAAGCAGCGCGCTTGCGATCCACAGATGGGCGATATCGTTCACGTTGGCCGCTGCCACCTGGCTTACGAAGAAAAAGAACGCGACTAGCACGAGGGAGTACGATCGGGGCATGCCGTATCTATTCTTGGCATAGTCTGATACCAGGCCTGTGATCATAATCAGTTGGGCTGAGCGAGGTGTAGCAGCGAAAGAGCGAACGAGCGAGAGAACACGTACCGATGAATATGCGTCCTGAGAAGTTCATGAGACTTATGGCGGAGACCTGGGCGGCTTGCCACCCTGAGGCTTTGACCTCGTCGTACTCTGGATTATCGTGCGCATAGAGGGCTTGCGACATTGATCCAACGTTGTTGATATCTAGGGGATCCATCAAATCTATGAGAGGAATTCAAAGACGATAATTGCACGAGACGTACACATTAGACCAGTACCACTGACTGTGATGGAATGGTAAATGGCGAGAGGCTAGAACGAAGTGACTGGACGTACGCATTGAGAGAATACTAAAAAGCAGCCAAAAATCCGCGCTGCGCCATAACTTCTTCCCATGCACATTTGGCGACATATCAAGAACCATAGCCGCACCCCGACTCAAACTCCTTGCTCTCGGTGCATATTCCGGCGGTAAATCACCCTGCGGCCGCGGCGGCGGGCTCAACTCCACCGCCTCATCTCTAACATTTGAATACAAATGATCACCAACCTCATTGGCCTCCGCGTGGTGTATGTAATGCGGGTGCCGACCCTCCACGAAATCGTGGTCCAAGAGGTGGGTGTGGCTGCTATTATGGTTATGGTGGTCTAATGCCGAGGTCATAGCGTCTGGGTCGTCTTCCTCAGCCTCGACGACGTCGTACCCTTCTTGCGGCGGCAATGGAATAGGCCGCACGAGGAAGAAGCCCATGATGAAGGGGAAGGAGGTGCCTAGAGCGAGGACGAGGAGGAACGCGGACGTGTTGCCGGCGAAGAAGAGGTGGGAGATGCTGGAGAAGAAGAACGCGGACAACCCGAAGCCAGAAATGACCAGCCCGGTGGTGGATGCGCGCTACAGTGGCTCGTCAGCCGTGGTTAGATGGCGTGAAAGCACAACGCATACCGCTCGGTCGGGGAAGGTTTTCGCTGTCGAGTTCACCGAGCCCGTAAGGCCCCCGTTACCGCCCGCCCCCGTCAGAGAGCTACAAGCTACAAGCGCACAGAAACCGAGCGTCGATAGGGTGCTCGCATCCGGCGGGAGACCCCTGTCGTAGAGGTATCGCATGCCGGAATAACCGCCTAGCAGGAACACGAACCCACACGCGAGGAGGATGCGCGGACCGCGCGTATCGACAATCCGGCCCCATATTGGACCGCTGCTGTAGACCCCGACTGGGGGACGTCAAATTAACTGAGAAGGGTGAATTGGGTGAGGTGAGGTTGGGGAACGCACCGTTTCCGGCTAGGGCGACGATGTTTAGCTGTGTATGGGATATCTGCAACCGCGCTCCGAGTTGAGGCGAGTACGCTAGAGAACATCGTCAGCGTCTTATCCATGGGAATATCCGTGTAGGTGAGGAAAGTCAAACACGATCGGTGAGAACCTGCTCACCTGAGTAGACCTGGCATGCAAAGATTGAGAAATCACAACATCAACCGGTAACATTTACTCACGTAGTTCGTTCCAGAACACAGCGCAACAAACGCAGAAGCGACCAATGTCGTTATTCGTGGCACGCTCACCAGCGCTGGTGGGTTGTTGGCCATCAGGATCCTGCCCTGTCCGATTGCTGTATGGTGATTTGGGCGCACGAAAGTCGAGAGATGAGGGAGAACAGTGAAGTAGCTGTGGATGCTATCTTCGACTGTTGGTCATCCTTTGCCGGCGTGGACAAGAAGAAACTTTGATGTATGAATAGCTTTCGGACCTGATGCCAGCCAGCCGTTCGCAGCCACTTCGGTTCCTTCGGTGTTTGTGATTATTCCCACGGTTACACGGTACGGTCAACGGAAACAATCCATTGTCACAAAGGTTACTCAATTACTCAGCGACACAGTTACGAGCATTGCACTCCAACTCCCCAGAGATCGAAACAGACTCTCTGCAAGCCGTCAAGTCCCTCCGATCCAAATTCGAGAAACTCGCACTCGCACAGCCCACCACCAACTGCACGCCCCAAAGACCCGAGTTGCTGACCGTCACCGCCCCGTCCAGCCCGCGACCCCGCGCCAACTCGAATGCAGCAGACGGCGTGCACCTCCGCTCGACATCGGACGTCCTCAGTCTCGAGGGCGTGAATGAGCGCCTGTGGGCTGGGAGCAGGAATGGGATGATCTCGGCGTATGATGGGTGTAAGGCCGTGGGTGGCGACGAATTGCTGGGGGGCGCATGGGGGGTTGCCGGTGGTCAATTGTTGGGCGATTGGCGGGATGGGCGCGATTGCCATCAAGCATAGGCTCTCTCTGTGCGACTTCCAAATTGCCTGGTTCCCCTGGTGCGTCCGCGAGACAAGGCCAATCTCAATTACTTACAAAGTCCACCCCCCACTCAAATCAGCTCCGCATCGTGCATTACAACCCAAAGGTCTTTCGTAGTAGCGAGCTGGATAAAGCTCGAGTAGTGGAAGGGGAAGGGAGGGACTGCTTGCGAGATCAGGCAAAGGAGGCATCGCACGGAGGAGACATGGAGGAGTTGTAATCAGGTCCGTATAACATGTGTGTATTCGTTTACTCAACAATATCATCTTTGATTCTTGCGGAATCGTTGTGAATTCGAGTGCACCAACAATCTCTCTCTCTCTTTCTCTCTCTCTACCACCACAACAACATCACAAGCTTTCTATAGACAGCGCTCGCCGGACGTCGATATGTCGTTTCAGGGTAATCACGGTGGCAAGAGGCAGGTCAAGACTTCATTTCCATTCAATCACTATCTACACAAAGACACTGGTGACCTTACTACAAGGTAATCAAAGGCACGAAACCTCCCACCCCGCGATAACGAAACAGCTCAAAGGACAAGCAAGGTACGCGGACCTGGGTGCCGGAGAAGGGTCAGCGCGTGCATAGACCGATCACGAAAGGCGGGCTTACACTAACTAACGACGCACGAAACATTGCCGCGACTACAAACATCACAGTCAACACCCCCTCGTCCCACCCTCGTCGAATAGAGAACACCACCACACACTGAATCTAGTCATGCTATCCATCATCTCCAGCACACCCCGTTCCCTTTGTCGAACTCTCCCTTCAACCCCAACGTCGGGCGGGGGTGCGTGGAGGAAGGCGAGGAGCGGGTCGTCGAAGGGGCATCTGCTTTCGTCGCCGGAGGTCTGGTTGAGCAGAATTGGGAGTGGGAGATAGGAGGGACAGGACATGGGCAAGGTGGGGCATCACACACACATACCGCCCTCAAAACGTTCCCCACGACTGCACTAAGCATCCACAAGGCGGCCGGGGCGGATCTAGGGAAGGAGCGAAGGTATGAGCGCAAGGTAGCGGAGCAATGGGTAAGTCACATACCTGGGCCTCGAAGGCTACTCTCTGACAACCTTCGTCTTTATCCACAGCCTCCACCTCGTCCAACACCCCCATGCCAGCAGTGCCTCGCAAGTCGAACACGTCGTTCACGAAGGAAAGAACCTGGATAGGGATTAATGGGCGTAGTCATCTTAGCAGGTAAGGGACTCACTCGGGGTGGGGTGTGCCGACGGCTACTTATCCTCGCATCAGTCCAACTGCGTCGTGTTGTCGGCGTAGGTGGCAACGGGCTGGGAAGGAAACGCAAATTCAGGGCTTGGTTCGTCAAGAGGAACGTGAGTCGACCTTACCTCTGCATGGTAGTGTTTCCCTGATCTGACATCCCAGGTTTCTCCTCCCTCTCAGCCACATCACGTCCCCTCGAGCAATCCGACGGCGAAAGGGCGAACGCTCCCTGTTCCAGACACGGCGGATACGAGAGAGGCGGGACGGGGGGATCATGCGCACACCGCGACGAACTTCGCCTGCACCTGCAATAAGTACTTCGTGCGCAGTGGCGGGTCTAAGAAAGGGCGGGAACGGTTACCTCCTGATCGTGGAGAGCAAGGAGGTCTGCGTACCTTCTCTCGTTGTTCTTATCCGTGACCTCGCTTCTTTCATGTTCACCTCCTCGGCCACTTCACCGCACGCTCTGACCTCCACGCAGTGTCGAGGGCTCAGGCAGTCGGTTGCAGAGACAGTCGGTCGGACGGCGTTCTCGTACCAGACACTGCAAAAGGGACATGCTATGGACCTGTGACCCTCCCTCTCTAGCCATCGTGTATCCACCCTCACCCACGTCACCCACGCTCTAGGCGACTACGTATCAGGGCGCAGTTGGTCTTCTGGTGATGCGGACGCTGCGAGCAGGACGAGGGAGGGACGGCGGTGAGCATGGGTGGTCAGGAGGGAGGCATACGACATACCAACCACGACGTCCAGTCTGTTCAGCAGGGTGTCGTCTCCACCCTCAGCCCCTTCACGCTCTAGTCGACTCCGTATCAGGGCGCAGTCGGTCTTCTGGTGATGCGGACGCTGCGAGCGGGACAAGGGAGGGACGAGGGTGAGCATGGGTGGTCAGGGATGGAGGCATATGCATAGGACATACCAAGGACGACGTTCTGGGCGTCAGTCTGCGTGAACGACCGGGTTGTCAGTGAGTGAAAGTGATATCAATTCTACGACGAGACTTACAACGGACTCGACAGCGCTGGGCGACGTGCAAGGGGGGCGGTGACAACGGCGACTCAGCATCGTGGAAGGCCGTCTCAAGGACGCAGGCGGTGTTCGTGGTGAGGCGGACACGGTCCCCTACCATAAAAGCATCCCCATTCCCGACACTGCCAAAGAGAAGAGAGGGACGTGCGTGAGCATGGGTGGTCAGGGAAGGGAGACTTGAACATACCAAGGGCGGTGCTCCGGTCGTTGCGAGTCTACGAGCACAAGGGGGTTGTCAGTGAGTACAAGTCGTGTCAGTACCGTGGTTGGACTCACAGTGAACTCGACAGCGGTGACGACGTACTAGAGGTTGAAAGGTGGAGAGACAACGCGGAGACAACGACGAAGAGCAAAGGAGGAGAGAAGTGGGAGGGAGGGAAGGATGTTGGAAATTTAATACCAAAGTACGGCTGTTTCTTATACCGAAACCCTACCCTGTGTAAATACTGCTCTTGCTTCGAATGAATGTGGCGTTTAAACAAGCGAAGGAGGTATTTTCGGGCCCTGCAAGGGGGGAAATGACAACATCGGGTAAAGTTGAACATGGCCGATTCGGTACGACCGCTCTCCCTCCTGCTCAAATCCGATGCCCTTCCCCTCTCTAATGCTCTTGAACACCGCCGTATTATAGAACTGACTTGTACGAGCAAGACAAAATCGAATTTCCAGATGTTTCCTGGATCCAAACTACGTGAATTCGGCGAAATTAGGCCAAACGACGCGGAACGACTCTCTGCTTCATTAACTTCCTATCCCCCAAAACCTGCACACGCTTCTACCGGTACATCTCCAAGTACTAGCGAAGTGATGGAAGCCCATGGAATGTCTTTGGAATAGAAGGGTTAGTGAATGAACAGGAAACCACGGGGACCTACAGATGGTCATTCAGTTGGATCTGTGCTCGCTCTTGCAGTTCTTCCATGTACCTACCTCCGTCAGCCTTAGCGCCCCCAAAGCCCTGAAAGATCACGGCGGAAAGTTCCGCGTTCGAAGAAGGTTACGATCCAGTTTTCCGAGCGTTTGAATCGGTGCACTTTGAAGGATGGAGGATTCGGGTGCGTACCTTCGTTACCCTCCTGTTCACATAGCTTACTGAAAATCGTAACTTTCGATAGTCCACTTGGTTAGAGGGCTAACATACGGTATTCCCCCCAACATCATACCCTGAGCGCTTTTCTTAATCGTGCAGTTTTGTGCAGATCTCCGGAAGGACAGGGGAGTAGGTTAGTGGACCCACCAGCTCTTACCAAACTTCGGAAATTCTTTCGCCACAAAGTCATCAAGGGAAGCGAACAGACCCAGGCGTAGGGTACTCAGGGTCAGAGAAGAAAAGATGGCCGTTGGAAACAGGAGAGAATTGCGAGGGGGGAATGGGGGAAGGGAGCCTTCCGGATGAAGGAAAGAAGTTGGGGGTCAAACTACCTGCGTCGCTGAAACTTTGTGAGTCCGGTGCTCCCTCTCATACCTCGGCTAACTACGTGTACATACTACAGTTGGCGTTTTGGAAGGAATTCGGTGGGTTGAGAGGTGGAATGCGGACGAATAGAATTTGAGTGGGATGACACAGGTAAGTACATTGCTATCTTCATTTCCAAATAACCGCTGAGTACTGCGACGTGATGACTCTAAGATATAAGGTATGTTCCAAAGCTACTGAGCGTTCAAGGACTATCTTGAATCACGTAGTCTTGTGCAGATCTTCCGGTTGAAGGGAACGGGGTGGCGGCTGGTCAGTGAACTAACTTCAAAACTTCGTATATTTTTGCGCTAACTCAGTTGATACCCGACGTGTATAGATCCCAATGAGCGGTACTCAGGGAAATAGGAGTGAAGAAAGCCGTTGACAGACGAAACGGTTGCGAATTGGGGATGGGAGAACGGGGGATGTTTGAATACCCTTCACTTTTCAATCCATGCTCTACTCACCTATCTCTTTGTCAATTGATCGAATTATAATGACTCCCAGTTAACTGACGTGCTCTATCTCGTTTGAAACCGCTGATATGTACCGCTTGAACGGGATGAAGTGTTGAGAATGTGAGTGCGCCACACTGGCGCTTCGGTCAAGTACAAATGAAGATGGCGCATCGAGATCTTCTGTAATGCATTACAAGATGCTACGGTACCGAAATAGTGAGTAACACAAGTAGATCTACGATGTTGAACTGCGTTCGCGAGTGGTTTGTGATAGGACAAATGGTAATTGGAATACATGGTGCGCATTCTGAATTGTAACTCGCAACGTCCTGACTTCCGTTCCCTCTTGGTTCTCACCGCACAGTCATTGGACTTTATCTAGTCACATTGTTTATGCGTATTCTATACTGCTCCGCATTACGAAAGGTACTCAGAATCATAACGAATCAGGAGACAATGTTTAAAGTTTTACTTACAGGTATGTGATCATTTCCGAGCCGCGACTCGATTCATGATCAGTCTTTCTTCTTCTCTGGAGCTCAAAGACCGTGTTGAGCGTCGCACAGCTAATCCCATTTGCTCACTGCCTCTCTTATCTCAGCAGATACCGTCCTCTGCTTCGAAGAGCCGTGATGTGCGAGTATGGCAGAAATCACCTTGCGCCGCGCCGCATTTCGGTAATCCGTGCAACAACGACCCTCACTCTTGGGATTCAAGTTCCACCCCGTCATTGAAACGAGTCAAAAACGGCCCTGCTCACGATGTAAGTCTCAAAAATCCATATATCCCAAGCACGCATTGTATATTCATCATGGAGCTATATACAACAGATGTTCTTGACACTAGACACAATGGAATGAGATAGGAAGGAGAAGGGTTTGGACAGCAACAATCATAACATTTGGTGGGCGAAGCCTCGTATATCACTCATCTTGTGCCGTGACGTGGCATTGATTTCCGTCTCTCAATATCCATTCCTGCAACCGGGAAGTCTTTCGGATCTGCGGGCGCTTAGCATTGTAAGCAACGAAACGGGACATAATGAATACATGTACTCACTAGGAAGTGCCAAAGTGAACCAAAACCGTAAGTGCAGTCGCTCTAACTCGTCAATTGCGTAACGCACTCAATCTTTCGACGCTTGCATAGCATTGGACATGTACCATTTGTTCCCAAGCACCACCGTACACCGACAACGATTCCTGCGATTGATAAGACCTTGTTCTCTACGGGCGCTTAGCATTGTCAGCAACAAAGCGACACGTCACGGCCGATATACTCACTGTTGAGTGCTGAACTGAGCCGCTGGTGAAGAATTACGCAAAACCGTGAGTTCAAAAGCTCTAACTTGTCAACTACGGATGTACTCACTCTTTACATGGGGGCACGGCGAAGAAAACAATGATTCGCAGAAGAGCAGAAGAAAGTCAGTATTGCGAAGCTCAATGTAAACCATGCTTTACTCACCAGACTAGTCCCTAGAAGCTTTCCGTCACCCCGCGCCGTTGCGATGTTGTGGAGAGAGATTGCAAGCTGTCACTGAGGATTGAGAGAGATGAAGGTCAGTGTTGGGAAGCTCGACATCAAACATGTGCAACTCACCGTGCGATTCATAGGCGCTTGTCCGCATTCTGCACGTATGAATGGGGTAAACAACTTGACCTTGCTGGCACATAGATCCAGATGCTGTCAGTTGACCCTGACGGAGAGTAAAACAATGCTACGTACTCTTTTCACGGCCGCCATGGACATGGAAGCAGGGATGGGGAATCAGTGAGATGAATGGTGAATTTAATTCTGTGCCTTCTCAACCATCAGCGGACTACCCAGAGTACAAACGCCACCCATACAAAGCTGCCAAGGTCAGTAGAAATTTGGAAGTTGGGCATAAATGGAATGAATCGGTGATACGGGTGGAGGCAAGATATCTTTTGAAAGACACACTTGTCCTTGTTTTTACAGGATGAATCAAACCGAGGCTGAATTTTGGGATGCTTATAGGCCCCCTATAATAATATGTAAACCCTTGATATCTAATGGTGTGTTGCGAGAGAACGAAACAGTGGAAGGACTAGTGTAATCCCTGCAGATTCCCTGGGTGCAAGGTCACGGAAGCGAGGAAATATATGACAAAGCCTGCGGAAGCGGCCGTCAACCTTGGCCATAAAGAATAGCATTTTTCTTTTGCACCACCATCCCCCACTTTCTAATTCAGGCCAAACCTATGCAACTCTTTCTTCTTCTGTTGTCGTTGACCGACTCATCATTGTCTTTTCATCACACTGTGCTTCAGAAATCCAACATGGTTAGAAGTTAGAAACTCATAAAGACGAGGTTTCTTGAGACTGATTTTGCTTGGATTTCGCAGCTGTGATCTCGTCAAGCGCCCGGGAGAATGCCAACTTGCATGTCGATGTCCTAACACGATATATCGCTTTCCGGCAATCGCTGTTGCGCAAAGGTGTCACTCACAGGTAAGCAGCAGCTATTGTACTTGTTTCAAGTCCGTACTTACATTTATTATGATCTTAGGAAGTTCTGACATCCCTGCGTAACCGCTAAACCCTTCCCCGAGGCCTCAACAACGCTCAGGCGTCATGGCCGCCCAGCGACCCGTGTCGATACGGAAACTACGTCCCTTGGTACCGGCCAAAGATAGAGATGGAACATACCCCAACACGACGTATCAGAATCCGGCCATCACACAAGTATTCCAACTCCTTGATGACGCTTTTGTCACCATGAACGTCCCAAGACCACATATCGATCTCCGGCAATCGCTTTCGCAAGAAGATATCACTCCGGTTTTGATTTACATCTAGCCGTCGTGCATGCCCCAAGACGACGTATGGACTTTCCGCGAACACTGTCGCACCCACGCGGCACTTGTATACGACAACCGTAAGCTTTTGTACCACCTCTTGCCGTCGTACATGACCCAAAACGACGTATCGACTTCCCGTGAACGCTGTTGCACCCACGGGCACTCGGATACAACAACATTAGGTTTAGTCCACTTCTTGCCGTCGTACATGGCCCAAGACGACGTATCGACTTCCCGCGAACACTGTTGCACCCACGAGCACTTGGATAGGACAACATAAGTTCTTCATCCACTTCTTGCCGTCGTACATGGCCCAAGACGACGTATCGACTTCCCGCGAACACTGTTGCACCCACGGGCACTCGGATACAACAACATTAGGTTTAGTCCACTTCTTGCCATCGTACATGGCCCAAGACGACGTATCGACTTCCCGCGAACACTGTTGCACCCACGAGCACTTGGATAGGACAACATAAGTTCTTCATCCACTTCTTGCCGTCGTACATGGCCCAAGACGACGTATCGACTTCCCGCGAACGCCGTTGCACCCACGGGTACTTCAATAGGATAACATAAGCTCTTGATTTACCTCTTGCCGTTGTATATGACCCAGTACAATGTAGCGAGAGCGATTGGCCAAAGTCGATACTAGAATCTAATATCAAGACAAATAATTAGTACAAGTCTCGAAACAATCAAAGTAGTCTTACTTACACCATCCGTGACGCCGCCAGCGGTCGCCGGAAATTCATACGTCGTGTCGACGCATGGAGAGCGGGCAGAGGCTGGTGAAGGCTCACGGAGGGGTTGCACCTCTGAGTACATCGGGTAAAGAGCGGTCGCCGGATTTTGATACGTCGTGTCAAAGCTTGTGGCTTCAAGTGCTTCATACTCAAGGCCGTTGAAAAAGACCCCCAGGTCTGTGTGTAGGGAGACGCGACAAAACAGCGATTGGCGGAAGTCGTTATGTCGTGTCGAGGCTTGGTCGAGGCATACACTTTGGAAAGGGAAGGCTTGTTATGTTGCGTACAAGCAATAGGAAAAGAGGTGTCAAACGTCGAGTACTTCACGGCTATGCCAACGCGACAAGGCGCCCATTGTGTGGTACGTAGCGAAAGGGTGTTCGCCGGAATTTGATACGTCGTGTTGAGGCGTGTACAAGGGCAACACGTAGGTAAAGACCTCACGGGGAGGTTAACATGTAAAGTACCTAAGATTGTAACACATGATGAGTACAAAGTCCCGACACTCGATGGAAGTAACCTTACCTGAATACAAATTGTCATGACGCCATGTCGGTGTAACAGCGATCGCCGGACGTCGATACATTGTCTTGGGACTTGTAGGGAGGTTGATACATTGTTGTGGGTCATGTACACCGGCGAGAAGTGAATCAGAAGTGTATGTTGTTGAATCCAAGTGCCGCATAGGTGCGACAGCGTTCACGGGACGTTGATATGTTGTCTTGGGTCATATACAACGGCAAGAGGTAAATCAAGAGCTTATGTTGTCCTATCGAAGTACCCGTGGGTGCAACGGCGTTCGCGGGAAGTCGATACGTCGTCTTGGAGCATACACGTGGGCAAGAAGTGAATGAAAAGGTTATGGTCTCGTATCCAAGTGCCGCATGGGTGCGGCAGCGTTCACGGCAAGTCGATACGTCGTCTTGGGCCATGTACGACGGCAAGAAGTGGATGAAGAACTTATGTTGTCCTATCCAAGTGCTCGTGGGTGCAACAGTGTTCGCGGGAAGTCGATATGTTGTCTTGGAGCACGTACGTCGGTAAGAAGTGAACTAAACCTAATGTTGTTGTATCCGAGTGCCCGTGGGTGCAACAGCGTTCACGGGAAGTCGATACGTCGTTTTGGGTCATGTACGACGGCAAGAGGTGGTACAAAAGCTTATGGTGTCGTATCCGAGTGCTCGTGGGTGCAACAGCGTTCACGGGAAGTCGATACGTCGTTTTGGGTCATGTACGACGGCAAGAGGTGGTACAAAAGCTTATGGTGTCGTATCCAAGTGCCGCGTGGGTGCGACAGTGTTCGCGGAAAGTCCATACGTCGTCTTGGGGCATGCACGACGGCTCAAAACCGGAGTGATATCTTCTTGCGAAAGCAATTGCCGGAGATCGATATGTGGTCTTGGGACGTTCATGGTGACAAAAGCGTCATCAAGGAGTTGGAATACTTGTGTGATGGCCGGATTCTGATACGTCGTGTTGGGGTATGTTCCATGTCTATCTTTGGCCGGTACCAATGGACGTAGTTTCCGTATGGGCGGCCATGAAGCCTGAGCGTCGTTGATGCCTCGGGGAAGGGTTTAGCGGTTACGGAGGGATGTCAGAACTTCCTAAGATAATAATAATTGTAAGTACGGACTTGAAACAAGTACAATAGCTGCTGCTTACCTATGAGTGACGCCTTTGCGCAACAGCAATTGCCGGAAAGCGATATATCGTGTTAGGACATCGACATGCAAGTTGGCAATCTCCTGGGCGCTTAACGAGATCACAGCTGCGAAATCCAAGCAAAATCAGTCTCAAGAAACCTCGTCTCTATCAATTTCTAACTTCTAACCATGTTGGATTTCTGAAGCACAGTGTGATGAAAAGACAATGATGAGTCGGTAGTACAATGTAGCGAGAGCGATTGGCCAAAGTCGATACTAGAATCTAATATCAAGACAAATAATTAGTACAAGTCTCGAAACAATCAAAGTAGTCTTACTTACACCATCCGTGACGCCGCCAGCGGTCGCCGGAAATTCATACGTCGTGTCGACGCATGGAGAGCGGGCAGAGGCTGGTGAAGGCTCACGGAGGGGTTGCACCTCTGAGTACATCGGGTAAAGGAGAGGTAGTAGAATCTAATTATAAGTGACAACCCTCGAAACAAGCATGAAATAAGTCTTACCTGTCTACATATCGTTGTGACGCCGCCACCGGAAATCCATACGTTGTGTTGAGGTATGCACGGTCACGGTCGCCGGATTTCGATACGTCGTGTCAAGGCGTCGAGTGCCATTGCTAACCGGCGCCGGGACGTGCTCCAAGACAACATATCGACTTCCCGCGAACACTGTTGCACCCACGAGCACTTGGATAGGACAACATAAGTTCTTCATCCACTTCTTGCCGTCGTACATGGCCCAAGACGACGTATCGACTTGCCGTGAACGCTGCCGCACCCATGCGGCACTTGGATACGAGACCATAACCTTTTCATTCACTTCTTGCCCACGTGTATGCTCCAAGACGACGTATCGACTTCCCGCGAACGCCGTTGCACCCACGGGTACTTCGATAGGACAACATAAGCTCTTGATTTACCTCTTGCCGTTGTATATGACCCAAGACAACATATCAACGTCCCGTGAACGCTGTCGCACCTACTCGGCACTTGGATTCAACAACATACACTTCTGATTCACTTCTCGCCGGTGTACATGACCCACAACAATGTATCAACCTCCCTACAAGTCCCAAGACAATGTATCGACGTCCGGCGATCGCTGTTACACCGACATGGCGTCATGACATTTGTATTCAGGTAAGGTTACTTCCATCGAGTGTCGGGACTTTGTACTCATCATGTGTTACAATCTTAGGTACTTTACATGTTAACCTCCCCGTGAGGTCTTTACCTACGTGTTGCCCTTGTACACGCCTCAACACGACGTATCAAATTCCGGCGAACACCCTTTCGCTACGTACCACACAATGGGCGCCTTGTCGCGTTGGCATAGCCGTGAAGTACTCGACGTTTGACACCTCTTTTCCTATTGCTTGTACGCAACATAACAAGCCTTCCCTTGCCAACGTGTATGCCTCGACCAAGCCTCGACACGACATATCAACTTCCGCCAATTGCTGTTTCGTTGTGTCTCCCTACACACAGACCTGGGGGTCCTTTTTGACGGCCTTGAGTATGAAGCACTTGAAGCCACAAGCTTCGACACGACGTATCAAAATCCGGCGACCGCTCTTTACGCGATGTATTCACAGATACAGCTCCTCCATGAGCTTCACCTGCCTCTACCCACTCTCCATGCCTCGACACGACGTCTGAGTTTCCGGCGATCGCTGGCGGCGTCACGGATGGTGTAAGTAAGACTACTTTGATTGTTTCAAGACTTGTACTAATTATTTGTCTTGATATTAGATTCTAGTATCGACTTTGGCCAATCGCTCTCGCTACATTGTACTACATCCCTACCCGGCGCCGTTAGCAATGGCACTCGACGCCTTGACACGACGTATCGAAATCCGGCGACCGTGACCGTGCATACCTCAACACAACGTATGGATTTCCGGTGGCGGCGTCACAACGATATGTAGACAGGTAAGACTTATTTCATGCTTGTTTCGAGGGTTGTCACTTATAATTAGATTCTACTACCTCTCTGGACCGAAGCTCTGACACGACGTATGGATTCAGATCGCTTCGCACCACGATATGATTTGAAGCAACGGCGAGTTTGCGAATTCGATCACAAGTAAGCACTGTTTCATTATTCTTGTTTCGACAGTTTACTTACCATTATTCATTGACAGAAGACATGACGTCGTCTTCTTCGAATACCTCTGATTAAATGCTGGATTGGGAAAGAAGACATGACGTCGTCTTCTTGGAATTCCGGTACTCGCTTCTAATTAATTCAGGAAGGAACGGCATGAAATGCCTTGGGGTAGGGAGAAGTCTGATCTTGTTACCTTCGGGTTGGGAGGAGTGCTGCTTGGTCACGGGAACCCGGTACATCAGGTAAAGAACCGACTAACGATAGGGAGAGCACGCTTCTTGTTACCTTCGGGTAGGGAGAAGTGCTGCTTTGGCTTTATTCAAGGAGGGAGAACCCACGCGCACCTATCAAATTTCTGTTTTTCTCTCTAGACATAGAGTGGACTTGTAATTTAAATGAACTTACGGCTTTGACCTCGTCGTACTCGGCTTGCGACATTGATCCAACATTGTTGATATCTAGGGATCCATCAAATATATGAGAGGAATTCAATTGCGAGACGTACACATTAGACCAGTACCACTGACTGTATGGCGAGAGGCTAGAACGAAGTGACTGGACGTACGCATTGAGAGAATACTAAAAAGCAGCCAAAAATCCGCGCTGCGCCATAGCTTCTTTCCATGCACATTCGGCGGCATATCAAGAACCATAGCCGCACCCCGACTCAAACTCCTTGCTCTCGGTGCATATTCCGGTGGTAAATCACCCTGCGGCCGCGGCGGCGGGCTCAACTCCACCGCCTCATCTCTAACATTTGAATACAAATGATCACCAACCTCATTGGCCTCCGCGTGGTGTATGTAATGCGGGTGCCGACCCTCCACGAAATCGTGGTCCAAGAGGTGGGTGTGGCTGCTATTATGGTTATGGTGGTCTAATGCCGAGGTCATAGCGTCTGGGTCGTCTTCCTCAGCCTCGACGACGTCGTATCCTTCTTGCGGCGGCAATGGAATGGGCCGCACGAGGAAGAAGCCCATGATGAAGGGGAAGGAGGTGCCTAGAGCGAGGACGAGGAGGAACGCGGACGTGTTGCCGGCGAAGAAGAGGTGGGAGATGCTGGAGAAGAAGAACGCGGACAACCCGAAGCCAGAAATGACCAGCCCGGTGGTGGATGCGCGCTACAGTGGCTCGTCAGCCGTGGTTAGATGGCGTGAAAGCACAACGCATACCGCTCGGTCGGGGAAGGTTTTCGCTGTCGAGTTCACCGAGCCCGTAAGGCCCCCGTTACCGCCCGCCCCCGTCAGAAAGCTACAAGCTACAAGCGCACAGAAACCGAGCGTCGATAGGGTGCTCGCATCCGGCGGGAGACCCGTGTCGTAGAGGTATCGCATGCCGGAATAACCGCCTAGCAGGAACACGAACCCACACGCGAGGAGGATGCGCGGACCGCGCGTATCGACATCCGGCCCCATATTGGACCGCTGCTGTAGACCCCGACTGGGGGACGTCAAATTAACTGAGAAGGGTGAATTGGGTGAGGTGGGGGAACGCACCGTTTCCGGCTAGGGCGACGATGTTAGCTGTGTGGGATATCTGCAACCGCGCTCCGAGTTGAGGCGAGTACGCTAGAGAACATCGTCAGCGTCTTATCCATGGGATATCCGTGTAGGTGCTCGGATGCGCCGGAGGAAGCTCAAACACGATCGGTGAGAACCTGCTCACCTGAGTAGACCTGGCATGCAAAGACTGAGAAATCACAACATCAACCGGTAACATTTACTCACGTAGTTCGTTCCAGAACACAGCGCAACAAACGCAGAAGCGATCCAGTGTCGTTATTCGTGGCACGCTCACCAGCGCTGGTGGGTTGTTGGCCATCAGGATCCTGCCCTGTCCGATTGCTGTATGATTTGGGCGCACGAATGTCGAAGATGAGAGAGAACAGTGAAGTAGCTATGGATGCTATCTTCGACTGTTGGTCATCCTTTGCCGGTGTGGATGAGAAGAAACTTTGATGTATGAATAGCTTTCGGACCTGTGCCAGCCAGCCGTTCGCAGCCACTTCGGTTCCTTCGGTGTTTGTGATTATTCCCACGGTTAACTCCGGTAGCTATCATCTTAAAGGTTGAAGGAACACTAATAAAGAGTGCTAATCACTCGCGTGTATGTCAAATGTCGCGCAAATGCTACAGAATAATTACAAGCCACCCTAGCACCCAGTAGAAGAAAGTCCGATATCCACCTCTTTGTCTGCTGCTTTCAACCTCACCATCGCGACACCGCTCCATCCTAGCAGCACGCTCCGTCGTCCGTCTCAATCCCAGCTTGTTCTTCACTCGACATCCCTTGCAAAGTCCCCTCCCCCCACTCAAATCAACTCCGCATTGTCCATCGCGGGTTCTAAAGCTCGAGTATTGGGACAAGGGAGCACGGCGTTAGCATGGTCGATCAGGAAAGGTGCGTCCGCGAGACAACGCCAATCTCAACCCTTACAAAGTACACCCCCCACTCAAATCAGCTCCGCATCGTGCATTACAACCCAAAGGTCTTTCGTAGTAGCGAGCTGGATAAAGCTCGAGTAGTGCAAGGGGAAGGGAGGGACTGCTTGCGCATGGCGTGCGTCCGCGAGATCAGGCAAAGGAGGCATCGCACGGAGGAGAGATGGAAGCACGGTGTCAGGTCCGTATAACATGTGTGTATTCGTTTACTCAAATATCATCTTTGATTCTTGCGTCGTTGTGAATTCGGTCTCTCTCTCTCCACCACAACAACATCACAACTTTCTATAGACAGCGCTCGCCGGACGTCGATATGTCGTCTCAGGGTAATCACGGTGCCAAGAGGCAGGTCAAGACTTCATGGGCATTCATTTCCATTCAATCACTTCTACACAAAGACACTGGTGACCTTACTACGAGGTAATCATAGGCACGAAACCCTCCACCCCGCGATAACGAACAACTCAAAGGATAAGCAAGGTACGCGGACCTGGGTGCCGGAGAAGGGTCAGCGCGCGCATAGACCGATCACGAAAGGGCTTACACTAACTAACGACGCACGAAACATTGCCGCGACTACAAACATCACAGTCAACACACCCGTCCCCCTCGTCGAATAGAGAACACCACCACACACTAATCTAGTCATACTATCCATCATCTCCAGCACACCCCGTTCCCTTTGTCGAACTCTCCCTTCAACCCCAACGTCGGCGGGGGAGCGTGGAGGAAGGCGAGGAGCGGGTCGTCGAAGGGGCATCTGCTTTCGTCGCCGGAGGTCTGGTTGAGCAGAATTGGGAGTGGGAGATAGGAGGGACAGGACATGGGCAAGGTGGGGCATCACACACACATACCGCCCTCAAAACGTTCCCCACGACTGCAATAAGGATCCACAAGGCGGCCGGGGCGGATCTAGGGAAGGAGCGAAGGTATGAGCGCAAGGTAGCGGAGCAATGGGTAAGTCACATACCTGGGCCTCGAAGGCTACTCTCTAACAACCTTCGTCTTTGTCCACAGCCTCCACCTCGTCCAACACCCCCATGCCAGCAGTGCCTCGCAAGTCGAACACGTCGTTCACGAAGGAAAGAACCTGAATAGGGATTAATGGGCATAGTCATCTCAGCAGGTAAGGGACTCACTCGGGGTGTGGTGTGCCGACGGCTACTTATCCTCGCATCAGTCCAGCTGCGTCGTGTTGTCGGCGTAGGTGGCAACGGGCTGGGAAGCAAACGCAAAGTCGGGTCTTGGTTCGTCAAGAGGAAGGTGAGTCAACCTTACCTCTGCATGGTAGTGTTTCCCTGATCTGCCCATCCCAGGTTTCTCCTCCCTCTCAGCCACATCACGTCCCCTCGAGCAATCCGACGGCGAAAGGGCGAACGCTCCCCGTTCCAGACACGGCGGATACGAGAGAGGCGGGACGGGGGGATTATGCGCACACGGCGACGAACTTCGCCTGCACCTGCAATAAGTACTTCGTGCGCAGTGGCGGGTCTAAGAAAGGGCGGGAACGGTTACCTCCTGATCGTGGAGAGCAAGGAGGTCTGCGTACCTTCTCTCGTCGTTCTTATCCGTGACCTCGCTTCTTTCATGTTCACCTCCTCGGCCACTTTACCGCACGCTCTGACCTCCACGCAGTGCCGAGGGCTCAGGCAGTCGGTCGGACGGCGTTCTCGTACCAGACACTGCAAAAGGGACATGCTATGGACCTGTGACCCTCCCTCTCTAGCCATCGTGTATCCACCCTCACCCACGTCACCCACGCTCTAGGCGACTACGTATCAGGGCGCAGTCGGTCTTCTGGTGATGCGGACGCTGCAAGCAGGACGAGGGAGGGACGGCGGTGAGCATGGGTGGTCAGGAGGGAGGCATACGACATACCAACCACGACGTCCAGTCTGTTCAGCAGGGTGTCGTCTCCACCCTCAGCCCTTCACGCTCTAGTCGACTCCGTATCAGGGCGCAGTTGGTCTTCTGGTGATGCGGACGCTGCAAGCAGGACGAGGGAGGGACGGCGGTGAGCATGGGTGGTCAGGAGGGAGGCATACGACATACCAACCACGACGTCCAGTCTGTTCAGCAGGGTGTCGTCTCCACCCTCAGCCCCTTCACGCTCTAGTCGACTCCGTATCAGGGCGCAGTCGGTCTTCTGGTGATGCGGACACTGCGAGCGGGACAAGGGAGGGACGAGGGTGAGCATGGGTGGTCAGGGATGGAGGCATATGCATAGGACATACCAAGGACGACGTTCTGGGCGTCAGTCTGCGTGAACGACCGGGTTGTCAGTGAGTGAAAGTGATATCAATTCTACGACGAGACTTACAACGGACTCGACAGCGCTGGGCGACGTGCAAGGGGGGCGGTGACAACGGCGACTCAGCATCGTGGAAGGCCGTCTCAAGGACGCAGGCGGTGTTCGTGGTGATGCGGACACGGTCCCCTACCATAAAAGCATCCCCATTCCCGACACTGCCAAAGAGAAGAGAGGGACGTGCGTGAGCATGGGTGGTCAGGGAAGGGAGACTTGAACATACCAAGGGCGGTGCTCCGGTCGTTGCGAGTCTACGAGCACAAGGGGTTTTCAGTGAGTACAAGTCGTGTCAGTACCGTGGTTGGACTCACAGTGAACTCGACAGCGGTGACGACGTACTAGAGGTTGAAAGGTGGAGAGACAACGCGGAGACAACGACGAAGAGCAAAGGAGGAGGAGGAGAGAAGTGGGAGGGAGGGAAGGATGTTGGAAATTACTACCAAAGTACGGCTGTTTCTTATACCGAAACCCTACCCTGTGTAAATACTGGTCAGTGTGGCAAGATCTTGCTTCGAATGAATGTGGCGTTTAAACAAGCGAAGGAGGTATTTTCGGGCCCTGCAAGGGGGGAAATGACAACATCGGGTAAAGTTGAACATGGCCGATTCGGTACGACCGCTCTCCCTCCTGCTCAAATCCGATGCCCTTCCCCTCTCTAATGCTCTTGAACACCGCCGTATTAGATAACTGACTTGTACGAGCAAGACAAAATCGAATTTCCATGAATTCAAACTACATGAATTCGGCGGAGTAGGCCAAACGACGCGGAACGACTCTTTGCTTCATCAACAACCTATCCCCCAAAACTTGCACATGACACTACCGGTACATCTCCCAATACTAGCGAAGTGATGGAAGCCCATGGAATGTCTTGGAATAGAAGGGTTAGTGAATGAACAGGAAACCACGGGGACCTACAGATGGTTATTCAGTTGGATCTGTGCTCGCTCTTGCAGTTCTTCCATGTACCTACCTCCGTCAGCCTTAGCGCCCCCAAAGCCCTGCAAGATCACGGCGGAAAGTTCCGCGTTCGAAGAAGGTTACGATCCAGTTTTCCGAGCGTTTGAATCGGTGCACTTTGAAGGATGGAGGATTCGGGTGCGTACCTTCGTTACCCTCCTGTTCACATAGCTTACTGAAAATCGTAACTTTCGATAGTCCACTTGGTTAGAGGGCTAACATACGGTATTCCCCCCAGCGTCATACCCTGAGCGCTTTTCTGAATCGTGCAGTTTCGTGCAGATCTCCGGAAGGACAGGGGAGTAGGTTAGTGGACCCACCAGCTCTTACCAAACTTCGGAAATTCTTTCGCCACAAAGTCATCAAGGGAAGCGAACAGACCCAGGCGTAGGGTACTCAGGGTCAGAGAAGAAAAGATGGCCGTTGGAAACAGGAGAGAATTGCGAGGGGGGGATGGGGGAAGGGAGCCTTCCGGATGAAGGAAAGAAGTTGGGGGTCAAACCACCTGCGTCGCGCTGAAGCTTTGTGAGTCCCCGGTGCTCCCTCCAGTGCTTTGGCTAGCTACATGTACACCCCTCAGTCTGCGCTCTCGACGCAACTCGACGGGTCGATAAGTGGAGTGCAGAGGAGTGGAATGATACATGTGAGTGCCGTCTCTATTTTCATTTTCAAATAGCCGTTGAATACTTTCGACAATAAATTCTGCACCATACAGTATGCCACAGATGTACGGAGAGTACCAGGAGTACCTTGAATCACGTAGTCTTGTGCAGATCTTCCGGTTGAAGGGAACGGGGTGGCGGCTGGTCAGTGAACTAACTTCAAAACTTCGTATATTTTTGCGCTAACTCAGTTGATACCCGACGTGTATAGATCCCAATGAGCGGTACTCAGGGACATAGGAGTGAAGACAGCTGTTGACAGACGAGACGGTTGCGAATCGGGGATGGGAGAACGGGGAATGTTTGAATACCCTTCAGTTTTCAATCCATGCTCTACTGACCTATCTCTTTGTCGATTAGTCAAATTGTAATGACTCCACATAGCTGGCGTGCTCCATCTCGTTTGGAACCGTTGATATGTACCGCTTGAACGGGATGAAGTGTTGAGAATGTGAGTGCGCCACACTGGCACTTTGGTCAAGTACAAATGAAGATGGCGCATCGAGATCTTCTGTAATGCATTACAAGATGCTACGGTACCGAAATAGTGAGTAACACGAGTAGATCTACAATGTTGAACTGCGTTCGCGAGTGATTTGTGATAGGACAAATGGTAATTGGAATACATGGTGCGCATTCTGAATTGTAACTCGCAACGTCCTGACTTCCGTTCTCTCTTGGTTCTCTCCGCTCAATCATTAGACGTTATGTAGTCACATTGTTTATGGTATTCTGTACTGCTCCGCATTACGATAGGTACTCAGAATCATAACGAAAATGTTTAAAGTTTTACTTACAGGTATGTGATCATTTCCGAGGTGCGACTCGATTCATGATCAGTCTTTCTTCTTCTCTGGAGCTCAAAGACCGTGTTGAGCGTCGCACAGCTAATCCCGATTGCTCACTGCCTCTCTTATCTCAGCAGATACCGTCCTCTGCTTCGAAGAGCCGTGATGTGCGAGTATGGCAGAAATCACCTTGCGCCGCGCCGCATTTCGGTAATCCGTGCAACAACGACCCTCACTCTTGGATTCAAGTTCCAGCCCGTCATTGAAACAAGTCAAAAACGGCCCTGCTCACGATGTAAGTCTCAAAAATCCATATATCCCCAAGCACGCATTGTATATTCATCATGGAGCTATATACAACAGATGTTCTTGACACTAGACACAATGGAATGAGATAGGAAGGAGAAGGGTTTGGACAGCAACAATCATAACATTTGGTGGGCGAAGCCTCGTATATCACTCATCTTGTGCCGTGACGTGGCATTGATTTCCGTCTCTCAATATCCATTCCTGCAACCGGGAAGTCTTTCGGATCTGCGGGCGCTTAGCATTGTAAGCAACGAAACGGGACATAATGAATACATATACTCACTAGGAAGTGCCGAAGTGAACCGAAACCGTAAGTGCAGTCGCTCTAACTCGTCAATTGCGTAACACACTCAATCTTTCGACGCTTGCATAGCATTGGACATGTACCATTGTTCCCGAGCACCACCGTACACCGACAACGATTCCTGCGATTGATAAGCTACGGGCGCTTAGCATTGTCAGCAACAAAGTGACACGTCACGGCCGACATACTCACTGTTGAGTGCTGAACAGAGCCGCTGGTGAAGAATTACGCAAAACCGTGAGTTCAAAAGCTCTAACTTGTCAACTACGGATGTACTCACTCTTTACATGGGGGCACGGCGAAGAAAACAATGATTCGCAGAAGAGCAGAAGAAAGTCAGTATTGCGAAGCTCAATGTAAACCATGCTTTACTCACCAGACTAGTCCCTAGAAGCTTTCCCTCACCCCGCGCCGTTGCGATGTTACACCAGAGGAGGTGGAGAGAGATTGCAAGCTGTCACTGAGGATTGAGAGAGATGAAGGTCAGTGTTGGGAAGCTCGACGTCAAACATGTGCAACTCACCGTGCGATTCATAGGCGCTTGTCCGCATTCTGCACGTATGAATGGGGTAAACAACTTGACCTTGCTGGCACATAGATCCAGATGCTGTCAGTTGACCCTGACGGAGAGTAAAACAATGCTACGTATTCTTTTCACGGCCGCCATGGACATGGAAGCAGGGATGGGGAATCGGTGAGATGGCTGATTTAGTGAATTTAATTCTGTGCCGTTTTGACCGTCAGCAGACTGCACAGAGTATAAACGCCACCCATACAATGTTGCCAAGGTCAGTAGAAATTTGGAAGTTGGGCATAAATGGAATGAATCGGTGATATGGGTGATCTTTTGAAAGATACACTTGTCCTTGTTTTTACAGGATGAATCAAACCGAGGCTGGATTTTGGGATGCTTATAGGCCCCCTATAATAATATGTAAACCCTTGATATCTAATGGTGTGTTGCGAGAGAACGAAACAGTGGAAGGACTAGTGTATTCCCTGCAGATTCCCTGGGTGCAAGTTCACGGAAGCGAGGAAATATATGACAAAGCCTGCGGAAGCGGCCGTCAACCTTGGCCATAAAGAATAGCATTTTTCTTTCGCACCACCATCCCCCACTTTCTAATTCAGGCCAAACCTATGCAACTCTTTCTTCTTCTGTTGTCGTTGACCGACTCATCGTTGTCTTTTCATCACGCTGTGCTTCAGAAATCCAACAAGGTTAGAAGTTAGAAATTCATAAAGACGAGGTTTCTTGAGACTGATTTTGCTTGGATTTCGCAGCTGTGATCTCGTTAAGCGCCCGGGAGAATGCCAACTTGCATGTCAATGTCCTAACACGATATATTGCTTTCCGGCAATTGCTGTTGCGCAAAGGCGTCACTCACAGGTAAGCAGCAGCTATTGTACTTGTTTCAAGTCCGTACTTACAATTATTATGATCTTAGGAAGTTCTGACATCCCTCCGTAACCGCTAAACCCTTCCCCGAGGCCTCAACAACGCTCAGGCGTCATGGCCACCAGCGACCCGTGTCGATACGGAAACTACGTCCCTTGGTACCGGCCAAAGATAGAGATGGAACATACCCCAACACGACGTATCAGAATCCGGCCATCACACAAGTATTCCAACTCCTTGATGACGCTTCTGTCACCATGAACGTCCCAAGACCACATATCGATCTCCGGCAATCGCTTTTGCACGAAGATATCACTCCGGTTTTGATTTACATCTAGCCGTCGTGCATGCCCCAAGACGACGTATGGACTTTCCGCGAACGCTGTTGCACCACGGGCACTCGGATACAACAACATTAGGTTTAGTTCACTTCTTACCGACGTACGTGCTCCAAGGCAAGGTATCGACTTCCCGCGAACACTGTTGCACCCACGAGCACTTGGATAGGACAACATAAGTTCTTCATCCACTTCTTGCCGTCGTACATGGCCCAAGACGACATATCGACTTGCCGTGAACGCTGCCGCACCCACGCGGCACTTGGATACGAGACCATAACCTTTTCATTCACTTCTTGCCCACGTGTATGCTCCAAGACGACGTATCGACTTCCCGCAAACGCCGTTGCACCCACGGGTACTTTGATAGGACAACATAAGCTCTTGATTTACCTCTTGCCGTTGTATATGACCCAAGACAACATATCAACGTCCCGTGAACGCTGTCGCACCTACGCGGCACTTGGATTCAACAACATACACTTCTGATTCACTTCTCGCCGGTGTACATGACCCACAACAATGTATCAACCTCCCTACAAGTCCCAAGACAACGTATCGACGTCCGGCGATCGCTGTTACACCGACATGGCGTCATGACGATTTGTATTCAGGTAAGGTTACTTCCATCGAGTGTCGGGACTTCGTACTCATCATGTGTTACAATCTTAGGTACTTTACAACATATCGACATGTGTTAACCTCCCCGTGAGGTCTTTACCTACGGTTGCCCTTGTACACGCCTCAACACGACGTATCAAATTCCGGCGAACACCCTTTCGCTACGTACCACACAATGGGCACCTTGTCGCGTTGGCATAGCCGTGAAGTA